>JAJSOF020000013.1:137654199-138254199 GCA_025594305.2 Periplaneta americana | reverse complement strand
CTGGGTTCGAAGTTAGACTCGCTAACTTCTCAGCCACAACGGTGGACTTGTCCCTTCCTTACTTTACTCCTCGGGTATATTCTTCTCTGTCAATGGAGACAATGTCTATTAAGTAACAATCTTAACATCCTGTGCTGTTGAATGTAATTTTTCTCTTTATATGTGTCTTGAGAGACAACAAGGACAAATTATCATTTGGAATATAAAAATAACAGTGGCTACAAATTATAATCATTCCTTATTTTATATATGGAGGCAAGAACACAAACTTCTCAAAAATAAATGTAAGTTTCCATAGGTCCGACGCTACATTTTATAGTCTCTTAGTGTATGTTTTTGGACATGTTCTACATATTTTAACGGCGTAGTTTTACCTGTATTAAATAAACATTCGCCTATCTCATCATACCACACCGTCTGTAAAGATGTTATCATGTGTTCGTTTGAATATATTGAATAGTATCCTCACCAAGAAATTTATGAAATCGTTCCAGTTGGCTTTCTGAATTTTACAAATTTCGCACTCAATCCAACAATGCCTCTATCCTAGCAATTCCTTCACACAACATTACGCTATACTCTTTACTTTGACAGTGTCACTTGTTAAGGTTTAGAATTCACTCTCCCTCCCTATTATATTGCCTGGAGCTGTGAAAATTAAAAAGAAATGTAAACTTAATTTATTAATCAAACACCTCACTGTTATGTCATTATTTGTGTGTAATTATTGGGCTAAATATAATTACTGAATCTTATTATTTACTTCTTAGTGTAACTTATATATTTAGGTTTAACCCATTACTTGAATCTTCGTATGACATTACTTTCTTGTAAAATCTTTTTATTGTATTTGTTTTAGTTTACTGTACCGTATCATATTTTACATTGTTTGTAATGGTTCTGGTTGAGTGCAGGAAAAAGCCTGAAGGCCTTTACTCTACCGAACAAATAAATGAGCAAAAAGAACAAACAAACAAGAAAACAAATACATAAATAAATACATAAACACATACACAAATAAACTAGTAAATAAGTAAATAAATAAATAAATAAATAAATTAATTCCTATCCTTACAGATGAGAAATCCGCACGTTCCATCCTAGTCTACGTCCGTCTTTGAGAAAGGTTCCAAAAATAATTTAACTACCTTCTATGTGAATATGAAAGATTTTATTTGTCCTACAGAATAATATCTGTAATATTGACAATTAATATTTGAGGAGAAAAATTCGCTCCGGCGACGGGGATCGAACCCGGGTTCTTGTTCTACGTACCAAGCGCTCTGTGCACTTAACTGCGGAATCTCGGCCAAACAATCACTCAGTTGAGTGCGCCCCTTGTATAATGGCAGTTGATTTGGACATACAAACGTCAACGTATATGCCTAACTTGGAGTCAGGCCACAAAGGGAAACATCGAAGGAGGAGAGTTTGGTCCGGTGCTGTGGATTGAATTCGGTGTAGCTCAGTGATCAGAGCGCTTGGTACGTAGAACCAAGGACCCGGGTTCGATCCCCGGCGCCGGAGCGAATTTCTCTCCTCAAATATTAATTACCTTCTATGTGTTTAGTACCATTTGCATCTACAGATTCATCGGATTTGGGCTCAAATTCTGGATGGATAATAGAAAATTATTTGCTTCCCATTGAGACTAGGTGTTTGTCTCTTCTCTTTCATTGTGTTGAGTTATCTGAAGGCGCGGCCTTCCGTTATAAGTTATTGACTACGTGACCAGGAATAGCGGTTCTAATTTGTTGCTTCAAAATCCTCAGAAGAAGATCAAAGAATCTATTTATTGAAGGAGAGGTAAGATGTAATAGTCGAGTTCTGTGGTGTTACATTGCATCTTTTTCCGTGGCTATTTTGCAGAAACCTGTTACTTTTAATGTACTCGCATATGCAGAGTGTTTCAGAATTCAACCGAAGAAATTTATCCTATTATAGAGGGGTTGTAGACAAGCAATTTGATATACGGGATTCAGGGTCTCAATTATCTCAGTTATCAATTTGTTCTCATTTGATACTCATATTCCAGTATTAAAATGGAACAGAGGTGTGGAATGGTATGCGATGGTTTCGGATCTTATTAGGGATTGCTTAAGAACTAATTAAAATTTAGCCTTAACAGAATCTGAAAAATTGCCGCAAATAATAAGACAGCACGCCATTGGACTGCTTGTTTCGCCCTAATTTGTTTTCGTTATTGAAACCTTTTTAGAATGAAATTCTCGACATGAGGATCTGGTGTAACGAACAACGCATCAGACCTTAAACCAACACGTAGTGGGTTCGGTTCAGACCGCCATAATATATATTTTTTAATTCCAGTACCTCTTATTTTATTGATGAGGTATCTGAATTTTTTCTTTTCTGAACCACCGAAATACGTATTGTAGTATGTATTTATTATGCTTTCGGCAAGAATATATTGTATATTTATCCATTTTGTTAAGATATTTTATATTTTATATTAAACAGATTACTGGTATGCACAATTTATGTACACTACAAGTTAATAAAATTGATAAACGTATTGTGACTTGTCCATAGTAATGGATATGCATTTCTCAAACTACATTCCTTTTTCATCCTTGTAAGAAATTTTTGTCATATTACGTACAGTTACCCTTAAAAGGAATGAGACGACTCTTGGTCGTCGGAAGTTAAAGTTCTACAGCGCGGTTCACTCGATATCGACGTAACGATACATAACATGAGAAATACAGCAAGAATTGTTACGAGGACCACAACAAGGACAAGGACCAAAATAAGAATCACGAAGAAGACAGCCATTTAAGGCCACGATTTCACAACATTGCTCGAGTCACAAAATATCATTGCTTCTCTGTACCGAATGGCAAATGCCTGCTATGGGATCTACATTCTAGACTGCTGTTGTCACTGTCTTGTCTCGGTAGCTTATATAGTAGCGTGTCGGTTCCATTGCTTAACCGAAACATCTCGTGTTCGATCCCAGGTGAAACTTTTTTATTGAGGTGTAATTAATTTCTTCAGAGTTCCTAGACTATCTAATTTGTCGAAAAATATGAATAATTTATGCCCAATTTCTGGGTCTTACAAGTGGGCTGAATCTCGTCAAAAAAATAAATCTTACTTGAAAGTTAAGAGTATTTTTCCTTAAACAAAAATCACAAGAAACAAAAAGAGACCTGTCAACTTAAAATCTTGTCCACACGCCATCAGCTTCTATTACAGCTCTAAGTCGGTCCGGCATTTATGTCACGAGATTGTGGAATAAATTCTAATCCCCGGCGAGATCTTCCCAGGTTTCAAGAACTTGATCCCACAATTCGTCTCGATTTCGAGGGCGTCGGTGGGCATAGGTGGCTATGCTTCTCTTTTTCAATTCCGCCCATAAATTTTTGATGACATTCAAATCAGGTGACTGAATTCCTATTCGGCAGCACCTATAATCAATGGCTTGTATGAACATGATAAACAAATCCTGTTTCCAATGTTACTGAACAACTTCAAAATATTAATTTAAAAACTAAAAAAGGGTCGTAAATGCTGTATCTAGTGATTATTTACATTTATGTCTACAAAATGAATCTTGGAAAAACGTTTATGTTACTGGTACTACTGATATTAAGAGTAAATGTATTGTATTTTTCACTTCATTTCAGAATCACTTCAGTGGATGTTCTCCACTCAATGTTGTGAAAAAATTGAAAAGTAAAATCATGTAGATAATGCAGGGCTTACAAATCTCATGTATTAAAAAGAAGAATCTATATGTAATGAGCTGCAATGTAACTATCCTCATATTCTTAAATACTACAAGAAGTACAGTGTAATTTATCAAAATTTATGGAAGAGGGAAATAAAACACACTTGAATAGAAAAGCACAAAATCCAGATAATGCAATTAAAGCTATTCGGAATATTATTAAAGTTAAACTTGTAGATATCCTAAGAAAGAAAATATGTTTTCATTAAAATTAGTGATTATAAAGTAGAGGATCCCAAATCTATTGCAAATTCTTTTAACGTCTTATAGTACATAGTACAGAAATATTATTGACAACTTAAACATTCAAGATTTTGCAAAAGATACTGCAATTAGTTACTTAACACATGCATTTAATAGTTAGTATTAATATATGTAATTAATCAATAACTGCAACAGTGCTTATACATTCAATCATAACATGAATTAAATTGAATGCACATTAAATTAAACATGTAGATAAAATAGTTAAAATCAACTGAAGGGGTGAGAATTAAATAATCCAAAGCCACGCTTTTAACAAAAATTGTTTAGTGCGAGTGCATGTATTACACATATGGGAAAGCTACTAATAAAATATTGTAATAATTACTCAACAAATGACATGGCCTAAGGACTCTAAACCTTTGTAATCGTTTGTCCGTGTGGCTTAGGAATATATTTTAATTTCATTTTAATGGTTAGTTTTTAATATATATATATATATATATATATATATATATATAATGCATTTACATTGTATGTGTGTGTATATAAATGCATTCATTAGATTAACGTTTATAATATTATAACTTGTAATTTTGTAATTTCTGTGATCATTAACACTTAATCTGAGGACTATGTAAAATTCTATTTCAACGTTATTTAGAAAAAAAAATCGTTGATATAGACTAAGAATCTCTTCTACACAACACGCAGAGATCTTAGCGTCTGAGCTATTGCAACGACACGAAAGCTTTACTTTCTGTGCGGAGTGTCGATCTAGTCATGAAGGTCCATTGTCGATTTAAATACACGATTTACGTATATATGTATCTCTTATTTACGTAATATTATCATATTTTTTGCAGTTTTTGAAGTGAATTACGGAACGGTGCTAGTAACAAACCAAATAGCTTGAATCTAAGTAACTCAATATTCGTTATCTTGTGTATCAGTGCTCTGGTCTCTGATCATGCGCAGTGTTTTACATCTGAGACTTAGGAATATTCAATCGTCTCATTCCTTTTCAGGGAAACTGTACATTACAAAATAACTAGAGCTGGCTTCTTAATGTTACAACATTAGTTTAAAGTTAAGCTTAAAAAAGTGCCTGCTAAAATTTGACCACATCCTCTTACAGAAACCTTCTACAGTGTTTACCGATTGTGCTGTTTTATACAGAGACATATAACTGTAGAGCCCGGAATTTTAGGTACTAAAAGTTAATATTGTTCCTCGCTATAGTTTTTAAATATAGAAGACGTGCCCCCACTTCTTTCAGATGTCATTCAGTACTTTCCCTTCGGTACCGCTAAAGGTCTCTGATCCTCTTAACCATCACTTACAAACTAGCGCACGATTTACAAGATAATTGCCATGCCTCCACTTCTTTGAGATTCCATTCTTGTCATTCAGTATTTTCCCTCCCTTTGGTATCGTTAAAGGTATTTAATTGTCTTAACTCCACTTACAAACTAGCGCCCTGTTTACAAGATCCATTGCTCAGTCCTTCTGACTCTGTTGTCTGTTATTACATATCGGACTCTTGTGAACTATGCTTAAAACCCTCGTCACGGGCGCCACTTCTATTCATCTACACTCAGTGTCAATCTTAACTTTCAGCACCTAAAATTCCGGGGTCTGCATATAAGCAATATTGTGTCTGAAACATTTCCGAATGTACCGTTGTGCCACGTGCAGGTTCAGTCATTGGCGTAACTGGCCCAAAAAATATTTCACGCCATTATGTGCAAGTTTGAATTCTCAGACCCCTAGTTCCCTATCTCAGAATACTTACCGACGACCCCTCCACAACCCCTTAAAATTTTTTCGGTTGAATTCTGAAACATTCTGTATATGCTGTATATGCTTGTGTGTGTGTGTGTGTGTGTGTGTGTGTGTGTGTGTGTGTGTGAGGGCATTAGATCTTTTCTCTTAATTGGTTTATTTTACGACACTTTATCAACTACTACGATTATGTAGCTTCTGATTGAAATGATGGTAATAATGCCAGCGAAATGAGTCCAGCGTCCAGAGCCGAAAGTTACCAAGAATTTGATCTTAATGGATTGATAGAAACCTCCGGAAAATTCTCAACCAAGTAACTTGTCCCTACAGGATTTGAACCCGGGCTCGCTCGTTACGGTCAGTCATGCTAATCGTTACTCCACAGTGGTAGATCCATTACACCTTACGCGTAACAAATGGAATATAAAAACGGATGGTAACCCTACCACTCCCCGAAGTATAATGAAACGCAAAGAGGATTAGTTCATCGTTACACCACAGCAGTAGACCATTAGATCTTACGCGTAACAAATGGAATATGAAAAGGGATGTAGTGATGGTAACCCTACCACTACCTGAAGTAGAATGAAGTGCAATGAGGGTTAGTGGCTATTTCGCGTAGTCTCGACTACTTCTTCCTATCACGTATTAAGCCTAGTGGCCTGTTACGGTCTCATTCCATCGTTTCAGTGGACGGTTCAAAGATCTTGTATCTAAAGGGCTGTAATTTAATACTTGGCGTGGTATCTTTTTCTAGGCATCTTTTGAGTATATGGGATTTCCGTTTGTGTCTATAATTTTGAATTTGCTCTACAATTGGGTCAATATTTAATTATTTCAAAATATCCCAATTTTTCTTGTCTCTAGTGTAGCCAGCGGATCTTCTTAAAAACCTCATTTTATTGGCAGTGATTCGGTGTACATCACATTTAGGTAGGGGTCTAAGCTTCACTTCCATACATGAGAACAGGTCTTGCCAATGTTTATATTTTTCCTGAAAATGGGGCCGTAGGATGTGCTGGACTACTTGTTATACATTCATTTTATGGAAGAAGCTAAATTTAAAATATCGTTTGGATAGATTTCTATTGTATGGCCATTTTGTGTTTTGATTTCAAATAAAGTGCTATTAAATAATAATAAAGAAATATATTGTATTATGTGTACGTCATTTCCGAACATTTTCATGAAAATCTCGAAACCTATTTTTGCAGGATCACAGTACTTCCCCTTGTATTTCTTTTAATGATACAGTAAAAAACTTTCGATATAAACTGTAAAGCAAATATAACATACAAATTTTTCGAATTCCGATCCATTCATAACCTCAAATTCACATCTTGACAACTTGTTCCATCTAGCGACAGAAAAGAACTGTTCTGTTCGTTGAATGTGTCGACTGTAGATGGCACTTCGAGACGATATAGCCTGCCTCCTGGTGGTAAAATTATGTACTGAGTAGTTGGCCCGTTGCATGCTCTGAAAGCATTCAATTGTTCCTTAATTAAAATTGTTCCAAGTCGCTTAGAGAGTCGTAAAGCTGTCTCTTACCTCGGGGACGAGGCGAAAATTTATGGTGCATTAAAACGAGACGAGTAAAAAAGATAATTTGCCCAAAGAGGAATGAATTGACAAGGGAATAAGAGAAGGTACTTAGGTGTTAACAATTTTGTTCTTAGGTAATATAATGAACGTCATTTATACTCGTAGCACGTTATTTAAAAGGAACATTAACCCTCATTTAACCCATTTTGTAACCGAGTGATCTTTCTTATTTTTTGATACAGTTCTCGAGTTCATATTTGTACGCATTTTTATGGCATAATAAATTAAAGACTTTTTGCTTAATAAAATATCATTCGCTAACCATTAGCCGTATGACTGAAAGTAGGTTTTTCTTGCTGCATAGATCGAATCCCGGAGAGTCAGATAGGAATTTTAAGTTGTAGGTATTGGAGGCAAGATTTCTTGGGGCACCCGTCTTGCGTGTTGTAATTAAACGGTAATTTATAATCATTACCATACTTGCTGGTACTGTAAGAACGAGAAAATATTGCAGCGTATCATCTTCTGCAGCAGACAACTGCATTGGGCCCCGTCGGCGAACGTTCTGCGGAGAAAATAACTGCATACTTTTTATTTAACTACGCTGTATCAACTGCTAGGTTCTAGTAATTTAGCTTCGATGGAATTGGTGATAACGAGATTATGTTGAGGATTCGCTATAGATTACTTGATATTGGTTTTACGGTTTGAGGAAACTCTCGGAATCAACTGAATCAGGTAATCAGCACAAGAGAGAATCGAGCGTAGCTACGGATCAACAGCCAAACACTTATGCCGACTGAGTAACGCCGGAGGCTACAGGTTACCATGCAGCAGTAACCAGTATGTAGGTATACGTCCATGTGTTCCTTCTTTGGTTAATGGTTTTAAACCAAAAAGTTGTATATTCATACTAGAGTTTCATGAACAAGTCAATACGATAACATATTCGAATATAAACTAGTATTGTATTTAGATGCGTTGCCGAAAATGTATGAAACGACCGTTCAGTAATGTACATTTTAATTTATTTCATGTACAATAATTGGCTAAAAGTGATGCTCATAAATGGGGGTGATTTTATGGTGATTGTTTTACCCTGGTTTAGAGGATTAAAATGCTTTAATTTCGGTGAATATTTCGCGAAAAACAAGCAATGTCGCGCATATTTCATACATAAATAAAGTTACAAAATAATAAAATAACATTTAAAGAAATTATACTGAAATAATCCTCTTAAAACTAACAGAAAATTATGATTATTAGAGGAGAAAAATTCACTCGGGCGCCGGGGATCGAACCCGGGTCCTTGGTTCTACATACCAACTGCTCCAACCACTGAGCTATGCCACAGTTCTATCCACAGCACCGGATCGAATCCCTCTCCTCTGGTGTTCGACTCAGGTTCGAGCATTTAAATATTAAATGATCATTTCTGACCTCTGGCCCGCATCAAAACGCAAGTAAAAGAAGAAGAAGAAAATAGAACTACGTGGCCCTTGAAGAAACTTAATTGAGAACCACTGTTCTTCGACATGCCCCCCCCTCCCCGGCTTTACTGGTAAGGATTTCTATTGTCTTAAATTCATCGTCTACATCCCCTAAACCCGTGAATTTCAGAGCTAATAGAAAACTTAATAACCTCTATACCTCAGAGAAGAACGACGTGATTATGTAGCATTAATGAAATTAAAAATGGCGGGGCAAACAAATGCTCAGAGAAGAAAATGTCCTTCAACCGCTTCTCCACCACAAAATTTACAACAGTGTAACGGTTGTATTCGACAGATATTGGAGAAAAAAATGGGAGTATAAGGGTACAGTACATCAGTTATTCATAGATTTCAAAAAGGTATATGACTTGGGTAAGAGAGAAGTTTTATATAATATTCTTATTGAATTTGGTATTCCCAAGACTCTAGTTCGATTAATTAAAATGTGTATCAGTGAAACTTACAGCAAAGTCCGTATAGGCCAGTTTCTATCTTAGGCTTTTCCAGTTCACTACGGGCTAAAGCAAAGATATGCATTATCGCCTTTACTTTTTAACTTGGCTCTAGAATATGCCATTAGGAAAGTTCAGGATAACAGAGAGGGTTTGGAATTGAACGGGTTACATCAGCGTCTTGTCTAAGCAGATGACGTGAATATGTTAGGAGAAAATCCACAAACAGTTAGGGAAAACACGGGAATTTTACTTGAAGCAAGTAAAGCGATAGGTTTGGGAGTAAATCCCGAAAAGGCAAAGTATATGATTATGTCTCGTGACCAGAATATTGTACGAAACGGAAACATAAAAATTGGAGATTTATCCTTCGAAGAGGTTGAAAAATTCAAATATCTTGGTGCAACAGTAACAAATATAAATGAAACTCGGGAGGAAATTAAACACAGAATAAATATGGGAAATGCGTGTTATTATTCGGTTGAGAAGCTTTTGTCATCTAGGCTGCTGTCGAAAAATCTGAAAGTTGGAATATATAAAACAGTTATATTCCCGGTTGTTCTGTATGGTTGTGAAACTTGGACTCTCACTTTGAGAGAGGAACAGAGATTAAGAGTGTTTGAGAATTAGGTTCTTAGGAAAACATTTGGGGCTAAGAGGGATGAAGTTACAGGAGAATGGGGAAAGTTACACAACGCAGAACTGCACGCATTATTTTCTTCACCTGACATCCAGAAGTCTGAGATGGGCAGGGCATGTAGCACGTATGGGCGAATCCAGAAATGAATATAGAGTGTTAGTTGGGAGACCGGAAGGAAAAAGGCCTTTGGGGAGGCCGAGACGTAGATGGGAGGATAATATTAAAATGGATTTGAGGGAGGTGGGATATGATGATAGAGACTGGATTGATCTTGCACAGGATAGGAACCGATGGCGGGCCTATGTGAGGGCGGCAAGGACCTCCGTGTTCCTTAAAAGCCATTTGTAAGTAAGTAACGGAAATTGAACGCCAGTCCTTTTCCTGAGGAGTCGTTATATAACAGCCTGAACTTTATGCTCTGAAGAAAACCTGTTCCGCAGCCCCTCCTTTTTTTTTTTTTTTTTTTTTTTTTTTTTTTTTGAGAAGTCTATTGGAATTTTTTTGGAAATTGAATGCGATCTTCTCTGATGAGCCACCAGAGAAGTATTTCTAGAAAATCTGCCCATTCCGTAATTCTGAAACACGTCTTCACATAATAAAATCAAAACGATCGCAATGAAATAAAGCAACTTTTAAAAATAGTCCCCTGATAAAATAAACGTGGACGACAAATATAAAGATATACAATATCGCTCCGAAACATAGCTTACATACGCGCCTGACAGAAGTTTTTAAATAGCGGTTACTTAATTAAAATCATATCCGCAAGCTGATTCTGAACAATGGCGTGCATATCTAATAAAGCTGGCATCCATTAGGTAGACACAGTTACACGTATCATACATGTCATTTCTCCAAGCACTTCAGCGACGTAAATGTATTAAATTGTAAACTTGGTTCAACAAAACGCTATTCTCTGACAGGAATAATCTGAAATTCCGTTACTAAATTAAACAGAACTTCCTTGAAGTTAAACATAATTCCACTGGAAACTGTAGGTTGACAACACAACACCTGTCAACTTAACAACAAGTTTAACTATGTCAGAACATTAATTTAAGTACAGATTTTTATTTAAGATCCATTCTCAGTACAGATACGAAACAGCTATTATATTATTACGCAGTAATAATCGAACCCTCGGTTTCTTCAGTGAAGAACCGTGAGCTTGGAAAGTGACTGAACGCTTTTTCTTTTTCACATACATAAAATTGTAGCTCTGCTAGAATCTGTTCAGAAACCCGCCATATATGACATTTACTATTTAAAAGACGAACTCCCACTCGTCAAAATATGTGCATGCATACTAGACCATAGCACCTATACAATATTTTCTACCCTCACATGCCAGGAGTACAGTTATTGAAACATGCTTTACTCTTTTTCCCACTCTTCAGAAGAGTCGCATAGCCAAAAGACGTACACTACCATACCACTATTATTGCTGCTAGTAACTTTCACCCTTAGAAAAGTTTTTATTTTGTTGCAGTATCATCGTAACAACGCAATGACCCGAAAATAAAAGTTTTTTTTTTTTTGTGGGTTATAACGCCTGCAGAAGTTCGTTTCGAGCACACGCATTACACTGACGCCGGAGAAGTTGCCGCATACAGTCAGGGGTTCGTTGTTATGGAGATGCGTAATAATATAATAGCTGTTTCGTATCTGTACTGAGAATGGATCTTAAATAAAAATCTGTACTTAAATTAATGTTCTGACATAGTTAAACTTGTTGTTAAGTTGACAGGTGTTGTGTTGTCAACCTACAGTTTCCAGTGGAATTATGTTTAACTTCAAGGAAGTTCTGTTTAATTTAGTAACGGAATTTCAGATTATTCCTGTCAGAGAATAGCGTTTTGTTGAACCAAGTTTACAATTTAATACATTTACGTCGCTGAAGTGCTTGGAGAAATGACATGTATGATACGTGTAACTGTGTCTACCTAATGGATGCCAGCTTTATTAGATATGCACGCCATTGTTCAGAATCAGCTTGCGGATATGATTTTAATTAAGTAACCGCTATTTAAAAACTTCTGTCAGGCGCGTATGTAAGCTATGTTTCGGAGCGATATTGTATATCTTTATATTTGTCGTCCACGTTTATTTTATCAGGGGACTATTTTTAAAAGTTGCTTTATTTCATTGCGATCGTTTTGATTTTATTATGTGAAGACGTGTTTCAGAATTATGACAACAATTTCCTATGATTATTATTAAGCAAGTATTAATGATACTGTAACTTTGTGTATATAATTTTTGAAACTCTTAGCACTTATAACAATCAATGTGAGAGCCCTCTGTTACATGGCATACATCTGTAGGATAGTCAAATTCTTGCCACAACCTTTCCAACATATCTCTCTCGCTGTTTGTGGAAACAATCGCAGCATTGATTCAATGTCTTACTTTTTCAAGATCAGAACTGTAACATAAATTGCATTCTTTACATATCTCCAAAGAATGAAGTGAATGTCAAGTCTGGTGACCTAGGAGGCCAAGGGCAATAGGCCAGATCATTGGCGGTAGCACGTCCAGTCCAACGATGTGGTAGATATCCAATTCGGAAATATCTATGAAACCTTTGTACCATTGTTACAGAATTTGTTTTCAGAAACTGGAGGACGCAGCTGTGGAGTTGCCATTTTTCAGCCATGGGAACAGAAATAATACGTTTTCTTTGATTATCATATAATTTGTACCATGTTAATTTTTTCGTTAATACTTAATCATATGAAAGTATTACAATAATTTTGAACATTGTGTATGTTTGGTTGTTTTTATTACTTTTTCATTATTTACTACGTAATACAAAGAAAGAGTAGATCAATATTGCAAAATATCGACTTCTACATTTTCGCAGATATTTTCCCTGATATTAAAAAGAGTGGTTTTCGATCTGCCGCCTGTTTGTGAATAGCGATTTGTCCTGAACTCATAAACGGAGTTTGTTCATACTCATCTATGAATTGATCCGGGAATGATAGACATGAAGTATAATAATTTTAGTACAAAATTAACGAGTCTTTTGTGAACGTCTTATTGGACTTACGTTTAGATTTCGTTGTAACATTTTGAAAATCTGATGATGCCGTATAGGCGAAAACGTTCATAAAATTTCTCCTGTAAGATGTATTAGCAAATAATAATTTTTCAAAAATGGTAAATCATATGATTTAAAACTTTAAAATAAATTTATAATTTAGATAAACCTATGAGCCAAGCTCTTAGAGTTGGGGGAATTTAAGAGTCCTTTCTTTCTTTCTTTCTTTCTTATTTCTTTCTTTCTTTCTTTACCTTAGTTTAACTTCTCCCTTTTAGGTTCATTTATACGACCCACGCCACACGGGCCTTACAGGGCCGCGACCTGTCGGGAGAAGAATTAATCTCTTGGATCACATACATACTTTTTTGGTCACACAGGGACATGGAGGGCCTCCCCGAATGAGGGATCAGCTCAATGCCAGGGCCACCTCCGATACAACACAAACATTTAAGACATTACACAGCATTCACTCACAAATATGAAAGGATTAAGGGAAGGATCTCCGTCCATGGCCGGACTTTCAAGAGGTACATTCCCGGCATTTGACTGGAAATAACTGAGGAAACCATGAAAAACCTCAGTTAGGATTGTCGGCCCCTGGGATCGAATCCCGGACCTCCCGAATTCAAGGCCAGCCGTCTACCACGCCGTTAGCCCGCTCGGTAATTTAAGGGTCCTGCCATTGTAAAATATAAATAATTAAAAACTTCATATTTCTGTATGTACTCGTATATATCTTTATTTCTCTTTATGTTTCTTTCTCGATTCTATCTCCGTGGTTTCTTTCCCTTATTCTTCCTCCCGCTTTACTTTCTTTCTCTTTCTTTCTTTGTCCCTTACTTTCTTGTCTCTTTACTTGTTATTTTCTTCATTTATTTTATATCTCTCTATTTCCATCTACCCTTACATTTATAGTAGTTTCCTTTCTTTTTACTTGCTTCTTCTTCATATCTCCATCTTTTATCACTTTTTCTTCTTTCTCCCTTTATTCCGTTTCTTTCCTTCCTGCATTCGTTTTTCTTCCATTTTCCTTAATTTATGTTGTTTCTTTATTTTTCCTTTCCCTCCCTTTATTTATTCTTTTGCTTGGTTTTCTTTCTCGCTTTCGTTCCCTCATTAGTCTTTACGTTTTTGTTTCTCTTTCTATTAATCTATTTTTCGTTTTCCATATTTTTCCCCCACTTTGTCTTCTTGCTCTTTTCTTCCTATTCTCCATTTACAGCCATGTAATTGAACTGCCCACAAATAAATAAAGCCATCATTCACAAGCCAGCCAGCTAACCAACGAAGTGGACCTGGATTGCTTGTGTCATTTGTTCCTCTCCTCCAGCTTTCCGTCTCTGTCTCAGTGTGTATTGTAAATGACCTCTGTGTCCTTGTGCACCAGTTTATCTCATATTTCGTGTCCCATGTTACGCGCACAGCATCAGATTTCACAACCCGTCACCCACTCGCGGCGCGATGGAACGAAGAGTAAGTTCTTGTGGGAAGGCAGCGCGTTATGTTACGAGGTACCGTTTGCTGGATTCTCATAAAAGATGTGTGAACCCGGCGCCGTGAGACTCATATAACAGATGGTCGGTCAACTTGTCCTTGTGTACAGAAGGCGTGATCTGGATTGAAGGTTTCAGAGGCTCTGTCCGTCGTGTTTTGTAGTGCTCAGATCTGTCGCTTTATTACTTTCACTTACAGTATCGATCCTCATGCAGTTGGATCTGAAGGGCACGACTCTGGTCGTGACCCAGATACTGCTGCTTCCAATTCACAAAGAAAGGGAAGTCGCTTAGATGTGCTGGAAGAGGGATGTTCAAGTTATTCGACTGTAGCTGAGCCAAAATAATATAAAAACCGGAGTACGATACCTCGGAAATCATATAAGATTGTTAGGCGAAGCGGCTATTCATGTTCGGAATTGTAATAAACATTAGTCTACGGAGAATACGATGAAAGAGTAATGGAACGGAGAAAAATTCTCTCCGGCGCCGGGATTTGAACCCGGGTTTTCCGCTCCATGTGCTGATGCTTTATCCACTAAGCCACACCGGATACCCACCCCGACGTCGGACAGAATCGTCTCAGTTTAAGTTCCAACTCTTGGATTCCCTCTAGTGGCCGCCCTCTGATTACGTCATAGATGTCTATGAACGTAGGACTGAAGTCCACACATGTGCTGAGGTGCACTCGTTATGAGTGACTAGTTGGCCGGGATCCGATGGAATAAGCGCCGTCTTAAATCACGAAGTGATTTAAGCATATCATATATATTATTTTAATGTATCGAAGTACATATGATATTTCCATGCAGATATTCTGCGTCATCATACGATGAAAGAGTAATGGAACGGAGAAAAATTCTCTCCGGCGCCGGGATTTGAACCCGGGTTTTCAGCTCCACGTGGTGATGCTTTATCATATATACTTCGGTACATTAAAATAATATATTACGGAGAATGTTAAGAAATTAAGAAAATATGGAGTAAACTCAAAATAGAGGTAATTCGACCGAGAAAATCTACCAGACTTCCAACACTTTTTCCTCACTTAGCGGAAATTGATTTCAGTAAAGTACAAGCGCTTGTATGTCGAGTGTGTAACAAGACACTTGGCAGATAGGACAGAAAATAAACCTAATTAGACTAGACGGCATTTCGGAAGGCGGTCAGCTGCTACTGTTCTTCAACCAGGAGATTAACCGTGAAAGGAATGTGCTTGCCATTGCGTCATATGTTGGAGCGAAGTAGATAGATAATATTATCGTTATAGCGTCAGTTTAAAAACTAAGCGCTCTTATGCATATGTTATTTCCTGTATGGAGGGATTAAAACACCATGAGATTAACAGTGATCTAATTTTGTAACTAGGGTAGTATAAAAATGTGTGTATCAGTGTTATTGTTTGTGCTGTGAGAGCTAGGCAATAGAGATACGAATACCCACGTGTGTGATCTTATGAGACCTTATGACATCAACATTCATTCACAGCAATACCCCGCTGCGTTTCATTCCGCAAAGACTTTCTCTGGTTGGAGAACAGTACATGCTCCGTAGCTTTTCTGGTATGTCACGTCAGTACAGTAGAACCAATCAGAATCAGTCTTTAACAATTACTTCCCGAGTTCGTTTGTTCACGTGTGAGTGTTTTAATATATTGAATAAGTAAAACCAACATTTACTCTGTGTGTGTGTGTATGTGTGTGTGTGTGTGTGTGTGTGTGTGTGTGAAAGATAAGTAAATGGAAGAAGAGACTGTAAAAAGACAAGTATTCTACAGGCAGGCGCGGGAAATAGTGTTTCAGGTATATAATTATATTAAAACTTTGACGAGCAGAACGCTATCCGCCATCTTGATGCTGGCTGCAACGTTGCCATCGTGCAAGAAACGACTGCAGAAGAATGTAGTGTGGGATTGAGAAACGTGCAAAGAATATTGTTAGTGAAGGAAAGAGGGTTTGTTTGGTGTCATGCTTACTGCAGTCAACGACTAAGGTCATTATTGTCTTTTGATAATTTAAATTCTCTCCTGTGCTGTTCGTATTGCACGTGTGCGTGAAGTACGATGTGGCAATGTTGTACGCTGCCTTGCTCTCTCCATCTGTCTCTCTCGACGCAAACGCTAGCAGACTACCGCCTTCCGAATTGCCGTCGACTCTAGGCTATCTGACACTGCTATAAATCACGAAATTGGCCAAAACATGTGCTTGAAACTTATTGTGCAGTGACAACCATCATGTTGTGATTTAATTACTATTTGGAAAATTGTAATTAATAAATAAGTATATAATAAATTTTCAATCTTAAGACATATCAACTTGCAAATGTTTATTTGCTATTTAATAAAATATGTGAACGTTTTCGCCGTTTGAGGCATCTTCAGATATAACAAAAACATATAATCTGGACCTATAATAATAAATTATGCAAATAACAAAGAATAAAGAACAATGTACAGTATGTATGCAATACATGAGATTCATGAGCTTTATGTAAAATATGACATAATACAGGATAATTATTGATATAATCTTTAGAATGTGAAATTGAATTGGACGGATATTTTATACATATAGCTCATGTTACAAATAAAATATACAATTATGATTAAAATTTGTCAATAATGTTAAAATTTTAAAATTTATAATGATTATTGATAAAAGAAATGAATTGTAAATTGTAATTAAACCATATTATGCTTGAGCAGCAACCCTGAGTGTCGAAATGTCAGTTCTGTGACGTGTCCCTGACTACATCTTCAAAAGCATTTTATTGTCACTTAGCAATTAAAAAAGTGAAACACAATATTTGACAGGATTAAATGTTAGCATACCCCTGTCATTTATTAGTTTATTACAAAAGATAGTCATTGAATTGTTTCTTTAATGCTCTAGATATCATTTAAATCAGGCTCTAGTAGTTAATTTCAGTTCTGTGACATACTACAAGCGATATAAATATCCACTGGATAACTGCAAGAGTCCAGAACAGCTCTTCAGTTGTTTGGTATGGGCCACAGTGTAGGAGTATGTAGTGAAAGGATGATTTGTAATTTTTATATTAGAGAAATAAAAACATATGTAATTGTTTTCCGGTAAGTAGCCTACCTTTATTACCAATCATTTCTGAGATAGTTAAAATGTGTCATGTAGGTTTATGTTAACAGTGAGATATGAGGTTGTACGTATTCAACATAATCTTAAACCCAGTAATCAACATGAGATTTAAGGAATAAATTGAATTTTTTTTTCAATTCTGAGACGTCACAGAACTGATGACCACCTCCGTGGTGTAGGGGTCAGCATGCTGGTCTCTTACGCAGAGGGCCCGGGTTCGATTCCCGGTCGGGTTGAATTTCCTGGTTGAGGGTTTCAGGGTTTTTCCTCAACCGTAAGACAAATGCCAGGAAATTCGGGCCACAATATCCCTGAATATCACCGGCCTCATTCATTACCCAAATCAAATTCATAACAGATCAGTAATACATACACAGTCGCCATCTAGTTCACAACATTAGAACCAGTCTCAACAATACTACACAGGCCTTCGGATTTCAACCAAAAATTAACTCGCGATATGACCAAAGATGTTAAAGCGAGAATAAATAATAACAGCGAGGAAAAAAAGAACTGATATTTTTGTGAACATTATATAAATTGTAGAATAAAATAAAATTATTATCTTTTGAATAATCGTGGCCAGTTATGTAACACTGCTCTACACATTAACAATAATGTTCAGGAAAAATAAACTAAATAAATACATAATTTAAAATATCTGTGAAACAAATCTCATTCTGTCCGATTTTGTGAAATTTAGCCATATCTATATTCCCGTCGCTCTAATTTCCGGCAGCCAGTCGCGTTGCAGGTCGGCTACATTTAAACGTGTGCGTCTTGTGATTCGCTGATTCATTTCTTAAGGCTCGATAAATACTTAATATAATCGCCCGCCATTTTAGCCCTTTCGTTGGCGTTCGCAGAAAGCACACAAAGACGTTATTTGCCGCTCAATTATTTGCTGAATTGCATTGCGTTTGATTTATTATCATAGGAGCTACGACATGATAATGTTTAACGGTGTGGCAAATAGATTCCTTGTATGGTAGCTCGGCAACGTAAGAACAAAAATGGCGAACGATACTACCTACCTAGACTTTATAGAGCCTTCACTTTCTAAGACGCAAGCAAAGAGCGGAGTCACGCCGGAAATAACAGCGTCGGGACTATAGATTACTCGATTTTCTCCATCATTAAGTTTTTTGTGTTTAGCAGAACTGTGGAGTTGGAGTCTAAAAACGTCCCAACTCTGACATTGACCGCGGTATAAAAATTCTGTAATAAAATGCCATTTTAACACTTTCGCTACCGTGTGAGCCGCTTGCAGAAGTTCATTGACGCGTAGAGGCACAGAGTGTGGGAGTAAATACTTCACAACATTGGCTCGGATATATTTATAACCGACCTTTACTGTAGTTCACACTAGGTCTAACTCTGTAGACCTGTACTTAAATATAGGTTGATATTCTTTTGATGATCCACATGGTAGTAGAATGTCACAGGGTACCAATAACCGTTATAGTAGGTTTACAGTTACTAGTATACAGTTTGAACCGTAAGTAATGTCATGTATTTTAGGTGGTTATTCTTTTAAATACTTCAAACAAAACATTTTAATACAATTTGCTCGTTTTGCTCGTTTTTGCTTCCTTTCCGAGATAAAAAAAAAATGTTTTATATGAAACATTTCATAGCGGTTTTTTGTTAGTGTTTTTCTTTTTTTTTTTTTTTCAGACAAGTATTGTTGGAATAACACTTATTAAATATCTCAGTCTTACTTATCAGTAGGTGAATGCTTTTTATTGGACGTTATGTAAATAAAAAAAATGTATAGGGGAGAGTTGGGTAGTATCGGACATCGGGTAATATCGGACACTGCGTTTCTTTCATCTACCACCAGATGGTAGTACCTGAATAACATGGTTACGTTTCTGAATGCGACATACAGAAACGTAGCCATGTCATTCAGGTACTATCATCTGGTAGTAGATGAAAGAAACTCACTGTCCGATATTACCCGATGTCCGATACTACCCAACTCTCCCCTAATATATTAAGGCGCAATAAAAACATTAGAAAAATTACTTACATTTAAAGAATTTATTACAAGATGTTGTTTTTTCCGCTATTAAAGTGTAGTTTTGATGTGTATTCCACGAGTTTAGTTGAAAATGTTTTTAACATAGAATACATCTCTCCTCGCATCGAGTATGGACACCTGTTCCTGGATTCGTGATGAAACGAAGTATGGCAAAATTTCAAGTGCTTAGTGTAACAAGACAAGCAACAGCCGAATGCTAATGTTATTAGTATTTAGGCCATGAACCAATATAACTTGTGAGACTACACCTATTGAGCTACCTTCCCTCGCTACGGACGTAAGGGCGCCGAAATCGCATATAAAATTAGCCGTGTCGTGTGGCCTGTCTCAGTAATATCTCGGCATCGAGAGCTCCCACAGACCTGTGCGACCACTCGTTCGATTTGTTATCGCGAGTTTCTCAATACTAAAGTGATGATAAACACGTATGTTACAGTTTGAATGAACTATAATGAAACGTTTGTCGCGAGTTGAGACTAATTTTCCAATAATAGATAATTCAGAAGGGGAAATGAATAGAATGAGAAAGAAATGATGATGAGGAGGAGAGGAAGACAACGAAATAAAAAGGAGACAGACAGAATAGAAGAAAAGTGAATGGGAAAAGTAGTAGGCCTACACATGGTGAATGACTTTTTTATTCGGTTATGCAACGACGCTGTATCAACTAGTGTCGATAGAATTGGTGATTGAGAGAGATGGTACTGGATACGATGAGACCGAGGATTCGGCTTACAGTTAGGAAAAACCTCGGGAAAAACCCAACTAGATAATCAGCTCGAACCCATGTTTTAATGCAGCTGCTAACCAGCTGGCAAACGCATTACCGCATGGGCTAGGTTGGTGGTTGAGTGTATTATTATTATTATTATTATTATTATTATTATAATGATGATGATGATGATTGTTTGATGATGATGATGATTATGGTTATGATGAGAAGAAGAATGTTATTATGAGATTAGTATTTCGCCTGTTAGTGAGAGAGTTTCCATTTAAAATTGAACAAGTTTTATTTCTACAATGTATGAGGAAATATTTCTCTTACGATGTACAAAAAACAGGATATGGTGTCTCTCTCCCTCTTTGTACTGCCGCGTAAAACATAGTTTCCCGTTTTTCTCAGTACGCTTCCGAAGACCCCTAATGAATCTCATCCGCCTCTGATAAGATATGTCAGTCCAGTTAAAGGTTAACGGTCTGAATTGAATTGCCGGAGAGTGGAACGAATTGGCACAGACATCTAGGACGAATGGCTCACAATGGAATTACGAAATCTCTAATTGAGCGTTAAGTTCAGAAAGCTGGTGCGGTCAAAACCAAGAGATCAATTATATGCCAAGCTGAAGAAGATCTTAGGCTAGCAAGATTTGCCTTCTTTCGCTTGTTTTTACAGCGCTGTTTTCTCTCCTACCATCTTACTTCCCTTTCCTATATCATTCACCTTGGTCAGCACTTCCAAAAGATTCTGCCATCTCGACAAGCACTTGTGGGCTTTCTTCGAGGACAAGGTTGTCGCGTGGAGGTATGCATCGAATGATCTTTTGTGGAGGGGAACTTTGGTGGTGTGAAGTGAACAAGGACCCGGAGAGAACGTGGTCTCTTCTTACTTTCTCATTTTATGAAGATTAGAGGAAGTACTGTCATACTGCAGAACATGAATTCCTAGATTTCATGCACAAACTTTTCTTGTTCCCGTATAGGGTAAAGGTTGGTAATACTCTGATACGAATAATATTGTGATAGTTCTTTTTGAGAATTTATTACAATTTTACTGAGCGAGAGAAGAACTGGTTTTGTGCAGCATTCTCGTAATACGTTGACGAAAAAACCGATCTTCCTCTCTCTCAGTAAAATTGTAATAAATTCTCAAAAAGAACTTTTATAATATTACCAACCTTTACCCTACTACTAGACTGACAATCTCTGGTGTTGCGTGGTCTAGACCATCAAACTCACGCAGGCAGTCTGGTTCGAGTTCCGGTCTGCTCTAGAAGTAGGAACTACTGGACTGAATTTATTCGTAACCTACTTAAGATACAAGAGTCAATTCATCAAGCATTTGTAATCCGGTAACAACAGTTAAATTGAAGAGAACAGCGATTTACTTAAAACTAGCTTAAACTATTTCCTTCTTCATTTCATTATAACTTAAAAATTGAGTCAATAAAATAGTTTAGACCTCTATTCTCAAGAATATTTCATTCACAGTTCCTACTTTTTTATTCATTCGCAGCATCTGCTACCGTTAATGTAGGCTTATAACTTTTATGAATTCTGTAGGTTACGAGATCAGGAAGTTCAAAAGTATAAGTTACAAATTAATTAATTTTAAGGGAAAAATTGTTCCGGAACCGGGTATCGATCCCAGGACCCTTCGCTTAGCGCACGAATGCTCTACCGACTGAGCTAACCCAGGAACCATACACGACACCGTCACAATTCCTGTCTTTACATCCACACAATTCAACTGGGCTGTCCACACCTGTGGAGTAACGGTCAGCGCGTCTGGCTGCGAAACCAGGTGGCTCGGGTTCGATTCCCGGTTGGGGCGAGTTACCTGGTTGAGGTTTTTTCCGGGGTTTTCCCTCAACCCAATACGAGCAAATGCTGGGTAACTTTCGGTGCTGGTCCCCGGACTCATTTCACCGGCATTATCACCATCTCATTCAGACGCTAAATAACCTTAGATGTTGATACAGCGTCGTAAAATAACCCAATAAAAAGTCAACTGGGCTGACAAGACGCCAGAAACCCAACTTTGAGTGCGTAAGGGTGGAATTGTGACGGTATTGTGTATGGTTCCTGGAGTAGCTCAGTTGGTAGAGCATTCGTGCGCTAAGCGAAGGGTCCCGGGATCGATACCCGGCCCCGGAACAATTTTTTTCTTGAAATTATTCAAGTCTGCTTCACAAGAAGCTTCTACCTGAAAGTCAGATTTGTATGTTACAAATTAATTCCGATATATTACTTTTGGGATAATAAAAATGTATGCAATCCAAAACACGAATATATATATATATATATATATATATATATATATATATATATATATATATATATATATATATATATTTCTTATTGTGGTACATAGTAATAAATAATTTCATTTATAGTTAAAAATACACTGTAAGCAGCCATTCGCTACAGGAACATCAAAATCCTAGAATGGAAAAGCATGTGTCATCTTCGTGTTCCACCCACTATCCAACCGGATTTACAGTAGTTTATTGTCTTATTTTCTACAAATGTCTCAATGAGACACTTCTCTCTGCTTTCCCAAGGGATGGAACTTGGTGAGTGAGGAAAGGCCTGTGAATTTTGTCCAGAGCCGTCTTCTTCAGAAGTACTGTTGTTTTAGCGGTCACTTACCGGAACGGATTCGTTCGGTGCGTTCAGTTTTTATTCATTGCACTATTTTAAATTAGCATCGCCAACTTGGCTTCGCCTCTGTCCGCATGATCGGATTTCGTCCAGAATTCTGGCCAGAGAAATCTAACCAGATTTACTCCTTTCCTAGCTTTTTTGATCCGTACTGCTAAATCCTCACATTTCAGAGACGCTAGCACGTAAGCAAAGCGTTTCTGGACATGGGTTTATTGACAAAATATGATCACATGGTACGCATCTACCTACCACCGAGCCTTACTTACTTACAAATGGCTTTTAAGGAACCCGAAGGTTCATTGCCGCCCTCACATAAGCCCGCCATCGGTCCCTATCCTGAGCAAGATTAATCCAGTCTCTATCATCATATCCCACCTCCCTCAAATCCATGTTAATATTATCCTCCCATCTACGTCTCGGCCTCCCTAAATGTATTTTTCCCTCCGGTCTCCCAACTAACACTCTATATGCATTTCTGGATTCGCCCATACGTGCTACATGCCCTGCCCATATCAAACGTCTGGATTTAATGTTCCTAATTATGTCAGGTGAAGAATACAATGCGTGCAGTTCTGCGTTGTGTAACTTTCTCCATTCTCCTGTAACTTCATCCCGCTTAGCCCCAAATATTTTCCTAAGCACCTTATTCTCAAACACCCTTAACCTATGTTCCTCTCTCAAAGTGAGAGTCCAAGTTTCACAACCATGCAGAAGAACCGGTAATATAACTGTTTTATAAATTCTAACTTTCAGATTTTTGGACAGCAGACTGGATGATAAGAGCTTCTCAACCGAATAATAACACGCATTTCCCATATTTATCCTGCGTTTAATTTCCTCCCGAGTGTCATTTATATTTGTTACTGTTGCTCCAAGATATTTGAATTTTTCCACCTCTTCGAAGGATAAATCTCCAATTTTTATATTTCCATTTCGTACAATATTCTGGTCATGAGACATAATCATATACTTTGTCTTTTCGGGATTTACTTTCAAACCGATCGCTTTACTTGCTTCAAGTAAAATTTCCGTGTTTTTCCTAATCGTTTGTGTATTTTCTCCTAACATATTCACGTCATCAGCATAGGCAAGAAGCTGATGTAACCCGTTCAATTCCAAACCCTGCCTGTTATCCTGAACTTTCCTAATGGCATATTCTAAAGCGAAGTTAAAAAGTAAAGGTGATAGTGCATCTCCCTGCTGTAGCCCGCAGTGAATTGGAAATGCATCAGATAGAAACATATATTTTTTACACTCTGTATTTGTTTTATCATTTCATCGGAGTTTCTCCAGAATTTGACCCATCGTTGTAATGATGGATAAAACATATTTAAAATACAGGAAATACTCCGGGACATATAAAATGTATCGTTGTAATACGGTTTATCAGTTATATCCGTTTTGCTGTACGGAGGTCCGACTGTATGATGATGAAAGGAGGATGTGTAGGGAAATATTCTAAGGGAACCTGCTCTGTGGTGAGTATGAATACCGCAACTAGACTCCGTGTTCGTGCGCCCTATTTCCTACGTATAGCTGCATTTCGTGTTTAAAATCCTCCGAGTTATGCACGGCATCAGGCAAGCAGCGTGTGCATCTGTCAATGACGTCATGGCGGTGCGGTGCTGACGGTTAGGAATCCGGAGACTTGTCCGCCATCTGTCACTTCGTAGTTGCGTCAATGTTACGGCATCTTGTCGGTTTTTGGGAATCCTGTTCTGGAACTGGGCGTGTTGGCTGCGGTCACAGATTCCTCCCAGACGAATGGGTCACATTTGCATCTCCGAGTATTCACTGAAAAATTAATGTATACGAAGGAACATGGATATTTTTATCACTCTCTATAAATATGTCTCCATCTATAAATTTCTTTGCCTGTTTATCTACCTGATTGAGGTTCTGGCTGATAGGTCTATGTATAGTAGTGGCAAAAAAAAAAAAAACCCGGACCGACTCTTGTAGCTGATTTCAGAGCCTTGTTCACTCCAGAGCACGATAGACTGGTAACTAAGACTTTCGTGGTTCGAATCCTTTCTGGGAAGGAAACTTTTTGTTTGTTCCTTATTCACATTTATTCCCAGTACTTTTCGATTGCTGGTAAAATTCATATTCTGGGAATAATAAGTTAATTAAGTAGTAAAATGTCGCTGCAATCGAAAAGTATTGGGAATAAATTTGAATAAGGAATAAAAAAAAGTTTCCTTCCCAGGCAGGATTCGAACCACGAAAGTCTTAGTTACCAGTCTGTCGTGCTCTGAGTGAACAAGGCTCTGAAATCAGCTACAAGGGTCGGTACGGTTTTTTTTTTTTTTGCCATTCCTGTACATCCAATATCAGGCAGTTATATCTCACTTGATATGTCAGAGGAAGAATAATTATTACTGTATACATCTCAAGTACGATTACTGATTAGTGAACTATGTAGCAACAGCAATGTATGCAGTGGAGGGGGAAAGGAACTCTTTGCTTAGTTGCCTCATGGATGCAGCCTTACTGGTGTTAGTTAAGAGTTTCCAACCAGTCTTCGGACTGCTGTCTAAACATACATACGTTCTTACATGCGTACATATATACCAGGCCTTCTGTGTTCGAGGTTGCGGGTTCGATTCCGGCCCAAGTCGATGGCATTTAAATGTGCTTAAATGCGACAGGCTTGTGTCAGTAGATTTACTGGCATGTAAAATAACTCCTGTGGGACAAAATTCCGGCACATCGGCGACGCTGATATAACCTCGGCAGTTGCGAGCGTCGTTAAATAAAACATGATTTTAAAAAATCAATAAGTCAAAGGAAATTTCATAATCTAGCAAGGATGTAACAAAATTAAAAGCTTAGGCACGATATAATTAGTTTGAATACATGCGAGTAAAATCTGTTGTATTGCAAATTGAGTTTTTTTTTATTTTAGTAGGTTATTTCACGACGCTTTATCAACATCTTATGTTATTTAGCGTCTGAATGAGGTGAATGTGACAATGCCGGTGAAATGAGTCCGGGGTCCAGCATCGAAAGTTATTCAGCAGTTGCTCATATTGGGTTGAGGGAGAACCCCAGAAAAAACCTCAACCAGGTAACTTGTCCCGATCGGGAATCGAACCCGGGCTACCTGGTTTTGCGGCCAGATGCGCTAACCGTTACTCCACAAGTGTGGACGCAAATTGAGTTAATTTAAATGTGTAGTCACCTCACCTCATCTCACTACATCTCGTTAAAATATTGTAAAAAAATCGCAGAAAATTGTCAAAATCGCAGAAAATTACTAAATTGTAAAATATTGTAAAAATTGTATTTGTAATATTGTAAAATTTTGACTTGTTCCACATCTTAAAGTTTCATTGCTCATGTACGAGTAAGATCTATGGAATATAATAAATGAATGAATGAATGAATAAATAAGGTACGCAGTATCATCATCTGTCCCGGATTCCTGATGAGAGAATCTGGCAACCCTGGTCATTGGCTAAGACGAAACTGCCTACTGAAAGGTGCAAGATGGAAGGAATGGTGAATGGAGAAAAGTTTGGGCCAGAAGAAGATATCAGATGATAGACAACTTTAAGATAAAGGACAATATGCGAAGATTAAGGGGAAGGGAGAAAGAGGGACGATTGGAGAATGCTGGATTTACAGTGAAGGAGCTTTTCTTGAGCAGAAAATGAATGAGTCCGGATGAAGTCCGCTAGTATCGGATGTAATGACGAGCTGGTAACCACTCGGGGACGTGAACCACCTATCCTATTGAATTATGTACACATTTTAACCCCTTCAGAACTGAATTTATATGTAAAAAAATTGTAAAAAAAAAACTGATCACTTAATCATTCTGGGATTCGAAATTCCCAAATCCAGTCTTCACAGAAAATCAAATTTTGGGGGCAATTTTGACCCCTGGAGCCCCAAAATTTTAAATTTTATTTTTAATTCAGGTAAGTTATAGAAATGTTTCCCATGTATTGTGGATTCCTATCACCACGGCATGGCGCGTCCTCAGGTTGCGGATAGAGGAGACGGCCTCCAGATATGGAAGGTAGCTGCGAATATATTGAATAAGCAGTCGTGGATAAGGGGTGGTCCTCCAGCTTGGGGGTTGGGCGAAGGGCTAACAACCCATCACCGTAAAAAACAACTTGTTACGAAACCTAACAATAAGCCTCGGAATGGGACTGATTCTCCGGCACGACCACAGCAAAATGCATATAGAGTGTTAGTTGGGAGGCCGGAGGGAAATAGACCTTTGGGGAGGCCGAGACGTAGATGGGAAGATGATATTAAAATGGATTTGAGGGAGATGGGATATGGTAGTAGAGACTGAATTAATCTTGCTCAGGATAGGGACCAATGGCGGGCTTATGTGAGGGCGGCAATGAACCTCCGGGTTCCTTAAAAGCCAGTAAGTAAGTAAATATAGAAATGTTTCAAAAGTAATATTCTCCATTTCTATCACACTGAATATTTCAAAATATTTAAAGGTATCGAAGACATTACAAAAAAAGAAACAATGTACGCTATAATGTACATCAGGCCTGAAGGGGTTAAAATAAGCTGGTAATGTAGGCATAGCTATTCTGTAGATTTGAGTTCTTGAAGGACCTGGAAAATGTGGTTGATTTGCAGCTGATGTAACGACGTGCCATCAATACCTAAAGTAGACAGCCTTGTGATAGGTGAGGAGCACCTAACATGGAGGTGCGAATCAGTTGATTGTGCGTGACTATGCACGAGGTGAATTTCATGGAAAATCACGAACCGGTCAGTCATGATTAAGAAAGCAAACCAGCACGAGATTCGCATGCACATCTCAGTGGCATCCTTCATAATAGTCGTATTTCTTTTAAGCTTTTATTGACCTTTTACAGTATGCATGTGTATTACGACTTCCGTTACGTTTAATATAATTTTGTACATGGTTACTTAATGACGCTGTATCAACTACTAGGTTATTTAGCGTCGATGGAATTGGTGACAGCGAGATGAGGCCGAGAATTCGCCATAGATTACCTGGAATTCGCCTTACGGTTGGGTAGAACCTCGGAAACATCCAACCAGGTATTCAGCCAAACCGGGAATCGAACCCACGCCCGAGCGCAACTCCGAATCAGCGGGCAAACGTGCTTCCACAAGAGCTATGCCGGTGGCTTTTAATACGATCTATTAAGCAAATGGCTAGAGTAGAATATAGGGTATGTCTTGGCATGAGTTTTAGAGGCTCGAACACGGAACATATCCTTGCACTTAGGCTTACATTGCACCTTATACGGTACTCCAACCACGAGAAAGTCTCCAGGGAATGAGACGGAGCGGGGTGATGCTGTGAATGAATGTTGATGTCATAAGGTCACACACGTGGGTACTCGTATCTCTATTGGCTATCTCTCAAAGCACAAAGAATAACACTGATATACACATTTTTATAGTACCCTAGTTACAAAATTAGATCACGGTTAATTTCCTGGTCTTTTAATCCCTCCATACAGGAAATAGCATATGCAGGACAACGCATGATTTTGAAACTGACGTTATAACTCTAATATTATCTATCTACTTCGCTCCAATAAATGACGCAATAGTAAGCACATTCCTTTCACGGTTTATTTCCTGGTTGGAGAACAGTATAGGCTATGCGATTATTGTCCAACTTCACAGGTGGCCGAGATGGTATTGTACTTGACAAGGTCTATAGCACCATTTTGTACTGTCCAAAGACTGTTAGGTCTACTGGGTGTTCAGTTCAAAATGTGTCATGGCTCGCTGTATGCCGTCATGTGGCTAGCTGATGAGCCTAGAGAATTCAGTCTTCCTACACTTCCGCAGAGGTGTATAAACTAAGAGGCAGAGAAGTTGCCTAGCAAGTACGGCGTTCATTCTTAAGAGTACGTACCGATACGTACGGTAACGCCGGTAGTGGCAGGAATGTGAACTGTTTGGAAATACGTACTGTCGGGATATGGGGAGAGGGTTAAGACGATTACTTACGTATTTGTTGACATTAACTTCGACGGTCAACATGGATACGGAGCATTTGATTTGTGTTGTGGAATGTTACCGTACGCAACCGATGATAACAAATACCCTGCGTACGACTTGCCGGCGCAAAACACAGTTCGAAAGAGGTTATGGTAGCACACAGACCGTACAGACCGCCATCTGTTGCTACGACGTTCAAGTTATACCGTACATGTTCTCAAGTTCAGATTGAAGAACGCCTTAAATAATAGGCAACTTCCTAACATATAAGCTGAAACTCGCTTCAAATCGGTGACCCAACAACAGTGACGTCATGACACACTTTGAAATGAACACCCAGTATATAAATGTATACTTAATTAAATAGTCCCGGGCCGTGGCGTCGTGGTCTAAGGCATCCTGCCTAGGACTCGCGTTACGGAATGCGCGCTGATTCGAGTCCTTGTGAAGGAAGAAATTTTCTCCACCTCTGCTTCGGCATGTGGACGTGAGGCCAGCAGCCGGCTGACCGGTCTTGGCCCTTCATGGGCTGTAGCGCCATAGATTTACGTTTTACTTACTTAATTAAATAAGTAAACAAATACATAAGTGTTTTGCCCAAGGGCAGGTATTTCACTGCAAACCCAGCATTCTCCAGTCTTTCCTATTTTCTCCCTACCTCTTTGTCTCCGCATGTGATCTTAATGTCATCTATCATTTGATATCTTCTTCTGCCACGAACTCTTCTCTCGTTCACCAATCCTTCCAGTGCATCCTTCAGTAGGTTAGTTTCTTCTCAGCCAATGATCTAACCAATAATAAATAAAATAAATGAGAGAATGCGATGTTACAAGTAGCTTAATAAGAAGTCCCAAGACCCGGAGCTTCAATATTGGAAACCTGTATAGGCTAATCCTCAAGACTTGATCCCAGCTTATTTTTTACTGCATATGGTAGATGATATGAGCAGAAAATGAAGACTGTTGGTGGAATAATAGAGAGAAACGGGAGAACGAGAAATCCCGGCGTAGCTCAGTGGTTAGAGCGCTTGATACGTAGAACCAAGAACCCGGGTTCAATCCCCGGCGTCGTTGGAGCGAATTTTTCTCCACTAATAACCATTTTACCATAACGGATACATTCTTTAAGATTAAAAATTAATCTTTACATAGATTCTTCACTCAATAGTGCATATATATACTGTGGAATCCCGGCCACCAAGTCACTCAATTCAGTGCGCTCCTTGTATAATGGCAGTTGACTTAATATGTCAACATATATTATGTCGAACATGGAGTAAGACCACAAAGGAAAAACACTAGAGAAGGGGGATTCGATCCGATGCTGTGGATTGAAATTCGGCATAGCTCATTGGTTAGAGCGCTTGGTACGTAGAACCAAGGACCCGAGTTCAATCCCTGGCGCCGGAGCGAATTTTTCTCCTGTAACCATTGTTACCATAACAGATAAATTTTGTAGGACTAAAAATTAATCTTTACGCAGGGAAGGATAGTATTCCGCGAAATCTGCCCTAACATTGTTTTCATCCTCCACAAATTCCTCTTTAGCTTTCCGGGGTTTGAATCAAGGTCTTCAGCGTAGGGAGCCGTTTGACTAACGGTGTTACTGTATCGAAGGATATGTTACATTGTAAGTTACCCATGCTTTCACGCAATGTATACAGCATACCAGTCTCTGCTTAAGTGGGTCACTGTCAGCGTTGATCTTGTCTGGGTTTGAACTGGGCACCTGACTCTTCCGTAGGCGTGAGAGCCCCCAGGCATCCTCAGAGCGTGTCGTGTATTCCTGGAATTCAGTGCCGCATATTCCTCCTGCAAGGATCGGGCGGTCTCGTGACCATATTAGCAAAAGGCAGGTCTCGCTACCCACCCACAAATGCAAGTGTATCAGGACGCCACCTCCTTCTGGGAACACATGAGAATTTCCCAACTGCATGCCCACAGCTCGTTTTATGACTCAATTCCCAAGGTGTTTGGACTTTTGTCACAGTACAGGTTGCGTGGATCACCTTCTGAATTTTTGGGAAAGTTCTTATCTATGTAGTTAGTATGTTGCTTGTGTGTGTCTCAATACAGATAGTCTGTTATTTCTTCTTTTTCGTATAGTTAGGACCGAGTTCTGTATTTTTCAATGACGTAAATGCATTGAGAGGTAGGTGACCAACTTTCTTGGTAAGATTTTTACGGTCGTACTGGAAGTCTTGGGGTTGTCAGTTTCTCTCTCTCTTGTACGGAGGAGAGACCCGAAAGCTTACACTGCAGCCTGAGGCTTATTGTGCTTACCACTCCTATTCTGTAAATGATTGGATAGCCGAACGGCCACGCTCTTGTACAAGTACAGCACGCCGCACTGTGAACTAACCCGGGCTGTGGTATGGATGATGTATGTATGTATGTATGTATGTATTCACACTACAAATGGGTATATACCCGGTGGCAGTGGTAACTAATTACACTCATTAATGATAATAATAAACACAATTAATAATAGTAATAATAATAATAATAATAATAATCCTCATAATAATAATAATAATAATAATAATAATAATAATAATAATAATAATAATAATAACAGGGAGCACTCTAAATAAAATGAAGCACGATCACTTAAAATAACATTTAAAGTAAATCTAATTTGTATCTTAACCCTAAGATCGAACTTAAACCCACGAGTATGATATGTTCATATCTGCACAAGTACCTTTCAGCACTACACTCATTTCGCTGTCAACTCACTCACTGCCCTGGAACTACGACGCATTTTTCTGATTCTATCCTGATTTCACTAACACTTCAAAAACATTTCACTGTTCTAATATTTTGCACTGCCACCATAAACTATAAAACTTCACTGATAGAAACACACTTCACTTACACAACACACTTTACTGACAGAACACACTTCTTCGCTGATACAACACTTCAAATAACAAAGTATCAATTACATCCTTTGAATAATGTGTATAATATACTACCGTCTATTAGTAAAGTCCTTAAGCCTATTTTTAAATACATTTTTGGTGATGATGATGATAAGTGAATTAATTATGGCGAAATGAGTCCAAGGTCCAACGTCGAAAGTTACCCAGCAATTTTGGTTGGGACAAGTTACCTGGATAGCGTTTTTTCCGGGATTTTCCCTCAACCAAGTACGAGCAAATGCTTGGTAACATTCGATGCTGGACCCCGGACTCATTTCACCGGCATTATCACCTTCATCTCATTCAGACGCTAAATAACCTGAGCGTCGTAAAATAACCTATAAAAATAAAATCATTATGATTATTTATGACTTATTTGAAAATTATATAAGACATTATATGTCTCTAGTGATTCGTTTAAATTTTAAAATTAAATAAAATCTAAAATCATATTTATAAAACTCGTGTTGCATGCATATTATAGTTTATGTTGTAACATGTAAAATCGGCAGTGTAGATTATACATTCCTTGTAGTAAGCATGGTTATTATTAAAAATACGAATGGGTACTTAGAAGTCTTTGCATAACATCGCCATGTGGCATAGAAGTAATTTAATTTTTCTGGGATTATGTGGAGCATCTTGTTACGTGATAGTACAGTAGTAGTCTGGGTTGTTCCGTTACACCGCAATCAAGTCGTTCTCCTCGGTCTCACTTCTTCTCATATTCTCTCAGGTCCACGCCAGAAGGTATACGTAACTTCATTAAGGAATGATGTATATTTTTCGATGTTTGTTAACAAAATAATATGTTTAAAAGCCATTTGTCTTTTTCACGAACAGATTTTCCTCATTAACGTTGGTGGAAACTCACCACTGTGATTAGCATCCCTTCTAGTCTTTTCATCCCAAGAGAAAGGAGCCTTCAGCTGCATTTCAGACAAATGTAGACGAGCCCATTGTAATGTGCGAGTGATGAGTCTATTTGAGAGAATTACGTACTCACAGTAGCAATGATTGCCAGCCAATACGGCATGCGTATTGTGTGTGCCATTGTATGGTAATGTACCAATCTACGTATATACAAAACTGTCTGAATGAATTAAATGAATGGAGACATGAGAAGCCGTCTCAACAAGTTGTCAAGGATTTAACCTTTTGGTCCTGTTCCGGTCTTAAATAGACACGAATGCTGCATGCGAGAACATTCCGAATTCCTCTTCGCTTGGGTCAATACCCGCAGTGTTTCGGGCTCTTTGAATTTAACTCCTCTGATTCTGAGAAGTGAGCCCGATGTTCCTTGAGTACCACTATATCCGGTCATAAACCCAGTGGACATCGGTTTTTGAATTTAGTCGACACTGCAACCATCGGCTGATTACACTGAGGTCCTCTGCATTGCATAGGTTTCTTTAATATTTTCTCCGTTTTTAATAAGTCTCCGCCACTCAGAACTGACAAGCAAACATTCTATAGGGGCAGATAAAAAGTTATTTTTTTTCTTCCAACATGTTAATAATGTCAAAAGAAGTACTTATACAAATTTTGGCCACTCGACCGCAATTACGAGACCGTCCATTTACAGAAAAAAAAGCACAATTGCATGGAAAGATTTATTAGAACAGATACAGCAATTCTTGCGCTATTTGTCAACATATTTTATATGTTATTTTATTGGGTTATTTTACGACTGTGTATCAACATCTAGATTATTTAGCGTCTAAATGAAATGAAGGTGATAATGCCGGTGAAATGAGTCCGGGGTCCAGCACCGAAAGTTACCCAGCATTTGCTCGTATTGAGTTGAGGGAAAACCCCGGATAAAACCTCAACCAGGTAACTTGCCCCGACCGGGATTCGAACCTGGGCCACCTGGTTTCGCGGCCAGACGCGCTGACCGTTAGTCCACAGGTGTGGACACTTGTCAACATATCCTTCACTGGAACTGAGACATTTGTCATACCATAGGATCAATTTTTGTATCCTTGTGTCATAGAAGTCTGCCGCCTGGGATCGGAACCAGCATTTGACAGCCGTCTGCACCTCTCTGTCGGTCCCATGATATGAGAAATGTCTCAATTCCGGTGGGAAATATGTTGAAAAATAGCTCAACAATACCTGTGGTGTCTGTTCCAGTAAATTTTTTCAATGAAATTGTGTTTTCTTTCTGTTGACGGCCCCTGGTGAACTTATATTTTACGACACTCGTAATTGCAGTCCAGTGGCGAAAATTTTTATAAGCACTTCTTTTGACATTATTAACATGGTGGGAGAAAAAAATTAACTCTTTTCATCTGCCCTCATGAGAATGTATGCTTGTGAGCACGCGTTGCAGGATCTCTCTCTCTCTCTTCTCTCTCTCTCTCTGTACATATTTCTGTCTCTCTCGTAGATACATAAGGGATGTATTATCGTATAACATTTATTTGTCAATCATTTCATTATAATTGTAATAGCTTAATTTCGAAGTACTAATTAATGCAATCTGTGTTTACATTCCGTAACTAAACCCATGCATTAATTTTTGCACTTACTAGGTTCGCAATAGTCTATTACGATACAAGGTTTGGAAGTGCTTTTTCGCATGTTTTTCAATTTCTGACATTTTGTAATGCACTTCACAAACGTGTATTATATAACATTTTTTGCACGATCATATTTTTAAAACTGCAAATACAATATATTTTGCATTGAAAATTTAGAGCAACATTATTCGAAAGTCTTCGCAAAACTATACTCTAATGGTAACTAAGCAACAATAAGCGCACTGTAATGGGTCTATCTCAGTATACTTTTATGTTATTAAGAATGGTTTCCCTAGCAACAAGTTTCTGTGTGGGAATTCTAACTTTCAAGGCCTAACAACAATAGCTGTTAATACAACAAAAAACACGATCATGCAAAAAAATACAACTATTTTACGTATATTATTATTATTATTATTATTGTTATTATTATTATTATTATTATATCATTATTATTCGATTAATTAAAATGTGTCTCAGTGAAACTTACAGCTGAGTCCGTATAGGCCAATTTCTATCTGATGCGTTTCCAATTCACTGTGGGCTAGAGCAAGGAGATGCACTATCACCTTTACTTTTTAACTTCGCTCTAGAATATGCCATTAGGAAAGTTCAGAATAGCAGACTGGGTTTGGAATTGAACGGGTTATATCAGCTTCTTGTCTATGCGGATGACGTGAATATGTTAGGAGAAAACCCTCAAACGATTAGGGAAAACACGGAAATTTTACTTGAAGCAAGTAAAGCGATCGGTTTGGAAGTAAATCCCGAAAAGACAAAGTATATGATTATGTCTCGTGACCAGAATATTGTACGAAATGGAAACATAAAAATTGGAGATTTATCCTTCGAAGAGGTTGGAAAATTCAAATATATTGGAGCAACAGTAACAAATATAAATGATACTCGGGAGGAAATTAAACGTAGAATAAATATGTTATTATTCAGTTGAGAAGCTTTTGTCATCTAGTCTGCTGTCAAAAATTCTGAAAGTTAGAATTTATAAAACAGTTATATTACTGATTGTTCAGTATGGTTGTGAAACTTAGATTCTCACTTTGAGAGAGGAACAGAAATTAAGGGTGTTTGAGAATAAGGTTCTTAGGAAAATATTTGGGGCTAAGAGGGATGAAGTTATAGGAAAATGGAGAAAGTTATACAACGCAGAACTGCACGCATTGTTTTCTTCACCTGACATAATTAGGAACATTAAATCCAGACGTTTGAGATGGGCAGGGCATGTAGCACGTATGGGCGATGATAGAGCCTGGATTAATCTTGCACATGATAGGGACCGATGGCGGGCTTATGTGAGGGCGGCAATGAACGTGCGGGTTCCTTAAAAGTCATTTGTAACTAACTATTATTATTATTATTGTTATTATTATTATTTTATTATTATTATTATTGTTATTATTATTATCTGCGACTTTCAGTAATGGCTGCCACCTCTTCTGAAAGCATTATACAAGCCGCCACTGCCTATCAAACCATAGAAGTCAAGTGTCTGAGGGCCTCTTTCCCCTCCTCTTCCCCACCTGCTGATACAACACGCTTCCGGTGTGACACAAGACTATTGTATGGCTTTGGGTAAAAGCGACCTAAATCCGGAGTCTTCTAGTCGTCTTCTATTTATGGAGCTGCCGAATCGGACTCTTGCCTGACGTGAAGCTTGTTACGGCCACGGAAAGTGGGACGTCGAACCCAATAAATCGACCGGCTGAGTGCTGTAAGCGCTCGTACGCCACCACGAAGACCCAGACACGGTACAGTTACCCAGTCCATTGCTGATAAGCTGGGGGAAATTTGCTATATAGTAGAAAGGGAACAGGAGCAATATTGAACGTCTCTCCTTTAGTGGTTTAGGAATATACCGTGTGTTCATTTCAAAACTTCCCACCTTGAATAATTTTAGATGTACAGGGGATAGGCCTACGGTTTTGAAGAAAAACATCGATTTAGTTTTCGAGGGTAAAGTTCATAACCACTGTTGATTGAATTTTTTGTTCCACCCCTTCACCTCCTACTTTTGAATTTCAAATTGCACCCGCTCTCTTCAGACATCATTTTCAAGGGTATGATAAATCTTATCCGTCTACAAAATAATAATAATAATAATAATAATAATAATAATAATAATAATAATAATAATAACAACAATAATATAATGTCCCTCACCGTGGCGTCGTGGTCTAAGACATCCTGCCTCCTCATGAGGCAAGAAATTTTCTCATGAAATTTTGGCCAGTGTATGGGACTGGTACCCACCCAGCATCGTGAAGCACTTGGGGAGCTACGATAGGTAGCGAAATCTGGTTAAGAAAGCCAGCTAGCTATAATGGCTGGGGAATCATCGTGCTAACCACATGATACCTCCATTCTGGTTGGATGATCATACACCTCTGCGTCGGCATGTGGACGTGACGCCAGAAGCCGGCTGGTCGGTCATGGTCCTTCATGGACTGTCATGCCTCGGATTATTATTATATTAATAATAATAATAATAATAATAATAATAATAATAATAATAATAATAATAATAATTTGGGGGTCTATCAGTTTCTCAGATAGGCAAGAATGTATCATGTACCTGAATTAAAGTGTAGTTGATATTAGACAGTATTATGAAGATACCGGGCTATTGTGTGACCGCGTTTGTGCTAGAGCGCTGAGCTTCCATCCAGGCGGCCCGTGTGCGATCCTCGACCAGGTCGTGTTAGAATTTGTGGTGGACAAAGCAAACGTTGCAGAGAGTTTTTCTCGCGATATATCCATTTCTATCATGCCACCAATACCACTTTCCCCCCTCATTTTATCAATCATCCGTAGTCTAATAGCAAAAATAGGCTGGTATGAAATTTGGGGGTAGTACGAGTTTCCGATGTTGATATAGGAAGGATTTGGGGCTCCTGACGCTACTCGCATGCGAACGGGACCTGGCTGTGCCAGGAACTGAGGCAGAATGGCCACCTGTCAGAGTCGGGTTCACGAATGCCACCCAGGCCGTCTGTCGGGCTTGGAAAATCACCGCACATAAGGGCCCACAGTAGGCCAAACCGTGCCAAAGTGCACGGACCCGTCAAATAAAAGTCAAGTCAAGCTGTTACCATAGTCTAATATATACAGTCACGAAACTCAATACGTAGCGAATATGCATCCGTTGACAGTTGAGGCGATAGTAGCGATCCTAGTGGCTAGCTACTAGCAAGTTCATCACAGACATCTTTTATTGAAGAAAAATTCGTTCCGGCAGGGGAAAACGAACCAAGGACATCTGAGCTTTGCGCGCTGAGCGCTCTTCCCATCTGAGCTATACCGGGACCCGATTCACGGCGTCAGCCGAACTCTCCTCCTTTGTATCGTCAATGGCCTACTGGCATAGCTCAGATGGAAAGAGCGTTCAGCGCGCAAAGCGGAGAGTTTCTGGGTTCGATTCCCGGTATCGGAACGAATTTTTCTCCAGTAGGTATCTATATGTTGATTACATGTAGTCTTGATTATTCAATGAGAACGGCGAGGCCTTATATATGAATTATATATATCTTCACAGACCCCTTCCCTAGCAAACGACAAAATATATTATACTTCAGTTATCGTGTTCTTTTGGAAATATTGACACCTTCCTTCCATTATTGAAATATTAAATACATAAGGTTCATTTATTATTTTCATGAAGTAGGCCTATAGGCCTATTAAATTCCACCATAAACTCGAAGATACAAGAAATAGTAATATATATATATATATATATATATATATATATATATATATATAAAGCTCAATATGTAATAAATATGCATCCATAGATAGTTGCTAACCACTAGGATCGCTACTATCGCCTCATTACAGACAATGCGAAATCGTACCTGCACAGTCTATTGTTTCTAGCAACCTCAACAACTCAAGCTTCGTGGCTGTATATACTAGACTGTGCTATATAACTTTACAACTCTCTGCGGTGGCTGAGTGGTCAAACCTCTAGGCTTGAACCAGGACTGTCACGCAGGCGATCCGGGTACAATTCCCCAATCAGTGTGTTCTTTTAATTGGAAAATGATACTTGTGGCGGAGAGGTCGTAGTTGGTCTTCTTCTCGGAATTCTGCTCCGAGAAGTTCTACGTAAAAAGGAATACGTATAATTGAATAGAGTTATTTTGTTCCATTCTTTTGCTCGATATTTTGAGTATATATCTCAGTAATTCTGTATATATTCACGTTATTTTCGGAAATCGAACATATATTCGCAACATTATTTGTAATAAGTACCGTATGTTGTCTGTCGAGACAAAGCAATGCTGTGGTTGATACGTAAGCGCTTAATATACAATAAAGGACAGAAATATAGTTGGTTCACTTTCCCACAGTGACAAAATAAAGCCACCATTATATATATCGTGGAAGCACACCGCCCATCTGTGTGTGTTTGTGCGTTTGTGTAAAGTTGGTTTGAACTGTGTGAAATGCCAGGGCGGAGAGCTTCATTAAATGGGTTCTCCAAGGAAGCCGCTTACACGACATCATAGATACAGAACCCATTTCCGGGGCGAGGTATCTACACCGCTTGCATGGAGTGGGAAACTTTCACATGGAGTTGTGAAGATGGCACCTTGTCATGCAATGTCTGGGGATATATATAAGCCGACTGACGTCACAAGCACTTGTCAAACATTTACAAAGTTGACGTGAGCCTATTATAGTTTGTGTGTGGAAGTAAGTTGCCTCCCGCACGAAATATTCCTTCTTGTGGCGTAGTTTAAAATTTTCGCGCAACTAAAATTCTACAAAGCGATGACAGTTCCATTGCTGGCCCATGTCTATGAGAAACAGTTTAATTCTTTTAGGGGTAAGCGTTTTGTGAAATAAGATAGCTATGTTCCCTAGGAGAATACTACATCATAAGAGCAGAATTGACATTAGAAATGAAATTATTGTAACGTCATTGGCAACAGAATTCGAATAATGATGCAGCTATGAATGTAGTGAACAAGTGAAAAATCTGCATCGCTAGGAATTGCGTTTAAGGTCAACTTTTTATATCTGAAACCCTAGTTGAAATTCTAGCTAGTACTTATTGAATATTTTGGACACACTTTTCTCATCGTCGTTACCAGCCTTTTTACAACCTAGAGTCAGTTAAGGTCAACTTTTTATATCGGAGACCCTAGTTGAAATTCTAGCTAGTCCTTATTGAATATTTGGACAGACTTTTCTCATCGTTGTTACCAGCCTTAGTACAACTTAGAGTCAGTTGCACGTCGTCGTAATGATTGTCTCAGCGATTATGATGATGATGGCGATTTTGATGCAGTTGGTGACAACAAATATGACGACGACTTCGACGATGACGATGGTAAAAATGACAAACATGGTGATTAAGGCCACCATGATGATCGCTATTACTATACAGGGTGATTGACAAGAAAAGGACAAAAATTTAGGATACGATATCTTAGGTCAATTTGAGTGAAAAAGTTCATATGAACATAGGTCCGTTTTCGAACGATGGCGGAGCTAGGTGCATTTTTTTGGTAAAACTTCTCGCCCCAATGTGAATCAGACGTTACCATAAGCTTCTGACTTGAGAACTTGAGACAAGGTCACCGACCCCAATGAATGACGTAACATTGGAATCTGCATTGTGAGCGATGTAGATAAGAGAAGAGAAACAAACTGGGTGGTGGGGCATTACAAATGTCACAACAAATACGCTATCACTTATCGGTTCACAGCAGTTCAGTCAGCTACCTACAGTACAGTAGTTATACAGGTACAGTTATCGGAAATGTTAAGTTGTGTTTTTCAAGATGGCTTATAAATCTTCGACTGCAGAATACGCCGATATTGTGTATATTTATGGTTGGTGCAATGGAAGTTCCTTGCGTGCCGTCGCTGAATATGAACGACGCTTTCCGAATAGAAGGGTACTATATCGAAGATTATTTAATGTCTATTTGGCCGAATGAGAGACTTGGTATAGCAAAGGAAGGGGGAAATGAGAGAGGCACTAATTTTGGATGCGGCATAAGAACAGCCACGTGCAACTCTCCCGAGCAATGAGCGCGATTCACGCTCGAGCGTAACAGTGCATTGAAGCAGAAGGAGGTACCTTTGAAAATGTGCGAAAACATCGACCCCAACTTCTAGAATATTAGGTATGTATGCATACGGGAATATAAACTTTAAATTTGTCCGTTGTCTGTCTCTAAATACGAGTTAGTACAATGGAATCTCAGAAGTTTTTGTGAAATCAAAGAGCCATATCTCCGTAACCGTTCGAAAACGGACCTATATTCATATGAACTTTTTCACTCAGAATGACTTCAGAATTCACAACATAAATTTTTTACCTTTCCTCGTGAATCACCCTGTATAGTTGTGATAACTACAACTCAGAATATAGTGATGATTACAATAATAAAATTACAGCTGTAACAATGACTGTAGTGATGACTACAACGATAGTAACAAGATGATGATAATGACTATACCGTTGATAATGAAGACGACAATGACTACAACGATGATAATCAAGTCGTCGACAATGGCTATATCGTTGATAAGACGAAGATGACTACAGCAATAATAATCAAGTAGATATTCGATGATTACAATGTAGATAACAAAACGACAATGATGACTATGGTGTTGATAATCAAGATACAATGTTGAAATTCAAATTTGCGATGATTACAGTGTTGATAATTAAGACTAGGATGGTAATTACGATGTTGATAATCAAGTCTGCGATTATGATTACAAGACTACGTTGATGACGTAATGTTGATAAGACGATGTTGATGACTACAATTACGAGATAATCAAGGCGACATTGATGACTTTAATGTTGATGAGACTATGATGATGATTACAATGTTGATTAATCAAGACTACGATTATGATTAGTGTTGATAACCGACACTACAATGATGATTACAACATTGATAATCAAGTCTGCGATTATAATTGTAGTGGTGATTATCAAAACGGCGTTGGTGACTACAATGTTGATAAAACGACGTTGATGACTACACTGGCGAGATAATCAAGGCGACATCGATGACTTTAATGTTGATGATGATGACTACAATGTTGATAGGCCGAATTAAATCGCTGTTGATTTATAGTGTTCATAATGAAGACTACGATGATGACTACAACGGTAATCAAGGCGATGATGACTACAACGGTACTCGACGATGACTACAACGACAATTAAGACAATGATGACTACAACTACAATCAAGACGATAATGACTACAACGGTAATCAAGACGATGATGATGACTACAACGGTAATAAAGGCGATGATGAGTACAACTACAATCAAGACGATATTGACTACAACGGCAACCAAGACGATGATATTGACTGCAACGGTAATCAAGACGATGATGACTACAAAGGTAATTAAGACGATTATGACTACAACGGTAATCAAGACGATTATGACAACAAAAACGGTAATAAAGACGATGATATTGACTACAACGGCAATCAAGACGATGATATTGACTACAACGGTAATCAAGACGATGATGACTACAAAGGTAATTAAGACTATGATGACTACAAAGGTAATCAAGACGATGATGACAACAACGGTAATCAAGACGATGATGACAACAACGGCAATCAAGACGATGATATTGACTGCAACGGTAATGAAGGCGATGATGATGACTACAACTGTAATCAAGACGATAATAACCAATGTTCATAATCAAGAAAGCGTTGATTGTTAAAAAGTATGTAATTAAGGCGACGCTGATGGAGATAATGACTTACAAATGGCTTTTAAGGAACCCGGAGGTTCATTGCCGCTCTCACATAAGCCCGCCATCAGTCCCTATCCTATGCAAGATTAATCCAGTCTCTACAATCATATACCATTTCCCTCAAATCCATTTTAATATTATCCTCCCATCTACATCTCGGCCTCCCCAAAGGTCTCTTTCCCTGCGGCCTCCCAACTAACACTCTATATGCATTTCTGGATTCGCTCATTCGTGCTACATACCCTGTCTATCTCAAACGTCTGGATTTAATGTTCCTAATTATGTCAGGTGAAGAATACAATGCGTGCAGTTCTGCGTTGTGTAACTTTCTCCATTCACCTGTAACTTCATCCCTCTTAGCCCCAAATATTTTTCTAATAACCTTATTATCGAACACCCTTAATCTCTGTTCCTCTCTCAAAGTGAGAGTCCAAGTTTCACAACCATACAGAACAATCGGTAATATAATTGCTTTATAAATTCTAACTTTCAGTTTTTTTAGATTACAGAATATTATTCACACCATAGACGGAATTTGAACTTATTGACTTGGTCTGTACGCGATGTGTGACCTGCATGTCTTAATCATGGCTGGCAGTGATGTATACGTGTTCCCTGATAAATACTTATCCCGTAATTGAACTTTTAGATCTTTCGATTAAATCGTATTCCAGTTCATTTTACATTGAAGTTAAAGCCCAGCTCTTGCCAGAAGTAAATTTCACAACCGCTTATCAAATTAATGTTAGGCGACCTCTGCAGTTCTGTCTCTAAAGAAAGCTAGAAGTCGTGGGCTGCATTGTTTCCGCCCCTGTCATAGAAGAATGTAAAGTTTTCGAGGTCCAGAAAGCGTGGCATGACCTTCTCTACCCCCGATCCGGCCATTTACTTCCTGTAGTGAGGGAAGTCAGCACATCCCCTGCAGCGTGTGGGACGCGGGATGACACGGATCAGGGCTCGAGCTCGAGAAAGGAAGGTGAGGTGAATGGGGCGCGACCTTACAGAAACATTGGAAAGGTTTCGCTTCCTTCATACAGGGTGTATAGTCATTCCATTTACTGTATATTTTTCAAGTTGTTATAAGCTGAAGAGCTTAGCAGTTAGTCTGCTTCTTATGAAAAGGACCTGAGTTAGATGTCTGATATCATCATGAGCTTTGCAGATAAAGACTTGAGACTTGTACATTGCAGCCTAATAGATACAGTGCCTATCAGTTTTATTCGTACAGGTGAAAATATGTAACAAATTTGGTGATGAGGGATACAAGAAATGAAATTATTATATTTCCCTTTGAAAATTCTGTTCAGTAGCATTATGAATACAAATAAGAGAAAAAATAAACTCCATATAATATATTATAAACATGTAAATAAACAAAATTTAACAAAAATATAATTTCTTTACCTGTCATTCATATTCATACACATGGTAACAAAACTAAATAAACTATACATAAATAACAAACAATTACGTGCTAATATCTGGTTGCATATCCTCTGGATTTGATTACTATCTGGCACCATGTCTGCATGGAATTTACCAACGTTTTACATTGCTGCGGAGTGAAGTTTCCCCTTTCTTTCAGCACAACAGTTCTGAGGTGTTCTTTGGACGAAATTGTGTTTTTATGTACAGCTCTCAATAGAAGAAGTGGCCTACCTCTGTATACTAAATTCCCTAAGCCACACTTCGGAGACAGGCGATGTTACATGTTGTTGGACCACGATGCCTCCTATATACAGATATAATTAAAGTATTCTACGTGGTACACTTGTAGCGTAGTGGTAGCGTTTCGGGCTGATATTCGTGAGGTCGTGCGTTCGAACACCACGGAATGGTTTTTATATTTTTAAGATAGAAAATATAATTGCTGCTGTCTCTTTTACGACTGTTTTAGTAGGCCTAATTAACATCAGGTTCTTGAATGCATTATGCCATGACTTTATCATTATTTATTATGACATTATGACTGCAAATAGAAGGAAAGACAGAAAAAAAAATTATACTCAACAAAAATATCTTTCGTGGCATAAACAAAACAAGTATACTGACGTCTGCCTTAGAAAATTCAAACAATTAAAAGTTAAAAAACCAAACCAAAAGCCACGATTCAATATTTAGTCCATCTTCCTCCAATCTCGATCACATCTTGGAGTCGAGTGGACATGTCCTGGGCGAGCTTCCACAAATCATCAGAACGTCTTGGAGGGGGACTGGGCCAATTTTTCCGCATATTATTATGCTTCTTTACTTATGCCCCCGTAGCACAGTTGGAAGAACGTCGGAATTCAGATGTCAACGTCGCAGGCTCAAATCCTCGTCGTTCCTTTTCATTTTACTGTGTTGCATGATAGTATAATATAATATAAGAAGAAAAAACTGACACTAGTATTATGCAAGTGTATTTTTCCAAATCTAACATTATTATTTATATAGCTAAAAACATAACAAAATATAAATGATAACTTGAATATTATTTATATTGCTAAAGAACGATAACAGAATATAGATGATAACTTTAATATTATTTATATCGCTAAAGAACGATAGCAGAATACAAATGATAACTTGAATGTTATTTATATCGCTAAAGAATGATAACAAAAATAAAATGGTAACTTGAACAAGGCTCGAACTCACAACCGTCCAATCATTAAGCGAGTACCTACTCTACCGCCACTCTACGACACGCAGATATCAAATGGCTCCATAGTTCCGAAACTGCTTCTACAAGCGCGAGCATCTGTAACATAACCGTGATCCAAAGTGGACTTAGAAAATATTCGCTGTTCACGAGTGTGGCCACTTTTTTTTTTTTTTACTGCTGTACATATTCCTTATGTCGGGATCATAAATGCTCGATGGGATTCAGATCAACCAGAGTTTGTTCATTTGGCCATATTATGTTTACTGTCATTGTCTTGCTGGAAAATGTAGACAGACGGCAAACCCATTTTTATTGCACTTTACTTGACATTATTTTTCAAGATGTTGTTATAGACCATTTTGTTCGTAATTCCATCAATGAAGTCGATGTTACCCACACCTTTTGAAGACATACACCCCAAATCATTAGCCATGTTTCACAGTGAAAAGAATGTCATCCACTTTGTCGGCCTCATTCTTCTTTCTCCTTTCTCCTCACTCTATGGGCACCATCGGATCCGAAAAGATTAATTTTGGTCTCATCCGACCAAATAACATTGTCCCAAAATTATTGCTCCTTATTTACATGAGCTTCAGCAAATTTAATTCTTAAAACTCGATTTTTTCTACTTACGAAGGGCTTCTTTTTTATCCCCGCCAGGAGTAATGTACTTTGTTTCCTTTTGTGCATAATAAAACGATTTATATTTACTCATATTTAAATTTCCCTTTCCCATTGCCTCCTGTACCCGGACTCAATTTGGTACTAGCATTGCGAAGCACATTCCAGTGACCTTCAATCGCATATAGTGAATTTCTATTCCTGCAGCTTTATTGACTGATATAATATAGTTGCCATGACTTATTAAATGACTCTCGTATATAAATACTGTAAATTTGTATCTTCAGTCGTATATCTGTTATTATAGTTTATTTAATATTAGCACTGAATTAGATTAAATACATATTCAATATGCTTTTGAGAAGATTAACTCCTTATGTAAATGAAATTCTTGTGTGGTTTTAGGCGTAATAGATTGACTATTGATCAGATTTGTTTGTATTCGACAGATATTGGAGAAAAAGTGGGAGTATAAGTGTACAGTACATCAGTTATTTATAGGTTTCAAAAAGGCATATGACTCGGTTAAGAGAGGCGTTTTATATAACATTCTTATTGAATTTGGTATTCCCAAGAAACTAGTTCGATTAATTAAACTGTGTCTCAATGAAACATACACCCGAGTCCGTATAGGTCAGTTTCTGTCAGATGCGTTTCCAATTCATTGTGGGCTAAAGCAAGGAAGAGGCACTATCACCTTTACTTTTTAACTTCGCTCTAGAATATGTCATTAGGAAAGTTCAGGATAACAGACAGGATTTGGAATTGAACGGGTTACATCAGCTTCTTGTCTATACGGATAACGTAAATATGTTAGGAGAAAATCCACAAACGATTAGGGAAAACACGGGAATTTTACTTGAAGCAAGTAAAGTGATAGGTTTGGATCTAAACCCCGAAAAGACGAAGTGTATGATTATGTTTTATGACCAGAATATTGTACAAAATGGAAATATAAATATTGGAGATCTGTTCTTCAAAGAGATGGAAAAATTCAAATATCTTGGAGCAACAGTAACAAATATAAATGACACTCAGGAGGAAATTAAACACAGAATAAATATGGGAAACGCCTGTTATTATTTGGTTGAGAAGTTTTTGTCATCTAGTCTGCTGTCAAAAAATCTAGAAGTTAGAATTTATAAACCAGTTATATTACCGGTTGTTGTGTATGGTTGTGAAACTTGGACCCTCACTTTGAGAGAGGAACAGAGATTAAGGGTGCTTGAGAATAAAGTTCTTAGGAAATATTTGGGGCTAAGAGGGATGAAGCTACAGGAGAATGGAGAAAATTACACTGCACGCATTGTATTCTTCAGTCCACACCTGTGGAGTAACGGTTAGCGCGTCTAGCCACGAAACCAGGTGGCCCGGGTTCGATTCCCGGTCGGGACAAGTTACCTGGTTGAGGTTTTTTCCGGGGTTTTCCCTCAACCCGATATGAGCAAATGCTGGGTAACTTTCGGTGTTGGACCCCGGACTCATTTCACCTGCATTATCACCTTCATCTCATTCAGACGCTACATAACCTAAGATGTTGATAAAGCGTCGTAAAATAACCAACTAAAAGAAAAAATAAATAAAGTATTCTACACCTGACATAATTAGGAACATTAAATCCAGACGTTTGAGATGGGCAGGGCATGTAGCACGTATGGGCGAATCCAGAAATGCATATAGAGTATTAGTTGGGAGGCCGGAGGGAAAAAGACCTTTGGGGATCCAGAGACGTAGATGGGAGGATAATATTAAAATGGATTTGAGGTAGGTGGGATATGATGATAGAGAATGGATTAATCTTGTACAGGATAGGGACCGATGGCGGGCTTATGTGAGGGCGGCAATGTACCTCGAGGTTCCTTAAAAGCCATTTGTGTACATACGCATCTACTGATACAACAGATTAATATCAGGAGAATTAACCGCCACGGTGGCTTAGTGCCAGGGCGCTTGGCTTATAAGCCAGGGGACCCGGGTTAAAATCCTGGTCGATACACCCTGAATTTATACCTGGTGTTGGGCACACCCGATGTTCCAGGAAACAGAGTTTTCTCGGAACAATAACTTTTTCATTATTCATTACGAGTGCAGTGGGAACCACCTCTTGTGTGGCGCAATCTCTGACGAAATAATTATTTACGCTTCTTGCCACTAGCGACATCTATGAGCCAGATTTGTAGAGTCGAGGCGAATAATGACAAATCGAGGACCCTGCTATTGCACAAGAGAAATCAATTATACGCATAGCCCATATATAGTAGAATCTCCATTATCCTTGGCAATGAAGGGGGTGGACTGAACGATTAATCGAAACAATCAGATAATCCGTACCATAAAATATTTTATGCTCGACCATGCCGCAATGTAGTAATTATACACCTGGTAGCAGTCCTTTAATGCATGTCATTAAAGTACATCTACTCATTAAAGTACAGTTCTTCAGCCAATTACAAGTCAGCTTTGTACAGTTATATCGATTATTCTCTGATATGCAATCGACAGACAATTAGCGAAAAGTCACGGAGGCTGGAAATCCAATATTGTCGCAGAAGGTTATGTTCTATTACTATAATAATTAGCGTTAATTGTAAATAATATTCAAATAAATTCAATTTGTCATCTCGTTTTTCAATTCTAAATCAATTTCCAGGCTATATCAGACTAATGTTCATTCTTATTCTGTGCCAAGGTCAATGGCATTCGGGCTCGGAAAAAATCAATACTTTCGCGTCTGCGCACATCTCACAATTCAGGTCAGTTCGCACATAACCATAAAAAGACCTAATTTTCAATACTTTCAAGTTATAAATATGGTCGAGCATAAAAAGTCGTATGAAACTTGCCAATAATGGTAATTATGACGCTCGTATGAAAATTATGAAACTCGCTTGCGCTCATTTCATAAGCAATCATACTTGCGTCTTAATTACTACCATTATAGGCTCGTTGCATAATGTACTATTCGTAAACGAAGTGAATAATTCTTGAATTTTCTTAATTTCCTCCGTAGTCTTGTGTTTAACACACTAGGTAGTGTATCAGAAGTTCACTAATTTAATTTCGGTTGTCAAGAACGTGTTTTTAAGGGGCAAGGAAATTCCTTGTAATGTCTGTAAGCGGAAAGATAAGAATAGTAGCGGTCTCATGTTGTAGATTTACATACTCTATACACTTTATCCTTGATTTTATTAAGTCGCGCACAGTTTTAACATCAGTCTCATAGTCCAAGCCTGTGGAGTAACGGTTAGCGCGTCTGGCCGCGAAACCAGGTTGCCCGGGTTCGATTCCCGGTCGGGGCAAGTTACCTGGTTGAGGTTTTTCCGGGATTTTCTCTCAACCCAATATGAGCAAATGCTGGGTAACTTTCGGTGTTGGACCCCGGACTCATCTCACCGGCATTATCACCTTCATCTCATTCAGACGCTAAATAACCTAGATGTTGATAAAGCGTCGTAAAATAACCTAAAATAAAAAAAATCAGTCTCATATTCTGACGCGAGATGAGCCACAGTTTCTCTTTCCCCAAATCACTCAATTATATGCATTTTTCGATACTTAGCACAAAAGTTTTCTTTTGACACTCATGGAATACATTTTATATAAAAGTTGAACAGTACGGCAACTCGAACAGTAGACCAAACTGGAAGTGTAAAGGCTTGTAATAACACTACTAGAAATAAAATACGTGCTAATATAACGTACAGTAGTACTTCATATGTTTCTGTAGAAAAAGAAAAAAGAAAGAAAGAAAAGGAAAAAAAAAGTGAGCGAAGGACAGTCGGATAATCCGTCTATCGTTAATAGTGTGTCGGATAATCGGGGTTCTACCACAGTCACGAAGCTTGAGTTTATGAGGGTACTAGGAACAATAGACTGTGCAAGTACCATTTCGCATTGTCTGTAATGAGGCGATAGTAGCGATCCTAGTGGTTAGCAACTATCTATAGATGCATATTTACTACGTATTGAGCTTCGTGATTTTATATACTAGACTGTGGTTCTACTGTACGTAGACTGTATCTTGCTGTCTCTGCTTACCGTAATCAGCATTATATTTCTCTCTCAAGCTTCCTTTCATTTTCTTTCAGACTTTATTATCTATGGTGTAATATTTCTGACTACGAATTTGTTCGACAGTATTGCTTCCAATTACAGTCTCGTCTTGAAGAATCGATTTGTTGAAATGATCAGAGAAGTGATTTGCGTCGTTTTTATCCGAAGGCGATTCGTGACAGAACCTTCGCTTCGAAAGACCGGAAATAACGTCATTTTAACAATCAATGCTATTCCCTTCCACCCATTGTCTCCCCCACGACTGGGTCATTAGTACAGTTTGTTTCATGGAATATTGTGCAGCTTCTTCTTCGCATGATCAGACACCTTATAAGGGAGCGCTGTCGGGTCTTACATAATGCAGGATGACGCAAAACGAGCCGGGATGGCCTGCGATTTATATACCCGTCCGTCCACAGTGATTAGAAATGTAACTGTGAATCCGAAACTGATCAACCCATGATATAGGGGAGAGTTGGATAGTATCGGAGATCGGGTAATATCGGACAGTGCGTTTCTTTCATCTACCAACAGATGGTAGTACCTGAATGACATGATTACGTTTCTGTATGAGACATTACAGAAACGTAACCATGTCATTTAGGTACTATCATCTGGTGGAAGATGAAAGAAACTCACTGTCCGATATTACCCGATGTCCCATACTACCCAACTCTCCCCAACGTAGCATAATAACATTTAGCAGCGATCTCGGCTGGGGGGGACACGTTACTGACACAGCGGGAAAGGCATAGAGGGCGTTACACTTTGTGATGAGGGTACTAAGGAAAGGCTCTGATAAATTCAAAGAGATTGCATATAAATCACTAGTTCGTCCAGTAATGGAATATAGTGCTGCATGTTGGGATCCTTACAGATTAGAACATATTAAGACACTGGAAAAGATTAAAAAACGGGCTCTCAAGTGTTGTCGTAATAATTCACCATTAAAATGGGACACACTCACGGACCGGAGAACGCGAATTCGATTATGCGCAATGTTCAAAACATACAGAGGGGAGCCTGCCTGGAGAGAAATAAAAAATAGGTTGCAGCCGCCAAATTATTCTTCAAGGAACGACCACTCATATAAATTGAGGGAAAGAAGACAGAGGACAGACACTGGAAAATTTTCTTTTCTCAATCGTACTATCAGGGACTGGAATGCTTTACCTGCAGACTTACTAAAGGCTTTACCAATAACCAAAAATGTATTTAAAAATAGGCTTAAGGACTTTACTAATAGACGGTAGTATATTATACACACTACTTAAAGGGAGTAATTGATATCTTGTTATCTATTGTGCAAGTGAAGTGTATTGGTGTCAGTGAAGTGGCTGTGCAAAGTATTTGAACAGTGAAATGGTTAGAAGTGTTAGTGAAATCAGGTAGAATCAGTGCAGTAAGTGAGTTGACAGCGAAAGAAAGGTACTTGTACAGGTACGAACCTGTCACAATAGTGGGTCTTGGTTCGAACTTAGGGTTAAGATACAAATTAGATTTACTTTAAATGTTATTTTAAGTGACCATGCTTCATTTAATTTAGGTTGTTCCTTGTTATTATTATTTTATTATTATTATTAATGATTGTTTTTTATTAGTTGTGTTTATTATTAATTGTCATTATTGAGTGTAATTAGTTACCACTGCCTCTTGGTATATACCCATTTGCAGTGTGAATAAATACATACATAAATTAATTCTAAAACTACTAATTATAACTCTGATATTTGGTATACCGTTAGCCATGGACTGAGGTTGAGTAATACACCTATATTAAAGCCCAAATTATTATTATTATTATTATTATTATTATTATTATTATTATTATCATCATCATCATAATCATCATCCATCATCTCATCGCCATTACTTCTTAATTCTCGTGACTTCGCCGGATTTAGTGACTGTGTTTGCTTGCTGACTTTTATGCAGTAGATAATGGTTTCATAAGAAACGTCTAACGATGTTGCACATACTCAGCAGCAGAACCGTCTGCTTTAGCATGGAATGTGTTATCTATGACGTTCAGACATTTAACAGCCTCCTGAACACACAGAGCTGATACGACTATTGGCAAGACTTACACACTTATCTTCAAACGTTTTGTAATCTCCTTGACGGTACTCTAGTGACTAGAACGCTGGACTTCGTGGACCCGTGTTCGATCCTCGGCGTACCCCCGGTTTATAACTTGTGTTGAGCAAACCCGTGGTCCAGGTAACTCGAGGACTTTCTCTGGAAGTTCTGGTTCCCCTGTGGCATCCCAAAATCTCCGTTATCATCTCATCTCATTGAGGGTGTAGCGTAGACCAGCCTCATACGGTGCACCCTTGGCAACGACTCTGTTGATAAATTGTTCTGCACAACTGGCTTTATATTAGTGATTGACGAACAGCGAAGTACTGCGATTCCGACTCCGACTTAAACTAAGATTCCTACTCTTATTTAAACTAAGATTCCTACTCTTATTTAAACTAAGATTCCTACTCTTATTTAAACTAAGATTCCTACTCTTATTTAAACTAAGATTCCGACTTCTATTTAAACTAAATTTGCGACTTCAACTTAAACTAAGATTCCGACTCCAACTTAAACTATGATTCCGACTCCAACTTAATGATTCCAACTCCAACTTAAACTAAGACTCCGACTTAAACTAAGATTCCGACTCCAACTTAAACTATGATTCCGACTCCAACTTAAACTATGATTCCGACTCCAACTTAATGATTCCAACTCCAACTTAAACCAAGACTCCGACTCCGACTTAAACTAAGATTCCGACTTCTGTGTAAACTATTTAAACTAAGATTCCGACTCCGACTTAAACTAAGATTCCGATTCCGGCTTAAACTAAGATTCCGAATCCTACTTAAACTAAGATTCCGACTTCTATTTAAACTAAAATTGCGACTTCAACTTAAACTATGATTCCGACTCCAACTTAATGATTCCAACTCCAACTTACACTATGATTCCGACTCCAGCTTAATGATTCCGACTCCAGCTTAAACCAAGATTCCGACTCTTATTTAAACTAAGGTTCCGACTTCTGTTTAAACTATTTAAATTAAGATTCCGACTCCTATTTAAACTAAGATTCCGACTCCTATTTAAACTAAGATTCCGACTCCTATTTAAACTAAGATTCCGACTCCTATTTAAACTAAGATTCCGACTCCTATTTAAACTAAGATTTCGATTCCAACTTGAACTAAGATTCCGACTCCAACTTAAACTAAGATTCCGACTCCTATTTAAACTGAGATTCCGACTTCTATTTAAACTAAGATTCCGACTCCTATTTAAACTAAGATTCCGACTCCTATTTAAACTAAGATTCCGACTCCTATTTAAACTAAGATTCCGAATCCTATTTAAACTAAGATTTCGACTCCAACTTGAACTAAGATTCCGACTCCTATTTAAACTAAGATTCCGACTCCAGCTTAAACTAAGATTCCGACTCCTATTTGAAATATGATTCCGACTCCAACTTAAACTAAAATTCCGACTCCTACTTAAACTAAGATTCCGAATCCTATTTAAACTAAGATTACGACTCCTATTTAAACTAAGATTCCGACTCCGACTTAAACTAAGATTCAGACTCCTATTTAAACTAAGATTCCGAATTCTATTTAAACTAAGATTCCGACTCCAACTTGAACCAAGATTCCGACTCCAACTTGAACCAAGATTCCGACTCCAACTTGAACCAAGATTCCGACTCCAACTTGAACCAAGATTCCGACTCCAACTTGAACCAAGATTCCGACTCCAACTTGAACCAAGATTCCGACTCCAACTTGAACCAAGATTCCGACTCCAACTTGAACTAAGATTCCGACTCCAACTTGAACTAAGATTCCGACTCCTATTTAAACTGAGATTCCGACTCCTATTTAAACTAAGATTCCGACTCCTATTTAAACTAAGATTCCGACTCCAACTTAAACTAAGATTCCGACTTCGACTGAAACTACGATTCCCAATCCGACTTAATGTAAGATTTCGAAACCACAATTTCGACCCCTACTTAAACTAAGATTCCGACTCTGACTTAATTACTATTCCGACTTGGATTATGGCGCCGGATTCCATTCCGATTATGGATTCTCACTCTTTGATTAGAGTTAAATTACGAGAATGATAAGTGGTCTCATTGTATAACATGTTTCATTACTTCTTAAATCATCAGACTACTTTTAAACTTACATCCTGAATTTTAATATAAGTGTATTGGTTAATTTAAGATAAATAATTTGATCTCGAAGTACCGAAAGCAAGTTTAACAAACATTCCCATCACCTGTGGTTGAATCTATCTCTGGTTCTGCTGAAACGTCAAATCACCAGCGAAAGTGTTAAGTAAGTTTCTCTTACAAGATTTCGGTATAGTGACGGGAGTCGGGTCGTACATTTGCAGACTCCGACTCCACCCAAAATTGATTTTTGTTGCATAGAGTAGAGTATGTGTTTAACGGATGAACTTCATCACATATTTTAACAGATGTATTGATTTATTGGTCGCTGTTACAGCAGATTTATTGGCTAAATATCTGCATGCGAGAACTATCCTATCCCAGTTGAGCTTAAGTTGTGCGTTAGGTAATATTAACTTTAGGTATTTTTCCTCTGTGGAGTGTCATGGCCTTTCTCGGATGTGGAACACGCTTCCTCGTGCAACTGGTGTCAAGGAGAGTTCATGGGGACTCCGTACTGTGGATATCTGATCAGGGTTGATACGAGCACGCTAGGTTCTTGAGTAAGCCATATATCTATACCTGCTTTATCGAAAACTAGTCTAGCAGGTCTCTCGTTGTTCAGACTTCGATATATGCATGGGGTTATTGAAAAGTGATGAAAGGCTTGAAAGTCTTCTACCTTATAAGAAGTTAGTTCATATAAAAATAATAATACAGTTTCGTTCATAAAAGTAGGATTTATTCAAGTACAAACCAATTTCAAAACATAGAGATATGGTCGCTATTTTTCTCCTCCGTCATTAGTACTAGTAGGGAATGAACAGCTGACACTCGGGAGGAAATTAAACGCAGAATAAATATGGGAAATGCGTGTTATTATTCGGTTGAGAAGCTTTTTTCATCTAGTCTGCTGTCAAAGTAATGTGAAAGAATGTATAAAACAGTTATATTACCGGTTGTTCTGTATGGTTGTGAAACTTGGACTCTCACTTTGAAAGCGGAACAGAGATTTAGGGTGTTTGAGAATAAGGTTCTTAGGAAATATTTAGGGCTAAGAGGGATGAAGTTACAGGAGAATGGAGAAAGTTACACAACGCAGAACTGTACGCATTGTATTCTTCACCTGACATAATTAGGAATATTAAATCCCGACGTTTGAGATGGGCAGGGCATGTAGCACGTATGGGCGAATCCAGAAATGCATGTAGAATGTTAGTTGGGAGCCGGAGGAGAAAAAGACCTTCAGGGAGGCCGAGACGTAGATGGGAGGATAATATTAAAATGGATTAGAGGAGGGTGGGATATGATGGTAGAGACTGGATTAATCTTGCACATGATAGGGACCGATGGCGGCAATGAATCTCTCCGGGTTCCTTAAAAGCCATTTGTAAGTAAGGGAATGAACAGCATGAGAAGAAAATGTTGCGGAATATCTTAAAATGTTTGCAGTCTTCTATAATGATTTCAAATTACAGAGCCCATACCTCAATCCATTTAGAGTTCTGAATCTTCTCAGTGCGCTGGTAAGCCTACATTCATAGTACGAATACTGAAATAACGCGAATAGCTCTCCTCACTACGAGCATGAAGGCGCTGACTTTGCGTACTATAAAATTAGCTGTACTGCACGGTTTCTCAGTAATATCTCGGCATCGAGAGCAACTGCAGACCTGTGTATTATCGCCGCGCTCTCACGGTTAACATGTCGGCATCATATAGTTGCCTCGTTTAATTATTAGGCAGCGGCATTCCTTTTAAGATTTGTAGGTCTTTATTGCATGGACCGATAATAAAATGAAAATGCGACGTTGTCACGTCTTGTTTGTTGCTGCTATGTATTAATATAACATGGATATGGGCTAGGCTTAGTTGCTCAAAGAATGAGTTAATTTGAAGATTATTTATATTATTTAGATTATTTATTTTAAATTATTTAAAGAAATAATTAAATAGAATAAATGAATGATAAAATAAAGTAATATAAGTAAAAATTATGTAATTTCATTTTAAATGTAAATAATTAATTAAAATAGGCGTACTTACTATCCGCTTTAGAATCTTGTATGTTTCTTGCAGATAAATAAAGACAATTGGGTTCCCCATCCCTCTCTTCCCACAGCATGAAGCACCATGATACGCTTCCCTCTTGAAGATGGAGATTTCAAAATACAATTGCATGTGCCATCATCCCATCCTTTCCGAACAACATCGTGCGTATCGTACCATGTTTCATCAAGAAATACAATTTGGGATCCTTCAGACCGCAGTTTATTTAGGCGTTGCAAATAATTATAACGCCATGCCACAATTCTTGCGGATTCCATAATAGCATGTTTCCTTTTCAGGATACGAAAACGAAACCCAAGTTTTTTAACCAATTCTCTTAAGGTTGTTTCTCCATAAGGAAAACCGGAAAGTTTGACTTTTTGTAATAATTCTTTTATTGTTAAGAACTATATATTTCACGGGGAATGTAATCACACGTAAAACCATCTACTTTATTAAATTTTGTGACTTTGTGTCCACGCTTTTTAGGTGTCTTAGGTCCCTTTTTTACAGTTTTACTTACAGTATTTCTATTTAATTTAAGAATTTTAGATATCTCCGAAATTTTTCCTTTACCTAAATTGTTTTTCAGAACATACGTGTGAGCATTGCACACAAACGTTTGACACTGCTTACATAATTTTGGTCTAGCTTTTGAATTTGAATTGTTATTTAACTCTGATATATTATTATTATTATTATTATTATTATTATTATTATTATTATCATTATCATTATTATTACCATCGTCGTTATTGACTTTCATGGGTATCGGTTCCGACACTTCACTCGCTTCCCACGGCCTCCACATTTTTATTATACACTGAACTGTAATATAATTAATTTTCACTGTGAACTAGAACAAGACACACTGCTAAAATTTGCAGCTCTGGTTTATACACTCCGCGTGGAATATTGGAGCTGCCTTCAAAAGACTTGACGACAATGGACAGCGCGACATAATTAAAATTATTGAAACTACAAAGCTTGCGTCCTCTTTGACACCGCTAGCCTACTAATTGAACGTGGCTACTATACAATAACGTGCGGTGTGCTTTTAAAACATAATTTTGCCGACCGATTGTTGCTCTGTAGGTTTCACTCTAAGCGTCACGTTGTCACGTCTACTTCCTCGATAAGAATAAGCACTAGTTTGTTATATTGTTAAATGGCTATTATTATTATTATTATTATTTCATATACGAGTACGTTGACATTCTTAACTCTTAATAATAACTCTTTAATAATAATTTTTAATCACATACCTTAATGTTCGTCTTCAGCACAAGACATTGCAACCTCGGTTTTAGTCCACGTGGATTAGACAAGTAGATGTCATTTAATAATGGAAGCAGCTTATTGGTAGCAATATTGAAATTGAGGCGAGTGATTGGAGCGGCGACATAAGAAATTGAAAACAATAATGTAATTAAATTTCAAAGACCTACCGAATGTTATGCACGAGGCCGCTCAAAGATCTGCCGAATGTTAACCATGAGAGCGCGGCGATAATAACTACTCGTTTGATTTGTAATCGCAAGTTCTGCATTATTAAAGTAATAAAATAGTTTACATGAAAGATACACTTTTATTAAACCACAGTGAAAATTTTGTTTTAAGCTGTAAGCTGGCCCTAATTTCGGAATGTCAGTTCATATGAAGAGAAAACATATTTCATGCCCTTCATTAATTTTATTACTTCTCTTACCTCTGACTGATGTTCTGGCTGATATGTAGATCTATTACTAGGCAGTACATCTCACTTCACGATGTGTCTGAAGAAAAGCAATTTGTTTGTAGGCCTATACATCTGAAGTCTGATTAGTGGAATATTTACTAGCCAGCGATGTATGCAATGGAGGGGGAAAGGAACTAGCCACCTTACCCCATTATCTCCTGGCTTAATTGCCTCGAGAGTGTCTTCGGACAGTTGACTAAACAACAATAACAGCCATTGACCCATAATATCCATTTGTGAACTGAAGCAAAAATAAAACATTCGAAGCAACAAAACTGTAGTTTCATTCCCAAAACTGGGTGACGTTTTTTACGTGCCAATGTATTTTCAATAGGGCTCATAAAGGTTGTAGAGCCATTGATGAATTAATATTTCGTAAATAATAATGTGTGCTCTTGAGTAGACACGTACGTTCGTTCATTCATGCATTCATTCTCATTTCCATGATCATTACAAACCCATGTTAGATTTCACAAGTTCCCTGACCATATTCAGCGTAGCCCAAGATCACAGCTTGAGAATACACAGTATAAACCAAGTGCATCCATCTCGTCGCTTTTAAATAGTAATAATTTGCCACTTCTCTGTCGGGGATAAAACGCATTTCCACAAAGTTTGTGACGAAAATAATAATAATAATAATAATAATAATAATAATAATAATAATAATAATAATAATAATTCCACACTTGTGGAGTAACGGTCAGCGCGTCTGGCTGCGAAACCAGGTGGCCCGGGTTCGAATCCCGGTCGGGGCAAGTTACCTGGTTGAGGTTTTTTCCGGGGTTTTCCTCAACCCAATATGAGCAAATGCTGGGTAACTTTCGGTGCTGGACCCCGGACTCATTTCACCGGCATTATCACCTTCATATCATTCAGACGCTAAATAACCTAGATGTTGATACAGCGTCGTAAAATAACCAAAAAAAAAAAATAATAATAATAATAATAATAATAATAATAATAACCCATCACCGTAGAAACAGCTTCTTACGAAACCTTCAAACAATCCTCGGAATGGGACTGATTCTCAACTACAGCAAAGGAATAATGTGTTTGAGAATAAGGTGCTTTGGAAAATATTTGGGGCTAAGAGGGATGAAGTTACAGGAGAACTGAGAAAGTTGCACAACGCAGAACTGCACACATTGTATTCTTCACCTGACATAATTAGGAACAATAAATCCAGACATTTGAGATGGGCAGGGCATGTAGCACGTATGGGCGAATCCAGAAATGCATATAGAGTATTAGTTGGGAGGCCGGAGGGCAAAGAACCTTGGGGAGGCCGAGACGTAGATGAAAAGATAATATTAAAATGGATTTGAGGGAGGTGGGATATGATGATAGAGGCTGGATTAAACTTGCTCAGGATAGGGACTGATGGCGGGCTTATGTGAGGGCGGCAATGAACCTCCGGGTTCCTTAAAAGTCAGTCAGTAAGTAAGGAAGTATGTAATAATAATAATAATAATAATGGTGGTGGCGGTACAAGAAGTACCGGAAGGAGAGCGGCAGTTACCAAATCCCTGTGAGAATGTCATGCGATAGGATTGGGCTCCTTCGCGCAGCCGTGCACTCGTTCCTTGAACCGGCGGGGCGGGGCGAGGCCGCCAGAAAGAGCTTGTTATTACGGGGGCAGAGCGCTGTAACGAGTTTAGGGTTCGCCATTTTTGGCACGTGTAGGATATCTTTGCAGCATAATTTGCAGATAATGATTCCGCCCCAAGTCCTAGCTATGATGCCCGACATCACAGCACAGGGAGTTCGCGGACACTTATTACTGCAGTGTCAACGAAGTAGTCCTCCGCTGTGACTCCATTCCTGACCGTTACGTTACCACACTTGAATTCTATTCCCGGCACCGAAGTGGACATATATATATTCGGCTCATTAGAGTTGAATAGTTCTTTGTTTTCTTCTGTGTTGTATTAACTTTGTGTCTTACAATGTTAAGAATCTGAACTAACAACAAATATGATAAGAAAAATTATATTACAATTTCAGTCAACAACTTATCAGATTGGTACAAAAACCAAGTTTTGCTACAATGGTCACATTATAATAATTCTTGGTAATATCCACGAATATTTTCGATTTTGCAAGAAATCATCATCAGGTGGAAGCAATATATTAGACAAGTTGAACATGAGTGAAACACAAAATATAAAATGTATACGTAAGCGGTCTTACTAATAATAACTCTATATACAGACGTTTAACTCTCTTATACTTATACGATGAGTAGCTCGATTATAAGTCGTGTGTAAATTCCTTACTAGTAATCACTACATACGTCGTATATAACAGTACAACTGTTACACAGCTACGTCATAGTTTCGTCATTACTTCATTACGAAAGGTAATAGAATATCTGAGGTTCTCTATTGCATCCGGTAGAGCGCTCTAGTGTGCCGTGTTAAGAATCGATAGTAGAACTGGCTCCGATCGATTACCACACTATATTTTGGTCAAAGAGTACAAGCTACAGCAATAATATTCTACTTATTCTGTGCTCTTTGGTGTGTTCTTCTGTGGTTACAAGGCATCAATCATCATAAAATGACAGTCGATACGAACAGCTGTTAGAGGGGCGGCCATTTTTTCTCTATATACAACGCTTAAACAAGGGGTTTCGTATATATAACTACTGCAAAGCAATTACCATTGTATAGTTACAGATTGTTTATACATCCATTGCTTATGCATGGTTTATTAGTAACGTTTTCTGTCTCAATGCTGCATAAGTCTCGTATAAAAACTATACACGGTGTATAAGTAAGACCGAATGAGTAAAACAGTAAAAATCACTATCATGTGTCAGAATATTTAAAAACAACTTAAAAATCAATGATGACATGTATTCAAGTGATGCATATGCATACATAACCTTTGGATTGTTAATAAATTACTAAAATGTAAACGTAAAATATGTGTATGCTAAAAGTTAAAATTTGAGATGCAATATTTTATGCTAGTTGAAACTGAAGTTGAATGGAATTTTGTCACTCGAGAGTTGATGAGGTGATTAAGACATCTGAAATTAACGAAGAAGTAATTTAAGAACGATAACAGGAAAAGAGAATTAATTGGGAAGCATCAGTAGTGCTTTTCTACTTTGTTGAAGATGGAGCAGAATCAGATGCTGAAATCAACTCATCGACACGTTACATGGCTTGTGACTGATCGTACAGGGACATCATTTTATTTTTACTTTAATTTTTATTGTACCCGAGTTTTTGAATGTACGTCACTCCCACCCCTTCTACTAATGAAGTTCAACCGTCCTCCACACAGATCCAAGACTGCATATACAGTCATAGTAGCCTTACGGTCATTGTAAACAGTACGTTCCAGAAATATGTTCGCGTTTTCCAGTGACGAAAGAGCTTTCAATATTGAATCATTTTCGCACAGGTAGCCTACTATCGTCCATTTGCCTGAGTCGTATCCCGGTTTCCCCCACCAGCTTCTATTCGCCAGCTAGTGGCTGGGCTGTCTTAGCTCCTTTCTCAGAACATTAATGTCTGTTAGGAATTGGACGTCTACGTAATATTATACAACTGTTTCAAATAACTTAAATAAAAGGGCCTTGTTAAGTAATTAACTGTCACATGATTTCCTCCCTTTCTACGACATAACCACTTGGACGGACAGTAGATAGTATGTCTGACAGATTTTATCTTTTCGGATCGGGCAGAAGTGAAGATTGAATTTACGTACGTAAAGTACTCTTTTATAGAGTAGGTACGGAATTATTTCAACATGAGTTACTAGTACGAAGAACGAAACTGGTAATTGGGATTACGTACAATAGTCTATAGTGCGATAATATGCACATTAGAACTGAAGCCTGTATCGAAATGAACGGCCACCATTTTAAAAAAATGTGTTTAAATATCCATATTATGATTATTTTTTAATTTAACTTCATTCTCTATATTGTACGCTAATGTGCTGTAGACAGTATAATATACACTGCATAATGAATACGTCCGCATGGAAACCTCAGTTCGTGAGTAAAAACACTCATTGTTATACTGTACTGTATTTTGATTAAACAAAAATCTAATGAAAATTATTAAACTCAAAATCGCGATATTTCCTAGTTTACGTAAATGGATGAACTACTTTTCTTCCCTCCTATACCTAGTAAAGTGATTTGTTTGTATATTACGCCAGTATCATCGAACTCCAGTCGTGGAAGGGGGTTGCAAGCGGTGTTTCCGGTTCAAAATCGTTGATCCAAAGGTATAGCCAGGTTAATATTAGAAATGTTAGTAAAAATAAAATGATGTCCCTATATATATATATATATATATATATATATATATATATATATATATTCGGCTCATTAGAGTTGAGCAGTTCTTTGTTTTCTTCTGTGTTGTCTTAACTTTGTGTCGTGCTAACCATTAGATCAATGAGTCTCTATGTTTACAATGTTGTTAAGAATCTGAACTAACAGCAAATATGATAAGAAAAATTATTATATTACTATTTCCGTCAAGAACTTATCAGATTGGTACAAAAACCAAGTTTTTTTTTTACAATGGTCACATTATAATTCTTGGTAATATCCACGAATATTTTCGATTTTGCAAGAAATCATTATCAGGTGGAAGCAATATAGCTATTAGACAAGTTGAACACAAGTGAAACACAAAATATAAAATGTATACATAATGAGTAAAACAATAAAAATCACTATCATGTGTCAGAATATTTAAAAACAACTTAAAAATTAATGATGATATGTATTCAAGTGATGCATATGCATATATAACCTTTGGATTGTTAATAATTACTAAAATGTAAACGTAAAATATGTGTATGCTAAAAGTTAAAATTTAAAATGCTATATTTTATGCTAGTTGAAACTGAAGTTGAATGGAATTTTGTCATTCGAGTTGATGAGGTGATTAAGACATATGAAATTAACGAATAAGTAATTTAAGAACAGTAATTGGAAAAGAGAATTGATTGGGAAGCACCAGTAGTGCTTTTCTAGTAATACTTACTATGTTGAAGATGGAGTAGAATCAGATGCTGAAGTCAACTCATCGACACGTTACATAGCTTGTGACTGATCGTACATACTATGTAGAATGAGGGTGGAAAGGTGGAGGGGAGTTTTATTGAAAGACCAGGCGGAACATCTCGATAAGTAGTTAAGTAGTATTTTGTGTTTCACCTGTGTTCAACTTGTCTAATATAATAGCTTCCACCTCATAATGATTTCTTGTAAAACCGAAAATATTCGTGGATATTACCAAGAATTATAAAATTACCATTGTAAAAAAAACTTGTTTTTGTACCAATCTGATAAGCTATTGACTGAAATTGTAATATAATAATTTTTCTTACCATAAATTATTCAACTTACCTGAACTTTAACCTCAACATGACTTTTAAATTTAACAACAACTAGCCTAGATAACTTCTAAAATCTTAGGCCGTGTCTCGAAGCTCAAGTCTGTACTAGCAACTAGCTGACTAGTAAACTACACACTGGGAGATACTACTTATTAATGGAGACAAATTCGTTCCGGCACCGGGAATCGAACCCGGGACCATCAGCTTGGCGCGCTGAGTGCTCTGACCGTCTGAGCTATGCTGGGACCCGATCCTAAGCGCCGGCCGAACTGTCTTCCTTTGTATCGTCAATGCCATTTTAGACATATAAGTCATATAGGCTATGCAGGAGCGCATATTTCAATGACTTTATGGCCATTTCAACATCAGTTTAGTGGATCGGGTTCCAACATAGCTCAGATGGTAAGAGCACTCAGCGCACCAAGCTGAGGGTCCTGGGTTCGATTCCCGGTGCCGGAACGAATTTTTCGTCCAAACCTATGTAGTAACGGTTAGAGCGTCTGGCCGCGAAACCATGTGGGCCGGGTTCGATTCTCGGTCGAGGTAAGTTACCTGGTTGAGGTTTTTTCCGGGATTTTCCCGCAACCCAATATGAGCAAACTTTCGGTGCTGGATGCCGGACGCATTTCACCGGCATTATCACCTTCATCTCACTCAGACGCTAAATAAGCTATGTTGATAAAGCGTTGTAAAATAACCTGCCAAAAAAACGAATTTTTCTCCATTAATAAGTAGTGTCTACGTGATGACTACATACTATAAAAGTCATTTGATTACACAATATTCAATAGAGGACGGCGAGGTCCTCAGTAAGAACATACTGTAATATCGCAGTCTAGTATACACACAAAATGCCCTCCTGTCTTTGTTTGGAGCCATTTTTCTGTTATATCGTCTCCTAGCAACGAAATTAATAAATATACGACAGATTCACCAACATAACAAAAAATATTTGAGTTTCTCTTTCCAGTGATACTAATATCATGTTCCTAAGTGTCTCATAATGATAGTCATTCAAGTTTGTAATCGGAAAGATTATTTATAGTAACACTGTTTTTCTTTGTACAGTAGGCTTGTCTCCCCCTCCCCATTTGTAATTGTACCATCCCTTCATTATGCAGTTTCTGGGCGGATAGTCACGAAGCTCAATACGTAGTAAATATGCAAACATTAGATAGTTGCTCACTACTAGGATCGCTAATATCGCTTCATTACAGGCAATGCAAAACAGTACCGGCACAGTCTATTGTTTCTAGCACCCTCAAAACTGAAGCTTCGTGACTGTATATAGTAGACTGTGGTAATATATACATACTAGGAGCTTTGAACATGTATGCTTGAATCACGGCCTTCTTCATAGGCTATTCTTAAAAAAAAAAAAACATGGTCACGGTGCAGTACTGAATTAAGAAGGCAGTGTCCTAATACAGTTTCTTTACGAGTTATGTGCAAAAGATAAGGGCTTAAAATATTTAATTGTTTAAAATATATAAGATAGGTACCAGTACTAACAATGTCAATGTTGAAAGTTAACATTTTACTTCCGAAGAATCTTCAGATAACTCCAATTGCTGATGAGGCATACATGTTTAGTACTCAAGTCATCAATCAAGCAAGAATTTTCATTAGCTAGCAACTACGGATTTGACTGGTATGCACTATGTAGCTTTGGATCATGACTTCTGACGTCACATCCGGCTATTTAGTCAACTATCTACATAGTTCACTTCGACTTTAAATGTAGCTTTGAGACACGACTTTTAATATTGTGTGAATGGTGTCTTTTTTTTTAAACGTCACTGTCACCTTTTTATTCGTAGTAGCATAGCTATTCTGTCCATCCATTGATGATACCGCAGATTTCTTTTTTTCTATTGCTTCATAAAATTGATTTTCTCCACGATTGCCCAGATTTACTCTTCTTTCTTTAGGAAACAAATCCAGCTCGTACACTATTATTATTATTATTATTATTATTATTATTATTATTATTATTATTATTATTATTATTATTGTTATTATTATTATTATTATTACTATGTTTGTAGTTTTGACACACCAGCCACCAGGGTAGTTTAAATGACATTTCATACAAGTTGAGAGGATGCGAAGGCATTTATTTCCCCTTCTACTTGCCCTGAGTCCGTCAGGAATAGACCGGTAGCTGTTACCTCTTATATGTGCACCCCCCCCCCCAAGTTGTACACACAAGAAAATAAAATATTAAATAAAGTACATAAATGGATATAAAATACAGTGACACAAGTTTGACAATTACGTGTTTCAGTATATTTTAGTGTCGTTCTTACAATATTTTCGACTGATAATTAATTAAATTAAGGGATGTTAGTTTGTATTATGAAGTCAGGGGGAGGGACACAGTGCAGGCTGTCCCGTTGAGTATGCTTAGAGTAGCAACTAGCGGTGAAGAAAACATATATCTTCTGCTGTCAGTAGTTTTTTAATGTGCCAGTTGATATAAACAACAATGAAATGAAATATAAACGCTTAGTATAGATTTTCGAAATATAGATTACCGGTAAACATTTTCAATAATAAGAATTTTCACTATGTTCAAAGTCAATTAGTCGAACGTTAGTAAGATAGACAGTAGCATCTTCCCCTTCACGGATGGATATAGAGTGTGAGTAGAGGGGAAAGCCTATCAACCAAACTGAAATGGAGATTAGTGACTAGAGCGTTGGGCTTACAATACTGCTATGGACCCGGGGTCGTTCCCCGACGTACCCCCGATTTATAACTTGTGTTGAGCAAGTCCGTGGTGCAGGTAACACGGGCTTTCTCCGGGAGCTCCCGTTCCCATATAGCTTCCTCACAAATCTCCATCATCATCATCATCATCATCATCATCTCATAACATCATGGGTTTAGCATAGGCCGGCCTCCTATGGCGCACCCTGGGCAACGACTCTGTCGGTAAATTGATCTGAATAAGTGGCTTCGTATCAGTGATTGAATAGTCAAATATCCGCCATTAGTAAAAAGAAAAGTTTTGGCACGCCTGAAGACATCGTTCTCCGTGGTTCAGTGATTACGATGCTTGGCTACTGAATTTGATGTTCTTGAATTCAGACTCTGCCTAGGGCAATGCATTTTAAGAGTGACGAAACTGAGCATAGCTTCATGCGGAAAAGAAATAAAGCTAGTAGTCTCGTGTCCTAGACATGACAGTAAGAAAAACCTGTCACGGATCAGGGCAAAGTGTACCGAGCATTATTGACCATGTGGAAATTAAATTCCGGATGTAGCGCATGATCCCGTGTAGGCGTGACTAAGCGCGCGTGGGTTTGTGCCACCCTCCCCATGTAATCCATCCATAATATTATTCCACGCAATTCTCCAGTAGATTTCCCACATTAGTTCTCCACCATTGGTCAAGCAGTAGCGTTTCTAGCTACGTAATAAATCTCAGGTTAGATTCCCAGCAAGGGGGAGAATGGTTGTTCGTAAGTAACGGAAACACCTGTGTAATCAGCATTATGCAAAGTAGCCGTTTAAGACAATACAAGATAAGCGTAAGACAATAGACACGCAATCTATATTGCTTTGCAAAATAAGTATGCAGCCACCGGCGTAGCTCAGGCGGTAGACGCGCTTGCCTGCTGATCCGTAGCTTCGCTTGGGAGTGGGTTCGATTCCCACTTGGGAACAAGGTGGAACAAATACGGCAGTCCATCTTATGCAGAGCGAACATTAGCGAATCTAGAAGTTCGTCACACTCGACAAATTGAACCGAACATAGCGCCTGTAATGCACGACGCTAATCCAGACCAATCACAAGCAAACGTTCTGATGGAGGCAGATAAAAGAGTTATTTTTTTTCTTCTGCCATGTTAATAATGCCAAAACAAGTGCTTGTACAAATTTTGACCACTCGAGCGCAATTACGAGGGCCGTCCCTGGGACCATTTACAGAAAGAAAACACAATTTCCCTGGAAAGATTTATTGGAACAGATACAGCAATTGTTCAGCTATTTTTTAACATATTCCCCACCGTAACTGAGACATTTGTCATACCGTGGAATCAACAGAGAGGTGCGGACGGCTGTTACACACTAGTTCCGATCCCAGGCGGCAGACTTCACTGACACAGGGATACAAATCTTCTGGAAGCTCGAGTGGCCAAAATTTGTATAAGCATTTGTTTCGACATTAACATGGTGGAAGAAAAAGATTAACTTTTTCATCTGCCCCCATGAGAAAGTTTGCTTGTCAGCCACCGCAAGCAACACCTGAGTTATACAAAACGTGTAGAATATACAGGAACATCATTTTATTTTTACTTGAATTTTTATTGTACCTGAGTTTTTTAATGTACTTCAGTCCCACCCCTTCTACTAATGAAGTTCCAACTGTCCTTCAGACAGAATCAAGGCTGCATATAGTAAACAGCACTGAGTTAGTGAATATAGTACGTTCCAGAAATATGTTCGCGTTTTCCAGTGACGAAAGAGCTTTCAATATTGAACCATATTTTCGCACAGGTACTGTTTTCCGTTTGCCTACGTCGCATCCCAATTTCCCCCACCTGTTTCTGCACGCCCCTCTGTAAAAGCTGGGCTGTCTTAGCTCTTTTCTGAAAAGATTAATTTCTGTTAGGAATTGGACGTTTACGTAATATTATACAACTGTTTAAAATAACTTAAATAAAAGGGCCTCGTTAAATAATTAACTGTCACTTGAGTTCCCCCCTTTCTACGATCCTGCGGCATAACCACTTGGACGGACAGTATATAGCATGTCTGAGTAATTTTATCTGTGCAGGTCGGGCAGAAGTGAAGATTTAATTTACAGTACGTAAGGTACTCTTTTGTAGAGTAGGTACAGAATTATTTCAACATGAGTTTCTAGTACGAAGGACGAAACTGGCAATTAGAATTAGATGCAATAGTCCATAGTGCGATAATATGCACAAAAGAATGAAGCCTGTATCGAAATGAACGGCCACCATTTTCAAAAATGTGTTTAAATATCCATATTATGATTATTTTTCAATTGAACTTCATTCTCTATATTGTACGCTAATGTACAGTATAATATACACTGCATAATGAATACGTTCGCATGGATAATTCAGTTCGTGAGTAAAAACTCTTATTCTTAATACAGTACTGCATTTTGATTAAATAAAAACCTAATGAAAATTATCGAACTCAAAATTGCGATATTTCCTAGTTTACGTAAATGGACGAACTACTTTTCTTCCTTCCTATACCTAGTAAAGTGATGTGTGCGTTTTACGCCAGTATCATCGAACTCCAGTCGTGGAAGGGGGTAGCGAACGGTGTTTCCGGTTCTCTAAAAGGTATAGCCAGGTTAATATTAAAAATGTTAGTAAAAATAAAATGATGTCCCTGTATAATTATGTCACTAAAAATGTGTATTTTAGTTACTATTCATTTATTTAGGAGCTTTAAATAAAGTTATTGATTAAAATTCCGTTAAACATAACTATAAGCATGAAACGATCGATATCCTTCCATTAACAGCTGACGGCGTTTCGTGTCACTTGTTTCTGGATTAACGCCAAAATATAATGCACACGGCTATAGATTTAGATTTAAAAATCGGTTAAATGGAGTGTTCTCTGTGGTTAAAAATCACGGGGCGATATAGCGAAACTGGGTCGACGGGCACCGCACGGCGCATGTGCCCACCCTGGCGCCCAGAAGGCGGGGGTTGGGGGTAAAGATCGACCCCCTGTTACGTGTCTTCTGGCTGCACCAGCAATATCAGATGTTCTGTTCTCTATCTGAGGTCCCAGTCGACGTTTTCCTCAGCTCCAGGCGAAACAGTACTAAATTTGAACTCAGCGCCCTTACCATTGGATCTCTATCACTAAGGTAACTGAGGTTTGGTTGTGAATGTTTAGTACATCGTATTGATTAGGTGCCTGCTCTGTCATTGTCGTGCATGCTGCTTCAATATGTTTGTTTATTTTATGAAGTAGCAGGCCGTGCTATACGTAGAATCCAAAGCGTGTCTTTCATGTTTGTAGTAGGAAAGGTTAGTGTTTTCCAATACGTCGAGATCAAAGTTAAGATTTTTTTAATACTAGCCATATTCGTGCGCTCCGCTGCACCCGTTAGAAATAAATATAAAGTAATTACATAATTAAAATAGGACGTTTGATCCAGGGAACATTCGTGTTTGATGGAAGGATAAATCGTTTAATATGTTACTTAATTTAAATTGCATCCAAATAATTAAAATGCGATCATTTTGGTCCAGAGACACTCATTTGGTGCAATGACAATTCCTTTAACATGTTTCTTAATTTTTATTACATGCAACCATAGTTTAATGAAGATTGACATCATTTAGATTTAATGTGTATATTTTATTTTACTTGTTATAGGTTTCCATTGAATTATGGTAATAACTTAATTTTAACCATTGTTTTCTACGTATTCATTAAATGGCGCTTGGCCCACTATGGTACTGAACCCTTCAAATAACTTAAATTATATTATATAATATTACATATTATATTATATTATATTATATTATATTATATTATATTATATTATATTATATTATATTATATTGTATTATATCAGAAGTTACTGTAATAACATTATATCATTATGCCCATCTAGAGAAACTACACTTTCCAATGGTGAAATAATAATTGATTATACAAATCGGTTAATTTAGCTTCCGATATTACTTCATACAAACACAGAAACATTCTCTGTAGGCTATCTTTCATAGCTTTCGATTGTTGCTGTCCAAGGCCCCTTATACAGTAGACGAAGTCATTTGTTTTTAATTCATTACACGGCCTTAGATGGCAGTTATTTTAATTTTAAAACTTATTTATCTCATTAAATATCAGTGCTATTAAAATTTTTCAAGGAATAAAACTTATCGCAAATTATTTTTAAAGAAACTTTTGTTATGTAACATTTTTCACAAAAATCAATAATAAACGAGATATTTCGATTTATTTAATTCAGGCCTCCTTATAACCCCCTTTTAAATAATGTATTTTGAATGCCATATAGCCTAAAATCTAAGTTACAACAAACTTAATTTATATTCCAATTTTCATCGCGTGAAAAGGTAACAAACATACAGACAGACATACAAACAAAAATTTCAAAAAAGCGATTTTCGGTTTCAGGGTGGTTAATTATATATGTTAGGACCAATTATTTTTGGAAAATCGAAAATTACCAGAAAAATTTTGGCTACAGATTTATTAGTAGTATAGATTAGTTATTTATATTATTAACCTTCCGGTTTCATGTCCTAAAATATTACAGAATTTGTTATGTTTTTTAAAATGTGTTATTAAGTGCCAGGTCCCTCTCTTTCGATAATACAGTAGATGGATTTTTTTTTTTGTATTTTATTGGGTTATTTTACGACGCTGTATCAACATCTAGGTTATTTGGCGTCTGAATGAAATGAAGGTGATAATGCCGGTGAAATGAGTCCGGGGTCCAGCACTGAGAGTTTCCCAGCATTTGTTCGTATTGGGTTGAGGAAAACCCCGGAAAAAACCTCAACCAGGTAACTTGCCCGACCGGGATTCGAACCCGGGCCACCTGGTTTCGCGGCCAGACGCGCTGACTGTTACTCCACAGGTGTGGACTAGGAGTAGATGGATTAACAAGTCCTTTAGAGATGGAGGTATTAATTTTAAGTTGTATATTTTTCTCTTAATAAAGGGTTTGTATAATGAAGTAGCTTTTCCTGGAAATAGTCTGTAGATTCTGAACATGATTTTTTAAAGTAAATCAGATACTTACCTAAGGCTTTTAGAGAACCCGGAGGTTCATTGCCGTCCTCACATAAGCCCATCCTGAGGAAGATCAATCCATTTTATATTATCCTCCCATTTACATTTCGACCTTCCCAAAAGTCTTGTTCCCTCCGGGCTCCCAACTAACACTCTATATGCATTTCTGGATTCGTCCATACGTGCTATATGCCCTGCCCATCTCAAACGTCTGGATTTAATACATTCCTAATTATGTTAGGTGAAGAATACAATTCCTTTTTTTTTTCTCAATCGTTGGTTGGGTTTCCATCAAATATATTTATGGAATATGTAGTCTACCTTCATCTCATTCAGACGCCAAATAACCCAAGACGTTGATAAAGCGTCGTAAAATAAGCTACTAAAAATGCAAGTTTGAAGTAAAATATAACATTTCTGTGCCAATTTGGTATTATTCGAAAGTTGGTTATAACCGTTGTGAGCAAAAATATCTTAGACAGTTAACAAAAGAAAGATGAATAAAATTATCGGAAAATAACAGTGCTTTTAACCACCGGTTTCATAATGTGTAAGGGTTACTAACTTCAATTTGCAATTATGAATTGACCATGTATTGTAAACTGCTTTCTTCTCCGTGCAGAAATGATTTTCAAAGAAAGATAGGTACTTAGGAATGCCAACTGAAGGAAGAATAGAAAGTGGAAGACCTAGGATTAAATGGGAGGACACAATAGAGAGAATGGTATGTGAGAGAGGGAAAACAATTAGTGAATTGAAAAGAATGTGTAGAGATAGAAGTCACTGGAGAATCTGGGTGGATCGAGGTGAACCCAACGAAGGTGATAATGCCGGTGAAATGAGTTTAAAGGGTGAAGTGTGTACTGGATGAAATATTATTTTTGGGGGGTAATATTATTTGTAGAAGGCTATAGTTTCTCCTTCTAAGGTTAGAGAAAAGACTTTGTTATTTTCAAGCCTGCAAATCTGTTAATTACACTGGGTAACAAATTTTGAACAACTTTTTGTTTCTTCTGATTTTTTGATTTCATATCGATAAATCACACACGCAGAGTTCAGAAATATCAGTATTTTCAATGTAGCGTCAATAGTTCTTTGGGAAATTAGCTGTATATGGTTAAGTAATATGCATATTTATTAAATCTACCAGAAAGAATGTCTATATAATATAATATTTACGATGGACAATACATATTTATACAATAACAGTCTTGAATTAAGTATGTTAGAAATGCAGATGTGATCGTGCTTTCCTTTTGTGTTGCTGATTACTATCCCTGACCAAACCCCACACATAGTCTCCAATCATTGCTGTATCCCGTAATATTGTGCGAAAGTTTGATACCGCTTCCTATATTTTGTGATCCTGCTTCCGTCAAGCAAATTCCATACTTGTAAACCGGATGCTAGGAGCTCTGCTTTCGATTTTGGTAATTCAAGATCACGTACAAGAGCATCTAGTTCCTTGTGATTTCGAAAACAATGATTCTGGCTGGAACGGTCACTGTCACTAAAGTCTGAGTCACTTCCGGGGACGGGTATATGGCGATACAAATTCGTTTGAGTGGCTGGTGGTTCAAAAACTGGTAAATCTTGACCATGCGAGATAGGAGCAATTGAAGATGAGATATTCGGATACTGCAATCTCCCGCGTTGTTTTAAATTTTTCAAAGCTGACATATCGACCATGCAAAAGTAGCAATTGTCATGGTGGTTGGTTCGTTCCCTCCAAACTCTGGGAACAGCGAAAGGCATACATTTCCGAGATCCTCGTAGCCATCCTTCCAAAGTTATATTACAGGAACCACAACACACATGTTGTGCCCATGAATTATCTTGGTCTCGTATTGGTACTTCAAAGTAAGCATTGTGAGCTTTATAATATTTGGTGCCAGGTCTTATGCTATGCTTCTTCTGCTTTTCTACTGATGTAATATCCACAAACGTAACGGAAAGAGTCCGGTGGATTCCTGCAATCACCTCTAGAAGTCATGCTTCAACGTAGAACAAACATAATTAAGAATATCGTTATATTTCTAGAACCGTTATCATTTCAGAAAAAGTAATTACAGATTTGAAATCAGCGCAAAAAGTTGAATCAGAAACAATTAAAATATCGAGAGAAACATTTTCGATGTTACCCAGTGTTATTCTCGAAATTGGTTCATTTCACAGAAGCAGAAATCCGTACAAAAATACGTTTTCTAGAAAATAAGTGATGAAAAGGATAAGAATAATATTTTAATGTCTGTATGTGAGGAAAATTAACACCAGCCTTGCTTTTATATAAAATCGGCGAGCTCAGAAAAGCAGATACAGCTCTTCTACAAAGGTCAAAGTAATACACTCCGGAAGACGGCACAAAGCGAGCGGGAAGGGCGGAGCTAGTAAGGGTGTGGGGGTTGTGGATGAGCTGAAAGAGAAATGAGAGGAAAGTCACACAATTTAATAAAAAGGTCGGCGCCGTGCTAAAGACGTAACATGCCGCGTAGTTATTTTCAGATATTCTATTCTAGGATTATCGTGTACGACATTAAGGTAACGAATTCGGAGTGGTTATTTAGTTTCAACATGGAACGATAAAATTGTCTATTAGAAAATTAAATTATGCGAAAGTATGAATTTACACACAGATAATTCTGTTGGTAATATCAATTACGACATAAGTATATTTTGACGTAAGTTAAATGTATTTCAGAAATGTAACAGATTAGAAAAGCGGTAGGAATTTTGAACGATTAAACGAAATACAATTTATACTAATTAACACAGAACGGCCATAGATGTTGATAAAGCGTCGTAAAGTAACCAACTAAAAAAAAGTGAAATTTTCAGAAGAGTAACAATTTCACTTCCGGTTTTTAATAAAATTATAACGGTTATTAGGTTTCAGTATGAGCGGATAAAAGTATCGTACACATTCATATACCCTGTGACATTTAATTTTATTAATTCAAATTGTATATCTTGAAGGGTAGGCTTTATTTCGTGTTTGTATTAAATAAAAACGTATGACATGAAACGCGATACTTACTCGTTCACTCTCTTAACGAATATATTATTACATATTATTATTGTATTTTAACCAGGCAGCAAGATAATGAAAATAATTAGGCCTACAGCAACTAAAAATTTACAGAAGAACGATAATAACGGAATTATTAATGGTTATTTCGTTTCAGTATTGAATGATAAAATTGCCAATTAATAATAATTATAATATTATATATTAGTAATATATTTGCTTCCTCGAAATTCAAGGCTGTCTCTTGACAGAACTTAACAGTCAATTTGATTTACGAAATTATTAAGAAATGGATTTATATAGAAATATCAATAACAAATATATAATGGAAAAATTCAAATATCTTGGAGGAACAGTAATAAATATAAATGACACCCGGGAGGAAATTAAATGCAGAAGAAATATGGGAAATACCTGTTATTATTCGGTTGAGAAGCTTTTGTCATCTAGTCTTCTGTCAAAAAAATCTGAAAGTTAGAATTTATAAAACAGTTATATTACCGGTTGTTCTATATGGTTGTGAAACTTGGACTCTCACTTTGAGAGAGGAACAGAGATTTAGGGTGTTTGAGAATAAGGTTCTTAGGAAAATATTTGGGGCTAAGAGGGATGAAGTTACAGGAGAATGGAGAAAGTTACACAACGCAGAGCTGCACGCATTGTATACTTCACCTGACATAATTAGGAACATAACATCCAGTCGTTTGAGATGGACAGGGCATGTAGCACGTATGGGCGAATCCAGAAATGTATATAGAGTATTAGTTGGAAGGTCGGAGGGAAAAAGACCTTTGGGGAGCCGAGACGTAGATGGGAAGATAATATTAAAATGGATTTGAGGGAGGTGGGATATGATGATAGAGACTGGATTAATCTTGCTCAGGATAGAGACCGATGGCGGGCTTATGTGAGGACGGCAATGAACCTCCGGGTTCCTTAAAAGCCAGTAAGTAAGTAAGTAAATGGTCAAGATTGTTGAAAGTAGCGAAAATGTTAAGTTATAGGAAACAATAAAAAATGTATTTTATAACAAAAATATTATAACTTATTGTTATAATAACATTTCGATTAAACGTTTTTCTACATTTAACAATATTTTTAAATATACAACTTTTAATAGAAATGTCTCATGAAATATTAGCATTGGTACTTAGGCGATTATATCTAAAATTAACAAGTCTGGAGTAAAATGTAACATTTCTGCGCCAATTTCGTATTATTCGAAAGTTGGTTATAACCGCTGTGAGCAAAAATATCTTAGACAATTAACAAGAGGAAGATGAATTATCGGAAAATAACAGCGCTTTTAACACCGGTTTCATAATATCTAAGAGTTACTAACTTCAGTATGCAATGATGAATTGATCATATATTGTAAACTGCTTTATTTTCTGTGCAGACATTATTTTGAAAGAAAGATAAGGAACTGGGGAATGCCAACTGAGAGAAGAATAGAAAGAGGAAGACCTAGAATTAAGTGGTAGGGCACAATAGAAAGAATGGTATGTAAGAGAGGGAAAACAATTAGTGAACTAAAAAGAATGTGTGGAGATAGAAGTCGCCGGAGAATGTGGGTGGAACGAGGTGAACCCAACGCCTAACGGCAAAGTGGGACGGAAGAAGAAGAGAAGAAAGATAAGGAGATTACTGTTTAATAGAATCGATTTACAAGAAAATAAAATTACAAATACGAAACTCAGACTCTTAATAGAAACTTTTGTGCTGATATTTTATTTATACGGAGGACGGACCCGAACGCTAGCGCTGCTACTCGGGGCTTATCATGCCTTTAGTTAGGAAAGAATGTCGAGTCCGAACAACTGCTTTGTATCTAGATATCTTGACTCGTTATGTGGCGCCATATGTTGATGCCACCATGTAGGCTTAAGGGTCTGATGAAGTCCCATTTGAGTGTTTTTCACCTCCCCCAATAGCGTACTGCGCCTCCCCAGACTGATGCCCTTTCTTCCGTACATTTTCGTCTAATTCATCACATTTCAGAAAAATATTACATACGACATTTCATTTTATTTTATTTTCATTACGTACGCTTTTCATCCTATCACCGTTACATCATTTCAGTGTCTTTGAACAGCTTTTATAGTTCAAAGGGGCATTATATAAATGTTACAATTTCAACCTACGCAGTGTAAAAGTTTCGCCTTAACCGTCCCGTATAGGTTATTCGGGTTATTGATTTTATAAAGCTTATATGAAATAGGATTGACCCTTTTGTTGGGTCAGTTTCTCCAACTCTATGAAAAGAATTGCGAATGTTGCTGACAACGCAAGCCTGCATGTAAGGTCTCTTATCCCAGTAGTTAGACATCGGAGTCAACTGTAGTGTTGCCATGATTACTTGCGCCATAAGACGTCCTCCTCTTTGATCCGTTGGGATTTGTGTCGTTGGTACGATGTTGTTACGATTCAGTAATATCGTATTGTATTTCCATTCCGTTGAATTGAATTGAATTGAATTGAATTGAATTGAATTGAATTTCAGGAGGCCCAGCACTGCTATGTAATCTTATGCGCTAACCGTTGGAACTAGGCTCGTTCCCAACCCACACCGGCTGATTACACTAAGGTTCGCCGAGTACCCAGGTTTCGAGCAGGCAGTCCCACTATGGTCCGTCCCAGGAATCTGTGGAGTAGAAAGACGAAACGAGACATCTGCGCAAGTGGTTATGTGGGAGAGCTAGGGCCAATGACTGCTCGGGGTGAGGCATTGCTTGAACGAAGCGAGCAATCGCTTGCAGGAGGGGATAATTTCTATCTGAACTCTACCTTCTACCACGAACATCTTACCCCTTAGCGGACTCGAGCTGATGCTGCCCGCACTACACACCGGCACAGATAGACTCCACCTCCATATGTGCGAAGTTACTCCACAGATGCCTGGGACGGATATAGTCCCTAGGCAAGTCCCCTCCGTGTGTCGCCATCCGGCGTTCGGGATATTTTTGTAAATGTACATATATCGCCGAATGTCCGTGATGTCCACCAGCAGTGAATTCCAGGAGCGGGCCATGGCTATTGAGAAAGAACTTGAGTACAGAGATGTCTGATGATGTCGTATTGATAGCAACAGATTGTGCTGTGAACAAATATTAGGATTATGTGAAGCTAGAAGCGTAAAGCGAGAGACAAGGTAGTTGGGTTTGGAATTTATGTATAGCCTAATTCGATGTAGCAGACAAATATAATTCGTTGCAGCGATAACAATAAATATAGCTAAGACACAGACTTTCAACATGTAGACTACATTGTCGAGTCTCTGATCAAACTTCCATTTATTTCCTTAGGTTAAAAATACATTTCAAATAACTTAATTATTTAAATTAATTTAATATTTTGCAAAAAGAAAAAAAAGGACCAGAAAAAGGAAGTAAAATGCGAAAACAATAAATAAAACATTACTTAGAACTTGAAAAAATGATCTAAAACTTCAAAAATAGAAAGTATGACGAAAAATGCACAGTAGAATTAATATTTTTACAATCAGAGGTTCGTGTTCAGGAGCAATGCATACTGTATGACGAAAAAAAAGATGACATGTCATTAAAATCCGGGTCCTGAATGTTATAATTAAGAATTAGATAAATGTTGCAGGAAAAATGAGAGTGTCCTGCGAAGACATGGCTCGGACAGTGTTGTCCTTCAGCTTAAAGTTCACTTTGTCTCGCTGGGATTTGGATCTGGACCTGCAGCGTGTAAAACCGATACTCTAGCAGTTCGATTAACGGTAATGCCGGGATTAAGAACGTGCAAATTCTTCTCTCCCACCTTTCATCCGTGCAAGACCACGAGTTCAAACTTGTGGAACTTCATTAAAACTTCATTGAATTACTCGGACTACGACCTGATGGAGTTGCTTCGAAATAGAACAAATTGTAATTCAATTGCACTTCTCTTTGTCTCCTCGTTGTGCTTTGCAATTTCGTTACGGAAAGTAGCATAACGCTCCGACAGCCAGTCCTCGTCTTCTTCTCTGTACACAGTTTTTTTTTTCTTCAGGAATCGATATCTGTTGAAAATAGGGATATTAAATATGAAATATGTCCGGCTTCTTGCACGCTAGACGACTTAACGCACGCACAGATACTACTCCAGAAATTACCGCAGCGAAAAGCTGGAAAAACAGGCATATTTGTAGTTAAAGATTGATCTGTTCCCACGCGACCGTTGGTTGGTAAGCGGGAAATTTAGTTACACATCCAGAGTTTATATTCTGATGATCGTGCTTTTAGCAGCATGAATACTACATGTAGTTTAAAAGCTATTTAAACAAGTTTCATCGTAATTGTGAAGTTTTGGAACTACGATATGGGGGTGAACAAGTTTCAGTGAAAATTACAGCGTTGTTTACCTAAACATTCATCGAAGATATTTATGTAAATGGACCCAAATTCCTTGAAAGCATTCTTGGGTTCAAATTCTTCTTTGGGTCTGGATGTTTGTCCCATGTGTAATTTTTTTTTATCCGAGATCAGTGTTGACCAAAGCGGGTGTCGTGATTATATCGTGTAATCACAGACATTCAAACGGATACGAGGAGTTTTCTGTACATTGCTGTGTGTTTCATTCACATACTGGATGCAATCAGTGGTGGTATCATGTCGCTCTACAAATTCTCTCTCTACAAGCAGTAAGAGGTGGTTTCTTAAAGAATGAGAAGGAGAACTTTTTTGTTGTTCTGTCGGAGAAAATGTAATATGTTTACTTTACTCAACGGTTCAATTAGGAGTATATAGAAACATTAATTGCCACGCTGAATAATGTATTATTATTATTATTATTATTATTATTATTATTATTATTATTACACTAAGTATGTGTTTCTATAATTCTTCTGTACGTGTATGAATGTTTATATTTTTAGATCTTCTCCTTAGAAGGATAAAATTATTAAGTTTTACCTCAATTTTAATCTTCGTACTCTTTAGATGAGGGTAACTATTTATTTGTTATTTATTTAATAATAATAATATTGTAGAAAACTGATTCAGTATTATGTGCCTATGAACTGTTAAAAGCCAGGAATTGACATGTCTTAAATCATAGCCAGGAAGAGAAAGATGAGATAAATAAATGTAAGGAAGTCAGCTACCTAATGGGGTTTGAAATATCTCGTGCTCTAAAGTCTTTTAATAGAACAGAATTTCTCAAAAGAGTAATGATTAAAATAGCTTAAATAACTTGTCCATAAGAAGTTTTTAATTTTGAAAATCTACGAATTTCTCGACCAAGTATCTAGAGAAGAATTGAGAAAATTCATGATTATATTCAAGAGGAAGGTTAAAAAAAGAAGCAAGAAAAATCGTATATTATTCACTGGCTCTTGTTGATAGCAGTGACATTATTGATACAGCAAAGCTTGAGAGTTTTATCTGCGGGATTGATCAAGATATTAGTATAGGAACCACCACTGGTTGTAGTTTTCATGTCAAGTACCTTTCCTCCTTACTTCATAGGCTTTCTGTCGTATGTAATCACTGCAGCTCGAGTTTTGGTCACCGCTGTCCTAGATGGAGTTCTGGCATCGTACTAAACGTCTTTCTGGTGGCAGTTCAAGGAGCCTATGTACGATTGTACTCTTATCTTTTTTGTATGATTAAGAAACTGAATTGATACGAAACGAGTTAAACTGAGAAAAACTGACTTTTATTTCTATCATTTTAATTGCTTGGTGGTTCATTTCATTTTATATTAGCGGACCTATAGATTCAGAGTATTGCCGCTTAATCTTTGAAGTAATAGATCTTACTGGGTGGAGCAAGGCCACATGTGACAATAACAGAGACTTTGCTCAAAGACTGTTTGGTACGTGCATGAACGATCAGGGTTTAGTAATCAGTCCATGCCGCTTAGGGTGACTGTAGAAGGCCTTTGCTTCATATGGCTTGCTTATGCTTAAAGCTGACATTGCATTGTACTCTCTTTCACTGTACTTGAAGAGTTTATTACATATTATGAATCACTCAGCTTTCTCTTGGCCGTGTATGTTAAGTGGATGTCGGTTTATGTTCTACAGGGATTCCCATAGCAGTAGTCTATATTCAGGAGTGTAGTCGTAGCCTAAATAAAATAGTACCAGGGTGGTTCGCGAAAAGTTCATTATTATAAATGTACCAGTAATAATAATAATAATAATAATAATAATAATAATAATAATAATAATAATAATAATAATAGACTAATAATGAATAACTATAAATTTATTATTATTATTATTATTATTATTATTATTATTATTATTATTTCTGTGAAACCCCGATAAAACAATCAAGGATACGTGTGTAAACCGCGTATTTACAAGGACTGCGTATTAGTCGGGCTTTCTAATTTTTACTTATATACAGTAAAAAATAAAGTAAATCCATGGCGAAGCAGAGCTGGACGATCATCCAACCAGTATGGAGGTATCGTGTGGTTATCACGATAATTCCCCCCCCCCCCAGCCGTTGTAGCTGTTTGTGAAACCGGATTTTCGCTACCTATCGTAACTCCCCAAGTGCATCACGATGCTGGGTGGGCACCGGTCTCATATACTGGCCGAAATTTCATGAGAAAATGTCTTCCATTAGGACTCGAACCAGCGCGCATTCCGTAACGCGAGTCCTAGGCAGGATGCCTTAGACCACGACGCCACGGTGCGGGACACTTATATATAGTATGTTATAATTTTCTCATTGAATTACATAAATTGTGGACAATAGAACTGTATTACGCCATTATGTGATAAAAGACATTTGCACTACGGGTATGTACTTAATTCCTTCGGAAAAAAAAAAGACTGTATTTTATAGTTGTTTCCCTGGTACGTGAACCTACAATGAATATTTCAAGATTAGTTAAATATGAATTTACACTGAATGATGATATTATCATCAGAATAAGAGCTTTCTGTTTAAAACTTATTGTAATCAGGATCAAAGTCACAGACACTCCAATACACGAAAGAAAACAAACCGACCAGCAAGAATTTCGAGAATTACGGCCTCCTGAGAAAAATTGTTTGAGAAAGAAGATGTAGGAAAAGGACAGGTTATTGTAATTTTATGTAGGCTTAAGCACGCAGGCATTACTTACTTGTGGCTTTTAAGGAACCCGGAGGTTCATTGCCGCCCTCACATAAGCCCGCTATCGGTGCCTATCCTGAGCAAGATTAATCCAGTGTCTACAGTCATATCCCACCTCCCTCAAATCCATCTACGTCTCGGCCTCCCCAAAGGTTTTTTTCCCTCTCGTCTCCCAACTAACACTCTATATGCATTTCGGGATTCAGCCATACTTGCTACATGCCCTGCTCATCTCTGGATTTAATGTTCCTAATTATGTCAGGTGAAGAATACAATGCGTGAAGTTCTGCGTTGTGTAACTTTCTCCATTCTCCTGTAACTTCATCCCTCTTAATCCCAAATATCTATGTATTAGGTCTATTATTATTATTATTATTATTATTATTATTATTATTATTATTATTATTATTTAATGCAGTCGTTATTATACATAACTTACTACTAAATCATATTTATAGAATATAATGTTGAGCAAGACAGAAGTAAGACAGTTACTATTTTTGAAAGTAAACATTATGAAACAGGGCGCGCCTAGGTTACAAAAAAAAAAAGTATCGGGGCGGTGCCCTGGCGCGTCTTGGGATGACTACTCCCCTGAGTATATGGGAAGCAAACTTTCAAAACCGGACATGTCCTTTTTCAGAATATACACTTCAGATGCCAAAAACTTACACCTCTGCAATGAAGAAAATATTTTCTGTGATGAAATATTAAAGATTTTTTTTTTTTTTTTTTTTTTTTTTTTTTTTTTTTTTGCTATGGATCCTTATCAAATTTCACCATAGAAAAATATTCGTTTATTACAGAGACAAATATTTGTAGAATTTTCTGAAAAGTAACGTGTCAGGTTTTGAAAGTTTGCTCTTCATATTTATTAGCCTACAATATGTTGTTGAAATTTTTATTTTTCGACCAGAGAACGAAATATTCACAGCTGTCAAGCACCGATAGTTAAAATGCTAGAGAAGTCTAGCATCCACTTCTAAGAACTGGATACTGGCTACTGGATCATCAATCTCCGCTAGGAGACGACACAATAAGAAGAAGAATTGTTACTTTATATAACGTATGAGAAAGTAGTTGCGCACTAATGGCTGAAGACACTTCCCTTTGTCGGAAGACAAGAATGGTGGCCAAGCGAGGGGGAAAAATTCCAATTTACATGGCAACACAATTTTTCCATAATTTATTATCGATGAACGAGATTAATGTTCCCGTTGACATCTGCTAATCGATTCTCAACGATGAACAGCGCGTTCTCTTTTCAGCCGAGTTGCATTAATATCAGAGACCGGAAGTTTAGGCATTATGAATCATTAAAATAGGCAAGAAAAAAGGCATCATAAATAAATATAATAGGCAGGAAAAAGGCATTATAAATAGTTAAAATACGCAATAAAAGGTAATTACAAAAACCTTGCACTAGATCCACAACCTCGCACTTTCCACAAAGGGATTTCGAAGCAAGAAAGCTTTACGTAAGTCGAATTCAAATTGAGATTTTCGACTAGAGTTGCAATTACTGTTGGAAGCAAAGAAATCTTCCCATTAGCCTTGGAAAGTGCATTTTTTTTTCATTGTTGGTAACTCTATAGCATCTATTAGATGCTTTATGGTTGTGCTAACAGATAGAGTTACTTGTCAACAATGTGACGCTGAAACGTGTGTTCAGGTTACTGTCCAGCGACAGTCCTAATGTATTTTTATATTTGTGATGATTGGTTAATATTAACCGGGCACACTCACATTCACACTCATACAAATTTCCAGACTCTAGACACCCAGGGAATTTTTCTTCTTCAAGAAAAATTCACCGAATCGAACCCGGGACCTTCTGATCTGTAAGCCAGTATGCTGACCAACAGACCACGGAGGCAGTCCAAAGTGCATTTTTGTGTTTGGTTGTACTGATATGTTGCGATATGAAATATTTCGTAGTTCACTGACTGCTCACATATTTTGCATGTAAGTACTTTCCGTCATGTCAGTACAAAATACGTCGGATACAAAAGTATTAACGTAACTTTGCAATTTACTGCGTAAAGAAACACTGAATTTCGGCATCTTGCTGCTATTAGTCGCGACGCTGTTATTCCCGGCGTGACTCCTCCTCTTTGCTTACGTCTTAGGAAGTGAAGGCTCTATAAAGTCTAGGTAAGTAGTATAGTTCGCCATTTTTGTTCTTTCGTTGCCGAGCTACCATACGAGGAATCTATTTGCCATACCGTTAAACATTATCATGTCGTAGCTCCTATGATAATAAATCAAACGCACTGTAATTCAGCAAATAATTGAGCGGCAAATAATGTCTTCGTGTTCTTTCTGCGAACGCCAACGAAAGAGCCAAAATGGCGGGCGATTATATTAAGTATTTATCGAGCCTTAAGAAATGAATGACATCTTCAACGGCGAATCACAAGACACACACGTTTAAATGTAGCCGACCTGCAACGCGATTGGCTGTCGGAAATTAGAGCGACGGGACTATAGCTACAACAACGTCGCAATGAAAACTGAAAGAAAAATAACGTTAGACCCGCCCTCATTGTTGCCTTGTCAAATAAGCACAAGTTTACTGTTATACATTTTTGCACGGCAGCACTCATTGTTGCAAAGAGAATATGAACTGACTGAAAGACAATAATGAAGACTTATACATTCGGTGAAGTCACTTTCATTGTAGCGGTTACAGAAATAAATTAAAATATGCCTGTAGGTAATTTTTAATAATAAATTAATAAATGATAGATAAATAATCAAATAAAGGCAAAAAAACATGTATTCTGTAAATTAGGCATTTATATTAAAAAAGGCAGAAAAGGGCAACATAAAACTGTGACGTTTCAATCACAAAGATATAATTCGTACAGATTTACTTTCAAAATGAAGATGGATTTAACACATTTAAAAACGCATTCTGCCAAAGTTCCGATCTCTGATTATTATGAACAACGAATGTTGAAAGTGAATTGGTATCTCCGTTCTTCCACATAACATTCAATAACAATAATGTCGTTCACAAAAATTGTACAATTTTCTTCGCTAAATGTTTGTCAGTTCCTATGTGAGTTCTTGAAACTAGGCAGGTATCCATCTATTTACACTTTCTGTGGAAAATCTCTGATTCACGTGAAAATAAAATACTAATTCCGCACACTCGGTATATCTGAAGGCTCTAAAAGATAAGTTATCTTTATACTGAAAGTGGTATGCTAACAAAACAACAGAAAATTCAAAGTTATCGACCCATGTGGTTACACAGCTGTTGTTCCCAGTTGTATAGTGATTACGATGTTTGTCATGGGATCAATAATTGTGCGCTGGTTCAGATCCTGTGAAGGGCGATAAATATATTAGCATGGTTTCCTTCGGAAAGGTAGTTAAACCGAAGACCTCGTTTCGAACAATTGTGGCATGTGATAGAACTTGTTCCTTAGGCAGAGCTGCGGATAAAATTATGGATAATTTTATCTGAAGATTTTTTTACTGTGGGGGCAGATGTCTCTAAAGGTTATGTGAAATTGTAGCGGTCTCTGATGATCTAATGAGGAAGATGAATTAATAGGAATCTACTATCGTTGAGAAGACTGGAAATCGTTATGGAAAACCATTAAATTTTGAGAAAAGTTCTCGAAGTGTATTAGTTCAATAGCTAACATCGGCTCACTTTATACAGAATTTGTCATTCTTTCTTCGATTATAAGTCAACAATTTTTTGTAATATATTAGTCTATAGCGGTAGTATTGTACACGCAATTTTTAATAATAAGAAGGATATCCTGTAAAAAAAATGTTAGACTGTACAGGGTGATTCATAAGGATTTATCGACACTTACGGAGCTTATTTCCGAAGACATTCTGAGCAAAAAAGTCATATAAACATTTGTCCTAATCTCAATATTTTCAGAGTTACACTAATTTGAAATTGTTAGTAAAATCCTTTTTTCTTTAGTTTTAAGGGTAAAAGAATATTACAAATAGAGAATGAATTATTCAGAAGTGTCATTTCTTTAATTGGCTAGTATTCTGAAACTAAAAATGTGTTCACAATTGCTTTGTACAAATTTTGTTTTTCAATTTTTAACTAAAAATTACATCGTTCTTACGCATTTATCACATACACACATTTGATAAACGTTACAGCTTAAACGATTAGTGAACCTGAATCAGTTTTTCGAATTTTTCAGACTGAAATATAATACAATTTTATTTAAAGCGGGAACGCATTGACCTACCCACTTCATTTGCGTGATTCGAATTCCGCATACTGCGGCTGGATGGCAGGACTGTGATTCGTTTTCAAGTTGCACACCACTTCGGCGGGCCACATTATCCATGGTGTGTATCTGTGAAGAGTTATGTCGTGTACTAGGGATTAATCAAATGAGATTACCATATTAATATCTTTTTCTGAAACCGGGATACATTTATTCTGTCCACACCTGTGGAGTAACGGTCAGCGCGTCCGGCCGCGAAACCAGGTGGCACGGGTTCGATTCCCGGTCGGGGCAAGTTACCTGGTTGAGGTTTTTTCTGGGGTTTTCCCTCAATCCAGTATGAGCAAATGCTGGGTAACTTTCGGTGTTGATCCCCGGACTCATTTCACCGGCATTATCACCTTCATCTCATTCAGACGCTGAATAACCTAAATGTTGATAAAGCGTCGTAAAATAACCTACTAAAATAAAAGAAAAATACATTTATTCTTTAGTGTTATCATTGGTTGTGGTATTTTCCAGTGTCCGGGTGAAACATATTTTAATACAATGTCTATAAAACCCCATTTATATCTACGTAACGTATAATTGGATTCAGAATTACTGAAATTACTGCAGAAAAATATTATATCGATAAGTGACATAAATGTTTTTAAATACAAATTTATTTTCGTAACACAGCTAAGCTAGTCTGTTCGGGCAGTGGTGGACTTAATTAATACATAGGCAAATGAACCGGAAACTATGCACATGGAAGCCGAAGCCAGAAATAGTAAAACACCAACGAGATTATTTGGAATTAATTATATGTTTTAGTAGCATCTGTGAACTTTAACGAAAAATTGCTCCGCGAGTACGAAATTCGTTCACGTTTGCTAATCTGCCACAGAATGCAATTTCAGACTATGAACTAAATTGAACAAACAACTGAACAGTGAGCGAAATTTAAATGACAAATCATCGTATAAACCAGACTATCAAATCGAGACATTGTCTTCCAAGTGAGACGTACGCTTAAGCCTACACAGTTGTATGTCAAATGTAAATGAAGTGTTGATTAAATCACTGTGATTTCGAAGAAAAATATATGACTTTGTCTCACCTTGTGTGCTTGTGTATGACGTGGTATTGCTTTGCATATTCAGGAAGTTACAGAGAAAAAGACGTATTGCAATATAAACCGAGCCATCTTTAGTCATAGTACGTAACGTGTAATGTAGTATAAATTATTTATATTCATACACAGATACTGAGATTCATATGGGTGTTTGCGCATGTACATGTGTAAATGTAGAGATATTTTGATGACATGACAATGAAGGAGAGAGTGTGGTGGTGAAATGGAAAAGATTGGTAGAATGAAATGTGCAATGTTTATGGTAATGGGAAAAACTTTCATCATCTGATCTTATAACTTCATACGTATCATTTTATTCAACGCCTAAGATCGAACCTGCGTTAGCGGAAGGACAAACGCTCTCTAGCACGGAGATATCGGAGGACATTAAGGCGCTTAGTTATTTGGGCTATATGGATCGACAAGTAATTTAGAAAGTTACATAATGAGGAACTCGTAAGAGCTGTACTTTTACTAAAGCGTTGTTTGGTATAGTAAATCAGGGCTGGAGCTATGGATTGAATATTCAGCTTTCTTGTGTTGAAGACCCAAAAGGAGGCTGTTAGAAAGTTCAGGCGGCAGAATGTGACTAGAGTTTGAAGAAGCTGGAGCACTATAAATTTAAATGAAAATGTGGTAATTGACTCGAAAGTTTATTTAAAGCAGTAGAGTTTTGAAACGTAGGAAATTCTTAGATGATTTACGTAGTTAACACCCATTTCCAGACTTGTTTCTATTTGAAAAGTTAAGATGAGCATTTGAAAACAATGAACGTTCACTTTCTTTGCAGATGGTTCCACCCCAACATCTCTGGCATCGAGGCAGAGATCCTGTTGATGGATCGCGGGTTCGATGGCAGTTTCCTTGCACGCCCCAGTCGGAGTAACCCTGGGGATTTTACTCTCTCTGTAAGGTAAGAACAGATCTACATTTGTGTTTACTATTACATGTGTATTATCATTATCATTATTATTATTGTATTATTATTATTATTATTATGCCTATTGTCGTACTGGGTCCATATGTAGATGAAATAATTGGGTATCATCAGTGTGGTTTTAGGCTTAGGTAATAGATCGATTACTGATCAGACTTTTTGTTTTCGACGGAAATTGGAGAAACAATGGGAGTACAAGGGTACAGTACATCAGTTATTCATAGATTTCAAGAAAGGCATATGACTCGGTTAAGAGAGAATTTGGTATTCCCAAAAAACTAGTTCCATTAATTAAAATGTGTCTCAGTGAAACATATAGCAGAGTTCGTATAGGTCAGTTTCTGTCCGATGCTTTTATAATTCACTGCCGGCTAAAAATAAGAGATGCACTATTGCCTCTACTTTTTAACTTTGGAGTAGGCCTATACCATTAGGAAAGTCCAGGATAACAGAGAGGATTTGGAATTGAACAGGTTAAGGCTGGTTCACAATAAACCGGGAACGGAAACGAGAACGAGAACGGAAATAATGTTAAAATAAATGTATTTAAATGTAAACATTCACAATAGTTAATTGTGAATAGTCACATTTAAATATATTTATTTCAACAATATTTCCGTTCTCGTTCTCGTCGTTCCCGGTTTATTGTGAACCAGCCTTTACATCAGCTGCTTGTCTATGAGGATGACGTGATTATGTTGAAAAAAAATCCACAAACGATTAGGAAAAACACGGGAACTTTATTTGAAGCAAGTAAAGTTATAGTTAATTGTGAATACTCACATTTAAATACATTTATTTTAACTTCATTTCCGTTCTCGTTGTCCGTTCCCGCTTTTTGTTGTGAATCAGCCTTAACTGTAGGCCTACTAGCAAAGTGCATGTATCATAAAGTTTAGATACAAGTTGAGTCCTTGCAACGATTCTTGGAACTATGATACAAAGCCGTCTACCCGAGAAAGACTCAGTCATACGTTAAACAGAACATTGGACCATTCCGCGAGACGGAAGAGCTTCGCATACTGTCTATAGCGTTAGGCGTTCAGTAGCAATGTATCATTTCTATTTTTCGTAACCAGTTGTGCACAACTCTAATATAAATTAGGGGAGAGTTGGGTAGTATCGGGCATCGGGTAATATCGGACGGTGAGTTTCTTTCATCTACAACCAGATGATAGTACCTGAATGACATGGTTACGTTTCTGTGATGTCGCATACAGTTACGTGACCACGTCGTTCACGTTCAGGTACTACCATCTGTGATAGATGAAAGAAACGCACTGTCCAATATCACCCGATGTCCGATACTACCCAGCTCTCCCCTAGATAATAGGAAAAAGTATCTTGGCATATTTTTCGGGGTGGTGGAATAAAAATACTTACATTACTTGGTGGTGCTTCCTTACTACACCGCAGACAGTGAAATATTTGTACGTTAGGATGCAGTTTATGGTAAATGCTTATTAACCCCTGAAATGGTAGTGTTTTATTCAATTTTATTTATGGTTCAGTAGAGGAGAGTTTCTAAAGCTCCGTCACAAACGTTGATGCAGAGTTGTAAATGTTGAGGCAGAGATTACTTTATGAGCACTTAAAGGCTGATATAATCTTTGATAGGCTAATTGTTGCTCCTACAGTACTGTGGTGTGAGCAACAGGATCCATTTCGTCCTTCACTGGTGTGGTGTAAATTAATGTTTTCCTTAGGAGAAATCCAGCTGTGTCAGATCCGGTGACCTCAAAAGCCCAGGATGAATGGGAACTTGTCATGTAACTCCGTAAGGAAGCAGGACTTATGTTCGCTTAGCGAAATACGTTAGTTTCATTCTCACTAATCACCCTCCAAAAAGTATTTCTTCACTGTGTTAACGCGATACGATAAGTAAAACAGGTATGCATGAATTACTTTTGTATGGGAAATACGGTGTCTTGTTGGGAACTTAGTTTTGAATAATCTTTTATGTACCAAAACTCGAGAAACTTCCATCTACCGTAATTAGAATGAAAATTAATGCGAGGGCAAATTAAGAGTTTTTTTATGATTCAAGAACGCCATTTGATGGGTATGAGGTCGCAGCATACTTCATTCCAATGAAACGGGGTGAAACTTTTCTACTTCTCGAATTTTTTTCTGTTATCTGCAGCCTGAATGTATATTGTGCTTATCGGCGGAATTGTTGACAGCGAGACGAGTTAGAGAATTCTCTATGGAACTACATGACATCGTCTGATATAATTCCCTCGTCAAGCATTGTTTAAAATTTTTTATTAGAAGAAACGCGTAATAATAAACAATGAATGGTTCAAGAATAGCCCATGCCTGTGCTTTCCTGTGCCCCAAGAATTTCGGTCTTCACAAAACAGTTGTTCTCTTCTACGGAGAAAATCACCAGAAATGAACCTACTCCAGTAGATTATCAGATCCTTCATTAACTATCGCGTTAGTTTCGGGTTCAAGAAAAATTAACTGTTGACTATAGTCAACAATACAATCGTATGGACATAGCCTGAATCACTGCCGATTAGACTCTGCAATCTTATTGATACTGCCCATACAGAATTGAACATGTTCCATAATGTCATATCCCTTTTCAGATATCTCACGGAGATGAGGAGTATAATAATAATAATAATAATAATAATAATAATAATAATAATAATAATATTTGAAATGGAATATTTTGGTTAATGTACTTTTCACCCTGCAAATACTACTTTGATTGAATAGTGTGCTTTACATCCAGACGAATAATTTGATTTTCCAGCAGACAAGAGTATTTGGATTAAATTATTTAATCTTCATCTAGATAAGAATATTTTCATTGAATCCCATACTTTTCATCCGGATTAAATCAGGTAGTCTACTTTCATCCAGATAATAGTTTTCATTGGCTCACGTACTTTCCATCCAGATAAAATCACGCACTTTTCATCCAGAGAAGAGTATTTGGATTAAATCAGGTACCCTTCTTTTCATCCAGATAATAGTTTTCATTAAATCACGTACTTCTCAGCCAGATAGAATTATTTTGATGAAATCACGCACTTTTCATCCAGACAAGAGTATTTGGATTAAATCAGGTAGTCTACTTTTCATCCAGATAATAGTTTTCATTGAATCACGTACTTCTCAGCCATATAGAATTATTTTGATGAAATCACACACTTTTCATCCAGAGAAGAGTATTTGGATTAAATCAACTAGTCTACTTTTCATCCAGATAATAGTTTTCATTGAATTACGTATTTCTCAGCCAGATAGAATTATTTTGATGAAATCACGCACTTTTCATCCAGAGAAGAGTATTTGGATTAAATCAGGTAGTCTACTTTTCATCCAGGTAATAGTTTTCATTGAATCACGTACTTCTCAGCCAGATAGAATTATTTTTATGAAATCACGCACTTTTCATCCAGAGAAGAGTATTTGGATTAAATCAGGTAGTCTACTTTTCATCCAGATAATAGTTTTCATTTAATCACGTACTTCTCAGCCAGATAAAATTATGTTTATTAAATCACGCACTCTTCATCCAGAGAAGAGTATTTGGATTAAATCAGGTAGTCTACTTTTCATCCAGATAATAGTTTTCATTGAATCACGTACTTTTCAGCCAGATAAAATTATGTTTATTAAATCACGCACTTTTCATCCAGAGAAGAGTATTTGGATTAAATCAGGTAGTCTACTTTTCATCCAGATAATAGTTTTCATTGGATCACGTACCTTCCATCCAGATAAAATTATTTTGATTAAATCACGCATTTTTCATCCAGACAATAGTATTTGGATTAAATCAGGTAGTCTACTTTTCATCCAGATAATAGTTTTCATTGAATCACGTACTTTTCATCCATATAAACTATTTTGGTTAAATCACGTACTGTTTATCCAGACAAGAATATTTTTATTTATACTCTTCATTGAGATAAGAGTATTCTAACTGAATAACATACCTTCATCCAGGCTAGAGTATTTTGATTAAATTATGTACTTTTCATCCAAACAATAATACTTCGATTGAATCATGCATTTTTCATTGAAACAAGGGTATTTTCATTACACCATGCACTCTTCATCCGGACAAGAATATTTTGATGAAAATATGTACTTTTCATCCTTAGGTGAAGGCTATAAAGTCTCTTTAAAATTATGTATTTATTTATAATATCTTTCGCTCAAACAAACCGGTGCTCTCTTAACGGAGTTATACCAGAAACGGACATTCGTCACAGATTTCATCTCTTACTTCAGCTCTCCGCCACTAGCCGTAATTGGAATAGCAACAATGACTTCCTCGCCTGCGAATGACAATACTGTAGTGAACGCATAATGCACTTTGTCAATCAAGAGGGCTTGCATGCCATAGTGAATGACGAACCTGTGCTCGTATTGTATTTGATAACATTGTTCCACTAAGCCACGGTGTTAGTACTGTATTCGATTTGGTATAATTGCAGGCGTAATGGCGAGGTTACCCACATCAAGATCCAGAACACGGGTGATTTCTATGACTTGTACGGTGGTGAGAAGTTCGCTACTCTCTCAGAGTTGGTCCAGTACTACATGGAAAACCAGGGGCAGCTAAAGGAGAAGAATGGTGAAGTTATAGAGCTCCGGTACCCCCTCAACTGCGCCGATCCAACCACCGAAAGGTAAGTCGGAAATATTTAATTCTAATAAGACGCTGTTACGACTTCGGACAAAGCGGTCGTTATCATCCGCGAAAGTTTCTTGCTTTGCGAATAGTTATCTCAGCGGGCCAGCATCTTTTGAAATGCTTAATTTATATCTCTTTCTTGTGCAAACTCTACAAAGAAAAGCATAGGTCTTCAAGTCTCCCATTTAAATTATCTGTCATCTTCACGTTTCCGTAAGTTACTATGGTAGCGCAGTATGTAGACGTGATACCAATAACAGACGGGCTCCGATTTTAGGCTCTTTACTTATCTCTTTCTTTATATTTTGTCATGTTATTGTAAATTTAGAATTGAGGACCGTTTCTGCAAAATTTGCTAACTGAAAAAAAGAAAACTAAATTTTACAGGAGAGACAAAACACTATAGTAAGCAAGTTTTGCTGTATGTCTCACTTATAGCAGAAAGCAAGTTCTGAAAAAACGATCACACTTTGACACACTACAGTGAAGAGAAATAATCCAATTTTACTAAGACGCTTTGAACATCATGTAGAGGTTTGCTTTATGTTAACGAATCCATCAAAATCTCAATTTTGCAAATTTTGCAGTTAGCAAGTTTTGCAAAAACGGTCTTCAGTTATTCATACATCTCGATTACACAACTTTTAACACTGTATTACTTCGGAATATGTATGGTAAGACTTTCCTGTGTTAAATGTCAACGTACCTCGTTTACATGTTTCGACTTATTTATGGGTCATTTTCAGAACTGGTCGTTGTTGGTCTTGGCGCCACTTGTTCTGTTTCCTGTGAGGGTGTGTTCCTGTGGTATAGTGTAGAGTCAAAGAGTGTGTTTTGAAGTTGAGTTGTGTGTTGAGAATTTCGTTGGGGTGTGTTTTTGTGTGTCTTTGACTCTACACTATACCACAGGAACACACCCTCACAGGAAACAAAACTAGTGGCGCCAAGACCAACAACGACCAGTTCTGAAGATGACCCATAAATAAGTGGAAACATGTAAACGAGGTACCTTGAAATTTAACACAGGAAAGTCTTACCATACATATTCCGATTAGAATTATTGCTATAGTTTAATTATGCACGCGTTTGTTCTTTTGCTTCGTACACACATTGTCCAATGTTTTCAATCTAGGTGGACAAAAATGAAATTTCGACTTGTTTAGTTAGGCATAGGTGAATATGAATTTATGTTCTTTAACATTTGGAGAATGTTATGGGAATAGAGCTTTTACTGTTTTATCAGCAGCAAGGTATTTTAGAAGGGTATGAAAAAATGTGTTGTTTCTAACACTTCCCCCTCCAGTTCAGTCGTAGACAGAGAGGGTTACTATTTAGGTGAAAAAGTTTTGATAATACCAAATGTTTCTTTAATTTTTTTCTCAATTACATTATTAAACAAACCTTTATCTGGACATAATCATGCTCCATTTTAAAAACTTAACTAGTATGGACACTGCATTTTAGCTGTCATTATGAGAATTTTATTTTATTCTCGTGAAATATTTCACATGAAGGAAATAATTATTGTGACGTTTACTACATTAGTATTGAAGCTACTCACTGTTAGGAATTTATAACTCTATCGTTATAAAGGCAATAATAGGCAGGGTAAGAATTGATGGACATCATTTGTTATACAAATTCTGCAAATGACCCATCTATAAATAAAGATAAGAATCCTGTTAGATCAAGGATATATAAATGGAAAAATATTGGAACAATCTAGGATGTGATATTAGTTTTAAATTTGACACAAGACATTGATATGAAAGTTAATAGATTTCAAACCATTTGTGGAACAGTTAGAAGAACTTTAAGAAGGAAAACTAGAAGAGAAACACAAATTAAATTTTATAAGGTTTGACTGCGCCATTACACAGTCACCGTTTGGGAATACCTGAATGAAGTGTTTCTGCAAAACGCATTGCATATTTATTTAAATTGTATCTCATCGATGCTAAATAACCGAGTAGCTGATACAGTGTCGTTAAATAACCAACTAAAATGAGGTAAATAAAAGGAGAACAAGGGGAATATAAGGAGAATAATGCCGAGTTGCATTAATATAATATAAACGAGTACACCGCATGAGGTGGACAGTGAAAAGAAACGGATCTATGAACCAACAATCCCGTTCTATAAAGATAAATATAGCCTGTCCCACATTGATGTAATAGGTCTGATGGTGGGAGCACGAGGTACCATACCCTCCTTCTTCGCCAACAAATGTAAAAATCTGGGCCTAACACACAGCATTGTGAAGGAAATAGCCATTAGTGCCCTCAAAGGATCGATTCAGATATTGAGAAATCATTTGTATGGGAGTGATAATGGAAATTTCAAGTTATCTTAACCGATGGCTGTTGTGGTTTAGATATCAATGCCGATCAATCCGTATTATTATTTTTCTCGCGGCATTCAAATCATTCTACCCTATCTGATGATATCCCCCCCTTTCTTAACTGCAAATGAGCACAAACGCTACTTAGATATACATTTTTCTGACATTTTGCATATCTGATTCCCTAACCGTTTCTAATGTGTATCATTTTACCTTTTAGGTGTGTTTCCAAATTATATGTAATACGCTTTGTCAAATCTGGCAACCTTTTCATAAGGGAAGCTAAATTTATTATTATTACATTCGAGTGTAATCCAGAGAACTAAAGTATCTAAGTAGTAAATTATTTTGCAAATCTAGTATTTCATGTGAAGCTCCCTGTAAAGCAGATTTGAATAATTTCAAGGGAAAAATTGTTCCGGGGCCGGGTATCGATCCCTTGAAATTATTCAAATTTGCTTTACAGGGAGCTTCACCTCAAATACTAGATTTGCATAATATATTCGTTACTGTGTACGTTAACAGAAAACCACAATTCCAAGTCACACAGAGATTGTGTGCACTCGTTGTGGGTCTCTGGCCTTTCGTCAGCCCACGCCAGTTGTGTGGATATAAAGGGAAAAGTTGAGACGGTGTCGGGTGGAGTTCCCGGGTAGCTCAGTGGTAGAGCGCTGGTACGTTCAACCAGAGGTCCCGGGATCGATACCCGGCCCCGGATCAATTTTTCCCTTGAAATTAGTAAATTATTTCATTAGATTCGTCTTTTGAGTAATGGCTAAAATAAATCTATAAACTGTAATATAATTTGAATCACGGTAATGGAACTGAATTGTTGGCAAACGAATGGAACATATAATGAGGAAGCATGTGTAACCCTCGTGACGTAAATCGTAGCACATCTGCTTCTCTTTCACGCACGTTCCCATAAGTAGTTTATTAGGGGAAAGAATGTTAAAATCCTAATGAAGATTGCTGGATTGTGATGCGAGATAAGGAATTCGCACAAACCTGTTTGCTGCGTCTTGGTGCCTGGAGATATGATTGTGATGATATAATAATGGTGTAATTGTGACACAATGGCCTGGGTTCCCACCATGGACTCTCGCTGAGCTTGTCTTAGTGCGATGTCGGTGCTGCACAGCGGCGTGTTTCTCTGCATTCTGCAACGCTCTGGCCTGTAAGTTACAGCAAGATGCTTTATCTGCCTGCTTAGCGTAAATTTACATTATAGTAGTGTAATACGAAATTAACAGGGACTGTGTTAATGTTATAGTATCGGGACTTTTTCATACTCTGAGCGTCAATTTGTACAGGGACATCATTTTATTTTTACTAACATTTTTAATATTAACCTGGCTATACCTTTATATTAACAATTGAAATAGGAAACACCGTTTGCTACCCCTTCCACGACTGGAGTTCGATGATACCGGCGTAAAATACAAATCACTTTTCTAGGTATAGGAGGGAAGAAAAGTAGTTCATCCATTTATGTAAACTAGGAAATACCGCAATTTTGAGTTTGATAATTTTCATTAGGTTTTTGTTTAATCAAAATACAGTACTGTATTAACACTTAGTATTTTTACTCACGAATTGAGCTATCCATTCGGACGTATTAATTATGCAGTGTATATTGTACTGTTACAGCACATTAGCTTACAATATAGAGAATGAAGTTAAATTGAAAAATAATCATAATATGGATATTTAAACACATTTTTGAAAATGGTGGCCGTTCATTTCGATACAGGCTTCAGTTCTTTTGTGCATATTATCGCACTATAGACTATTGTACCTAATTCCAATTACCAGTTTCGTCCTTCATACGAGTAACTCATGCTGAAATAATTCTATACCTACTCTATAAAAGAATACCTTACGTACTGTAAATTCAATCTTCACTTCTGCCCGATCCGAAAAGATAAAATTACTCAGAAATTCTATCTACTGTCCGTTCAAGTGGTTTTGTCGCAGGGTTGTAGAAAGGGGGGGGGGATCACGTGACAGTTAATTACTTAACGAGGCCCTTTTATTTAAGTTATTTTAAACACTTGTATAATATTACGTAGACGTCCAATTCCTAACAGAAATTAATGTTTTCAGAAAAGAGCTAAGATAGCCCAGCTACTAGACTTAACAGAGGGGCGAATAGAAGCAGGTGGGGGGGGGGGGACCGGGATGCGACGTAGGCAAACGGACGACAATACCTGTACGAAAATATGATTGAATATTGAAATCTCTTTCGTCACTGGAAAACGCTAACATATTTCTGGAACGTACTATACTCGCTAACTGAGTGCTGTTTACGCGCCCTCGGCTCTGTGTCGTGAACGGTTGGAAGTTTACTAGTAGAAGGGGTGGGAGTGAAGTACATTAAAAAACTCAGGTACAATAAAAATTGAAGTAAAAATAAAATGATGTCCCTGTATAAAGCGACGTATTTTGTCTTAAGCCTAGACTTTTGAAGAGCTTGTAGTCCTCTTATCTCTTCCTATTATGAACTAGTGATGTGTTTCTTAAGTTTGAAGCTCTGCAGACCTTGATATTTTTCTGTGATGAGTCATTGCAAAGGGCGTGTCTTGTTTTTGTGATAAGAAAATTCGTATTGTAAACAGACTGTATACCCAACAGTGTTGCCAATTCAGCGGTTTTCCCGCTAAATCTAGCTTTTTCAGATAACCGTCTCGCGGGTAAAATTATATTATCCCGCGTAGCGGGAATACTACTGGTTTTTAATCTTTAAAGTTTATGAAATGAAATTCATATTAGCATTATAAGCGGCTTTCATAATCATATTTAATTCGTTCAGTGTGTGTTTTGTGAAATAAAGGATGTGTTAATGTAGTGATAATTCCATATTATATATGTTACCGTTAAAACCCAAAATCCGTCAAAATCAGTTTCAGCTAGTAAAAACTAGTTTAAGCAAATAAAGATAGATAGAAAGTGAGTTTTCGTATGATCTAGAATCAATGTCAGGTTAGGTTTGGTTTGTTTAGGTTTTTGTTTGGTAAAAGCCTAAAAAAATCTTTACAAACCAAACCTAACCTGTCATTTATTATAGATCTTAAGAAAATTTGCTTTCTATCTATCTATATTTTCAAACTAGTTTTTATTAGTTGAAACTGGTTTTGTCAGATTTTTGGTTTTAACGGTAGCATATATAGTGCAATAAGAATTTAAATATGTTGTATCTGTGATAAAAGTGTTCAAAATTGCTTTGGGAATGATAAAAGTGTGCAATATTCGTTACATTGGCGGGCGGATGTCGTTACATTGAAGGGTGGATGCTCTATCATGACCATTATTATTATTATTATTATTATTATTATTATTATTATTATTATTATTATTATTATTGAACAATAAGTATACATTAAAATCTAGAGATATTTGTTAGAAAATCGCGGGTTTTCGAAAGTCATCTAGCGGGATTATACGAACAACTGTTGGCAACACTGATACCCAACAATCAATTCCTGTTCATCTCGAAGAGCTATGACATCTTTCTTAAAAGTCTTGGTAGTTTAGATATTATTATTATTATTATTATTATTATTATTATTATTATTATTATTATTATTATTGTGGTAATAATAATAATAATAATAATAATAATGCATTATTTTTTCTGGCAGAGTTTGTTGTAATAGTGCTAGTAAATGTAGTTGTATTGGTAGCAATAGTAGCAGTAAGTTAATAGTGATAGTGGTGGCGATTGTAACCTACAGTCCGTGCAGTGGAGAATGTAAACACGCCGTAGCGTTTTCTCTCCCTCAACGGGCCAACCACGCGGAGAGGTAGAGAACATGTGACCTTCCGATACTGTTTACTTTTTCCGTCTATCCGCTGCGCCGAGTGTACACAGAAGTACGGGCGTTGCATGAGTGCAGTTGTTCACAGTGTGTGAACTACTGAAGAGATTACACATTCGTGCGTAATGTAGTACAAACTATTTTTTTTTCCTAGTTGAGAACATTGAAGGCATTACTATGCGTGTGTTTTTTCCCTAATTGTTTGGAATTACTCAAAGAATTACTTATTCGTGTGAAGTGTATTGCAAACTAATTCGTTTTTTTCTGATTGTTTGAGAACAGATTGGATTATTCATTCGTCCTTAAAGTAGTGCAAGTTATTTTTTTTTTTTAAGTTGAGAACATTGAAGGGATTCCCCATTCGGGAAGAGTGTGATGCAAATTTTCGTGATTTTTTTTTTTCTGATTGAGAACACTGAAGGGATTTTTCATTCGTGTGCATAGTGCAAGGTGTAGTGTTTTTTTTTAATTGAGAACATTGAAGGGATTAGCCATTCGGGAATAGTGTGATGCAAGCTTTCGTGTTTTTTTTCTGATTGAGAACACTAAAGGGATTCTTCATTCGTGTGCATAGTGCAAGGTATAGTGTTTTTTTAATTGAGAACATTGAAGGGATTACCCATTCGGGAATAGTGTGATGCAAGCTTTCGTGTTTTTTTCTGATTGAGAACGCTGAAGGGATTTTTCATTCGTGTGCATAGTGCAAGGTATAGTGTTTTTTAATTGAGAACATTGAAGGGATTACCCATTCGGGAATAGTGTGATGCAAGCTTTCGTGTTTTTTTTTCTGATTGAGAACACTGAAGGTATTTTTCATTCGTGTGCATAGTGCATGGTATAGTGTTTTTTTAATTGAGAACATTGAAGGGATTACCCATTCGGGAATAGTATGATGCAAACTTTCGTGTTTTTTTTTTTCTGATTGAGAACACTGAAGGGATTTTTCATTCGTGTGCAAAGTGCAAGGAATAGTGTTTTTTTTTTTAAATTGAGAACATTGAAGGGATTACCCATTCGGGAATAGTGTGATGCAAGCTTTCGTGTTTTTTTCTGATTGAGAGCACTAAAGGGATATTTCATTCGTATGCATAGTGCAAGGTATAGTGTTTTTTTTTTATTGAGAACATTGAAGGGATTACCCATTCGGGAATAGTGTGATGCAAGATTTCGTGTTTTTTTCTGATTGAGAACACTGAAGGGATTTTTCACTCGCGTGCATAGTGCAAGGTATAGTGTTTTTTTTAATTGAGAACATTGAAGGGATTAGCCATTCGGGAATAGTGTAATGCAAGCTTTCATGTTTTTTCTGATTGAGAACACTGAAGGGATTTTTCATTCGTGTGCATAGTGCAAAGTATAGTGTTTTTTTAATTGAGAACATTGAAGGGATTACCCAAGCTTCGTTTTTTTCTGGAATGAAGTATTTTTCATTCGATGCATTGAAGCTTTCGTAGTTTTTTCTGATTTTTTCTGATTGAGAGCACTGAAGGGATTTTTCATTCGTGTGCATAGTGCAAGGTATAGTGTTTTTTTAATTGAGAACATTGAAGGGATTAGCCATTCGGGAATAGTGTGATGCAAGCTTTCGTGTTTTTTTCTGATTGAGAACACTGAAGGGATTTTTCATTCGTGTGCATAGTGCAAAGTATAGTGTTATTTTAATTCAGAACATTGAAGGGATTACCCATTCGGGAAAAGTGTGATGCAAGCTTTCATGTTTTTTTCTGATTGAGAACACTGAAGGGATTTTTCATTCGTGTGCATAGTGCAAAGTATAGGCTAGTGTTTTTTTTAATTGAGAACATTGAAGGGATTACCCATTCAGGAATAATGTAGTGCAAGCTTTTGTGTTTTTTCTGATTGAGAACACTGAAGGGATTTTTCATTCGTGTGCATAGTGCAAAGTGTAGTGTTTTTTAAAGTCAGAACATTGAAGGGATTACACATTCGGGAAAAGTGTGATGCAAGCTTTCGTGTTTTTTTCTGATTGAGAACACTGAAGGGATTTTTCATTCGTGTGCATAGTGCAAGGTATAGTGTTTTTATTTTAATTGAGAACATTGAAGGGATTACCCATTCAGGAATAATGTAGTGCAAGCTTTTGTGTTTTTTCTGATTGAGAACACTGAAAGGATCTTTCATTCATGTGCATAGTGCAAGGTATAGTGTTTTTTTAATTAAGAACATAGAAGTAGTGTAGTGGAAACTTTAGTGTTTTTTCTGATTGTTTGATAACACTGAAGGGATTACTCATTCGGGAATAATGTGGTGCAAGCTTTTGTGATTTTTCTGATTGTTTGAGAACACTGAAGGGATTATTCATTCGTGTGCATAGTGCAAGGTATTGCGTTTTTATAGTTGTTTGAGAACACCGAAAAGACTACTCATTCGTGCGTTATTATTATTATTTTTTTTTTTTAAGAATACTGAAGATGTTAGTCATTCGTGCGTAGTGTAGTACATGCTGTTGTGTTTTTCAAATTGTTTGAAATGGTGTATAGTAGTTTTAAGTGGAAGAAAATATCCGAGGTATTTCAGAACAATCTTCGGAAATGTAAAAAATGCATTAAAGCAGAAGGGGAACACTTTGAATATCTCTTGTGTTAAGTTACAGCTAAAATACACTTATATTCATTTTAAATTGTTTATAAACATTTTTCCCGCTAAACAGATTTCATTCATTCATTTATTTTATTCCATAGATCTTACATGAGCAATGAAGCTTTAAGATGTGGAACAAGTCAAAATTTTACAATATTACAATTACAATTTTTACAAATTTTTATAGTTTTACAATTTAGTAATTTTCTACAATTTTTACAATTTTGTATAATTTTTTACAATATTTTGGCGAGATGTAGTGAGATGAGGTGAGGTCCGAGGATTCGCCAAAATATTACCCGGCATTTGCCTTTTGGTTTGGGGAAAACCTCGGAAAAACCCAACCAAGTAATCAAATCAAAGGGGGTAATCTAATCAAAGGAGTTGATGCCAAGGACTAGCCATAGACCAGAGCTGGGCATCGGGAGCGGAACCAGTCTCTAAATGGGGACGCTTGATATTCATCCGTTACTGAATCAACGCTGCGCGGTGTTCGGCGGGGAAGAAAGGGGATGAAGAGAAATCATTTGGCTCCCCGTGAGAGAGTAGAATCCGCTCCCGCTGCCCAGCCATGCCATAGACCATCCGGCTTCAGTCCCACGCAAGAGGCCTATATATATTATTATTATTAGTTATATTATTAGTCCTCTTGGTCCCACGGCTACAATAGAAACTAAAGTTTACGGCCGTGTTAGTGGTGGTTACTGCAGTGGTAATGGCGGTGGGTGGTGCCGGCGATTGTGTGTGGTGATCGCAATAATGACTGTCGCGTTGATGTCAGTGGTGATAATTATATTGGTGGTGATGGCATTGGTGAAGGTAGTGGTGAATAAATTGCATTAAATGCGAAGTGTTAGAGATAAAAACAATCTAAAGATGGGTGAAGATTATTAATCAGGGACTCTTTGGGTGACTGGCTTTCAACAGGAAAACACGAGATCGCTTTGACGTGTCTCGTAACAAACGGGTGTTTTATATGGTTCCTTGCAAAAGGCTGCAAAGTAATTAAATATCCCCTTAAAGTAATGAATGTCATCTGTATGTCAGACCTATATCAAAATTCCATAATATATCAATAAAACTTACAAACAGTAAATCGTCAGACCCATTTACGACGAATAAAGAGTAAGGAAAGATTGTGGTCTATCCACAATTCTTTTCAATATTTATATATACCGAATAATACAGGAATTACAGACGTAAGTGAAAACTGGAATACAACTCACAAATAAAACCATATTGCAGTCGTTGTATACTGACGACCAAGTTTTGTTTGCAACTGAAAATGATTTATAATTAACAATATTTCATTTAAATACAATTTCTGAAAACTATGTTATGAAATTTTATATTCTCTTATAGGCCTATTAATATTATATCTGAACTGCGACCGAACACGAGCGCTGCTCATTCGGTCTCAAATTTTGTTAATACTACTGTATCTCCTGTTTTATATTGATTGTATTATTTTATTTCTATTTCTCTTGTTTGTTTGTAATTATATTCTTTATTCTGTATATTTATATTTAAATAAATTTTAAATAAAAATAATGCCATAAGAGTTTTGTTATGGAATATTAGTTAGTATCTAGGTAACTTTGCTTTGTATTGTAATATTGTTTTGATTAGTTCATTGATTACTTTTATAAGGCTAAAGGTACCATCAATATCAATTTCAACTTACCATGTGATACTCAATCTCTTTTTTTGGAATATCACTTTCTTTATGAATGATGTGATTCATTCACTTTGTACTACTATGGAATTTATATGAATATTCCTTCATAACTCTTTAAAAAAAAAAAAAAAAAAAAAAAAAAAAACCTCCTTTCAATCTTTAATTTTGCCCCCAAAAATTATCAAAATGTACCTATATAAAACCTTTAGATGACCAACAAAATTATTTTTTTCAGAAATATGGTGTATCAAATCTATAACAAACTTATTAAAAAACATTGCTGATTTACTTCCATAAATATCACAATAAATTTAAATTTGATCCTCATGAATACTGTATGAGGCAAAACTAGTTTCTTTCTAAACATCTCCAAATGCCACATAGCTGCTGGATTAAAGCACAGCAGAAATTTTGAACCCAGAATATATAATGCATTAATTAGAGCTTACCCTGAACTAAGTACGCTTAACACACATGGATTTAGGAATCAAATTAGATTAGATTAATTGTTTTGTCTTTTTTAAGCTAATTGAGTTTAAAATTGAAATCTAATACTCGTGTAGTTTTGCAAGCTAATTGAGTTTAAAATTGAAATCTAATACTCATGTACTTTTGTAATTTCTATAGCCTACTTACATACAGTATTACTACATTTTTTTTTCTATTTTACACTATATAATGTGTGCGGGTCTGCGATCGTATAAGTTAATTAAGTAGTAAAATATCGCTACAATCGAAAAGTATTGGGAATAAATTTGAATAAGGAATAAAAAAAGTTTCCTTCTCAGGCAGGATTCGAACCACGAAAGTCTTAGTTATCAGTCTATCGTGCTCTGGAGTAAACAAGGCTCTGAAATCAGCTACAAGGGTCGGTCTGGTTTTTTTTTTTTTTGCCACTACTGTAAAAATAGCTGAGGAAATGGTAATACTCAAAATAAATTCTGCTTATCCAGAAAAAAATACCGCTTGTGCATTCCGGGATTTGAACTCTGGCCTGAAGTGGGAAAACCGATGCTTTATCCGATCCGATCGGTAACGCTGCGATTTGTCTGTATTTAAATGCCACTTTGTGTAGCCGGAAGCTCTCAGTCCCACAGCTGTTACGGCCCCAACCCTTGAGACACCGAGTTGTCTCGCAAACCAAAGTTTAATGGAGTTAGGTTGTGTTATCTCTGAAGAGAAGCCACCAAGAGTACTGGCGTAGAAATTTTTCATTGAAAAAGTTTCAAACTTTACTGTGACAACGAGAAAGAGCTTCTCCCAACTCTCGCCCCACTTCGTCATTGTACCGGATGATGGAGGGGAAGGGGAAGAAACTTTATTAAATATTCATGTACCACCTGCCCATTAACAATTTAAACTACATTCCAAGAGACATTAGAGTTAATTGGACTGTTCCTAACTTATTCTCTTCTGCTATGGACGTCGGAACTTTCTGTTCAACTTAGGACGGCTCTTTCTTTACCCTATTTCCTTCACAAATTCAGTTTTCCTACCTGTTATTATTTGTTCGATAGACAGTGGATATTCTCCAAGGAGTCTTGAGGTTGGTTCCTTACTAGAAGCTGTTTTAAATATTTATGAACTGGCTACAGTACTAGTTTGGTGAATTAAAAATTGAAACTTTAATGTTCCTTAAAATTACGACTGCTCTAACACACATAATAGTAGTTTTATTTTGCCTGGCAGAGTTAAGGCCATAAGGCCTTCTCTTCCACTCAACCAGGTTTCAATAATATACTTGAAATACAAAATTATGTGATAGGTTACAAAACAATACAAAAAAGAAGCTAGCTACCTTAGGAATTACATAAAATGTAGTAGAAAATTACAAATATTCAAGATCAGTTACATAATATAAGGAGAATATAAAATAAAGTAGAAAATTACATATAATCAAAATCAGTTACATAACATAAGGGGAATATATATGTACAATTTATAAGACAAACTGCTCGAGATAAATTCGACGATTAATTCACTTGAGATGTAGTATACAGTTATTACAGTTAATATACTAACAGTCTTACTAATAAACAGTGTATAGTTTTTATACGAGACTTATGCTGAGTTGAGACAGAAAACTTTACTAATAAACCATGCATAAGCGATGGATGTATAAACAGTCTCTAACTATATAATGGAAATTGCTTTGCAGTAGTTATATACACGAAACCCCTTGTTTAAGAGTTGTATATAGAGAAAAAATGGGCGCCCCTCTAACAGCTGTTCGTATCGACAGTCATTTTATGATGATGGTTGCCTTGTAACCACAGAAGAACAAACCAAAGAGCACAGAATAATTAGAATAATATTGCTGTAGCTTGTACTCTTTGACCAAAATATAGTGTGGCAATCGATTAGAGCCACTTGTACTATCGATACTTAACACGCCACACTAGAGCGCTCTACCGGATACAATAGAGAACCTCAGATATTCTATTACCTTTCGTAACGAAGTAATGACGAAACTATGACGTAACTGTGTAACAGATATACTGTTATACACAACGTATGTAGTGATTATTAGTAAGGAATTTACTCAGGACGTATAAACGAGCTACTCATTGTATAACTATAAGACAGTTAAACGTCTGAATATAGAGTTTTTATTAGTAAGACCGTAATAGGATAATACATGTGGGTTTTCAAGACATAAAAAGTTGAGTAGCAAAATCGTACTATACGGCATACAGATACAAATGATTAAGTAATATATCAAGATAATAAAAAGGAAAAAAAGGAAGAGAGAGGAGAAAAAATAACGACTTGGTCATTTAAGACTATTTACAGACTTCCGCAAGAGTCTAGTTCTGTTCAATAAAAACATTTCTAAGTAGAGTGTACTTAAAAGATTTTAGACTCTGACTGCTCCTGATACAGTACATACAGTAGGCCTACGTACTTGAATTATTGGCAGCTATGTGTTCATTTGTTTTTCGGTTGTTCAAGTTGGGTTACGGCCATTTTAACCATTCTAGAACTGAAGAGCAATTAGGTATTACATTGCTGGAGTGCCACTTCGCGCTATTGAATTGTGTGTGTGTGTGTGTTTTTTTTTTTTTTGAGAGGGGTGGTAAAAGTGGTTCAGAAATTCATTTCATTCAGCGAGAATTTACTGAAATATTTGTCTTTTGTTTTGAAGTGTTTAAACACTGATTAATGTAAAGTATGAGCCTCTTATTATAGTAGAACAGGAATACTAAACTGACAGACAGAGAGTGACAGAAGCTTGGGTAAAGCATTGGTTTCCTCTACTGTCCGCGGGCGGTGAAACCCGACCCGAAACCTAGCCCAACTCAACATCAGTATTTTGACCGCAAACCACCCTTGAGATGGCTGAATGGTCAGACCTCCAGCCTGTCACGCAGGCGGCCCGAGTTCGAGTCCCGTTCAGGTCTGCAAAAATCCAGTGACACTTGTTGAGGACAAGGTCGCAGATGAGGGTTTTTGCAGGGTTCTCTCGTTTTCCCCCATATTAGGCATTTACGTCATTCCGTCACCATTTCTTCATTTCGTTGTCGTTTTCTAGCATTCTCCGATCGTCGGCTGGTGACGCACGGAGGGAGCTGGTCTAGAAAGGAGTGGGTTGGCCTGCTCGAAACCTGGGTACGCAGCGAACCTTAGTGTAGTCAGCCGGTGTGGGTTTGGGAATGCGCCTAGCTCGAGGGTTAATGAAATAGATCGCAACAGGTCGCAGTGCTGGACACGGTGAACCCCTCCCATAAATTAAGAAACTTCTTGCTCCAGCAACTAAAACTTACCCTAGTACAAACCCTAGTAATGCCGCATTTCGATTATTGTGACGTTTTGTTAAGGGTATATGTACGTGAACGACCACAAATGCTATCAGAAAATGCAGGTCCTACATTTCTAAAATTTAATAAGGAAATTAACTCACAATTGGACAACAATTACAAGGTACCACAAGACTTATTAGAACTTAAATGTGTGATAAAAGTATAAAAAAGGTTACTAGTAATATTTTTTTACAATTCACTTTTTACTTTAAATTAAATTTTCCAAAATTTGAAAACTTTATACATTATTTCTTAACTCCACAACCATTAGAGATATAATTCTGAAATTTTGTACACTGATTTAACATGCATTTGTGCAAAAGATAGACTACAATAATGCCCATTTCTTTGAAAATAGAAAAATTAGGTCAGGAAACATTATGTAAATTTTAATATATTTTATATAGGACAAATAAAAAATTAATTGTATTAAAATAAACAATTCTACAAGCCTGAGAGTAGTCAACTTTTCAGAAATAAGTGTTTATTACATGCAGGAAAAATATTAAAGATGTCAGAGAGACCATAACAATGTTATGGCTACCAAATGATGTAACTGCAGAATTTTTTTTTTTTTTTTTTTTTTTCATATTTTGATAAAACTGGTTTGAAAAATATTATTAGTAACCTTTTTTTATACTTCTATCAGATATTTAAGTTCTAATAAGTCTTGTTGTGCTACCTTGTATTTTTCTCCAATTGTGAGTTCATTTTCTTATAAAATTTTAGAAATTTAGAGCCTGCATTTCCTGATAATATTTGTGGTCGTTCACGTACATATACCCTTAAGTGACCTAAGTTCTGAACTGTCAGTCAAGTTACAGCGAGTTCAGAATATGTGCATCAGATAAGTATGCAACATCCGACGATACGATCACATATCACCGTCCTTCGCAAGTCTTTCGTGGCTCCGACTTAAAGAACGTAGAACTTTACATTCTTTGTCATTACTCTTTCGAATTCTGCACACCTCAACACCAAATTACCTTTCGTCTCGTTTCTCTTATCTATACTCTAACCACGACGTAAATACCAGATCACTTATCTGTGGCGCGTTAAGTATACCTCTTCATAGAACATCTCGTTATTCACAATCTTTTACAGTATCCACCTCGCGACAATGGAATTCCCTGTCACAAAGTATTAGGGGCTGCAAGACAATAAACACTTTTAAAAACAGCCTAAAAGATAACCTTCTTAGCATTTCATTCCAATCATACTGACTTAAACTATCACTGTCTACATTGTTATTCCTTCCTTTAGACATGCATCCTGATAGTGCTGTATTTTCAAAATTGTCTCATAATAATCTCTTTCTATTATCTAACATTATTTGAAATATATTAACATTCTATGTATTTTAGCTTAATTCTGCTACATAGTTGGTATTTCAATGTTTAATTAATAGTTCATAGTATTTTGTTGTTTAATTCGTAAATAACTCTTGTATACATGTAGCTCTTATCTAAATCAAATTGTTGAATTCTTTGTAACTTGATACATATATATGTATACGTTTTGCTGGTTGAGTGGAAGAGAAGGCCTTACGGCCTTAACTCTGCCAACTAAAATAAATCATTATTATTATTATTAAATTCTATTCCATTCCATTCCATTCCATAGACCACAAATCAATGGAACTCAACACCAGCGAAATGTAAACAAGTGTCATACTTTATTTTCCCCTTCAAGAATATAGTTTAGGCACAACTTTCTGACTAAGACACTTAACAAAATCTAATAGTGTTATTTTTTCCATTTCTAACTCTATACATTTGTTTTGTACAGAGTTATCTTTATTTGAACCATTTTTCCTAAAGAAAGTGGTACGTCCATTGATCTTAATATACATTTTCACCTGTACTTCTTTTAAGGCCTCCAGAAGTGCCCATATTTTAGGATGAGGCGAATAAAATTGTGCGTTATGTCTGTGAAAGGCTTCAGGACATTTTATTGTGGTTCGTATGTTTCGTGAGGGGTAACAGGCCAATACTTTGAGAGGGAATTATAATTTTCAATAACATAGTCTACTAACTTTGTGCGAGATCGTGCGTGTTTGCTTGGTTTCCGCACAAAACCAATCCGCGGAAAGTCTAAAATTCCACATTCAGTATTCGCAACCTAACACACATAACAATTTCCCTCTTCTTACCGCTTAAGTGACATATTGATTTTACTGCTTTAGGCTTTTAACATATTATTTTTAGAGACGTTCAGTATAGTAATAATTATAAATTGGAAACTTACCACTGCAATTTCACCTAAATTGCACTGTTAATTATTGTTTTTAAATATTTGCAAAAATTAAGTAAACTCTACAACTCCACTAAAGTTACTGCATTCGTGATGCAAGTAACATTAAGGAATTAGATGTCAAAGATATTTTCCATTTCTAAACATCTCCTTGACCGGCAAAATTAAACTTGCCGATGTTATTACTGCAATATGTTATACAAATAATATTGTTAAAATATTAAAATGAGAAATAAATCATTACATAACCTTATCGTTTGTTTTAAGTTCGCAATTATAGACTGGGGGAAGACAGACGTATATCACGGCCTGCTGGAGTATAGTAAACACAGAAAACATTTTAAAGCAACAATGTTGAAGATAGATATTTTTGTTTTGCAAATTTGCCGTCATTGAACAGAAACCAAGATGGAGATTTCATTGCAACTAATTAGAAATTCGTCTTTCAGGTATGTAATAAACGATCTTCGCACAAAATAATGTACGATACACGAGCGGTATGTTATCTTTCAATTCTCGGAAATTAAAAACGCTCAACTACGTTTCGCTTTTTCAAACTTTTCCTCGAACATAAAACTTCAACATACCGCTCTTGTAACGCATATTACTATTTCGCTCCAGGAAGGGCTTCACACATTAATTGTACAAATAAATCACCCACAACATAAGAAAGTCCAAATAAACTTTTCAACCAACGACCCACTTCAAAACCGCCATTGTTCTTTAAGCAGTTCACTAGAAGTCTACAATTTACTATACTATGCCTGTTCGAGATGGAATTTACAGCTCAGTACGTCACATTCTGGAAACATGGTTCTTAATGCTTTATGAGCTGCCATTTCGAAATCCACTGTGAAGCTTGTTAATTGAAATGGAAAGCGTTTGAACCTGACAGAACACATGCAACACAAAAAAGTCAAAGCTTTGACATGGATTTCTGTGCATTTCGAAGGCAAAAAAAGTATACAAGGGACATTTACAACTCGTTATTCAAACCATGAATTGTATAGATTTGATCAAAATACTTTGGAGCATACGTGAATGTTCCGTCTCCGAAAAGAGATGTTGATGGGTCACAAAATGCAGAGATTCGCGTCACATATTATGTTTTAATAATAATAATAATAATAATAATAATAATAATAATAATAATAATAATAATAATGTTTCATGTACGAACACAAAACGCTCTTGCTTTAACGTAAGCATGTCAAATTGTTTTTCTCTAGCATTTCAATAGCTTCCTTCCACGACTTCGGTTTAACCGGCAAGACAGACCAGCGTTTCCGGTAAATTATTTTTCTTAAGTTTGTCACACCCTGGAGCATCACAAAATCATATTCCGCTAAGTCAGGTCTTCACTGGCTTTAAGTTTCACTGCAATACGAAGCTATAACATCATCATGGATTGTCACCTGAATGGAATGAACAAGTGAATCACACCTCTAAAAACATATTTTCGATTATTCACAGCGACTGAAGCACTTTCTCCGATAAGCTAAAATTAATCCTTGTACAAACACTCGTGATGCCACACTTCGACTACTGCGATGTTATACAGGGACATCATATTATTTTTACTTCAATTTTTATTGTACCTGAGTTTTTGAATGTACTTCACTCCCACCCCTTCTACTAATGAAGTTCAATCGTCCTCCACACAGATCCAAGACCGCATATACAATCATAATAGCCTTACGGTCATAGTAAACAGTACGTTCCAAAAATATGTTCGCGTTTTCCAGTGACGAAAGAGCTTTCAATATTGCATCATTTTCCATTTTCCTAAGTCGCATCCCGGTTTCCCCCCACCTATTTCTATTCGTCTCTCTGTAAATGCTAGTGGCTGGGCTGTCTTGCCTCTTTTCTGAGAACATTAATTTCTGTTAAGAATTGGACGTCTATGTAATATTATACCCATACAATTGTTTAAAATAACTTAAATAAAAGGGACTCATTAAGTAATTAACTGTCACGTGATTTCCTCCCTTTCTACGATGCTGCGACGTAACCACTTGGACGGACAGTAGATAGCATGTCTGAGTAATTTTATCTTTTCGGATCGGGCAGAAGTGAAGATTGAATTTACAGTACGTAAGGTACTCTTTTATAGAGCAGATACAGAATTATTTCAACATGAGTTACTGAATGCGAAGTACGAACGTGGTAATTGGAATTACGTACAATAGTCTGTAGTGCGATAATATGCACATTTTAGCCTGTATCGAAATGAACGGCCACCATTTTCAAAAATGTGTTTAGATATCCATATTATGATGATTTTTCAATTCAACTTCAATCTCTATAGTGTACGCTAATGTGTTGTAGACAGTATAATATACACTGCATAATGAATACGTCCGCATGGAAAGCTCAGTTCGTGAGTAAAAACACTTATTGTTAATACTGTATTGTATCTTGATTAAACGAAAACCTAATGGAAATTATCAAACTGAAAATCGCGACATTTCCTAGTTTACGTAAATGGACGAACTATTTTCTTTCCTCCTATACCTAGTAAAGTGATTTGTTTGTATATTACGCCAGTATAACCGAACTCCAATCGTGGAAGGGGGTAGAAAACGGTGTTTCCGGTTCTTAATCGTTGATCCAGAGGTATAGCCAGGTTAATATTAGAAATGTTAGTAAAAATAAAATGATGTCTCTGTATTAAGCAACCTAAATGCAAATTTGAGCAGCAGGCTACAACATGTGCATAATACATGCAGCCGTTACATTTGCAATATTCGTAAGTATGATCATGTTTCCCTGTCTTTTCAAACTGTCTTGGCTAAGGCTAAGCGATCGACGAGCCCTGCATTCTCTTATTCTCTTATTTCAAATTCTGTGCACCGCTACCCCAATCTACTTGGCTTCTCGTTTTCAAAATTTATCCGCATATCATCAGCTAAGTACCAGGTCTCGTCATAACAATTTACTCATTATACCTTACCATAAGACTTCTTTATATTCTTCATCCTATTCAGATAACCATCTAACTGATAAGGTACCTATAGCAACAGGAGTAAGACAGGGTGATAGCCTTAGCCCTATTCTGTTCAATGTGATCGTGGACGAAATAATAAAGGAAACTAAAGCAGGAACTAGGGGCTACGGATTAGGAAATAAAGACATTAAAATAATATGCTATGCTGATGATGTGATCCTTTTAGCAGAAAACGAGGACAACCTACAGAGATTGCAATATAAATTTCAAATAACAGCAGAACGATTTAACATGGTGATATCGGAAAATAAAACAAAATCACAGACTATATCAAGGCAGCCACTCAGATGTAAACTTGCAGTACATGATAAACCCATAGAACAAGTAATGAGTTTCAGTTACTTGGGAACAAAAATAACAAGCAATAAAAATTTGGAGGAAGAAGTAAGAGAACAGAATACTAAAGCAAATATAATATCAGGATATCTAAGAGATGTAATTTGGAAAAATAAATACATGAACATAGAAAGCAAGATCAGAATATATAAAACGTGTATAAGGCCAGTATTAACATATGCAACGGAAACTCGAGTAGAAACAAAAAAAAACTGCAAAAATGATGACAACAGAAATGAGGACATTATGAAGTATAGCTGGCGTTACGTTATATGACAGACAAACGAATGATGAGATTAGGGAAAAATGTGGAGTGCAGGATGTGACAAAGTGGATCAAGACTAGAAGAAAAGGGTGGCGGTACCATGTATTAAGGATGACGGAAGACCGACTCCCGAAAATCGCAATTAAAGGAAAGTTGGACACCAACATCGGATTAAGACAGCAAAGTTGGAAAATACAGGATTTATCCTAAAACACGAGGAAGAAGAAGAAGAATCCTATTCAGTTTCAGTTGCTAGAAATTGAAACTCGCTTCCGAGTGATATAAGCGGTAAAAATGTAATATCACACTAGAAATCTGTGTTCCTATGCTAGTCTTGCGTTGTTCTCTCTCTCCTCTAGAGTAAATATGGCCGCCACGTCGGCATTTGTGAGATTAAAAGAATGCGATACGCACCAATATACACTGACTCTGTCCCTGCCTTAAACCACAACGCTATGGCGCTGGACTTTAACTGATTAACATTCCCCCAGTTTTGAGGAGAAAATATCTCAAGCTGCCAGCCCTGGCCCATATGCTTTGTGTAGAATTTCTCGTAGTTATTATGAGACACTCAGAAATTCTTTGTGGGGACAACGCTGGAGCGTGCCTCGGATGGTTGAGGACAGTCGGCAGACCGCGCGGGAATGTGGACGGAGCTGTTATCAGGGAGGCGAATGGAACGCACACGCATGCTACGTGGGCATCGTCACATCCTCCGGCCGCACTTTATTTTCCTAATTCGCATGAGTAATGCGGCCTGTGAAGGTGACACGACACTGCGTTTTCTGCTTCCGGACATTCCGACCTTTGTACCGCGAACGTGATGTAAACGCGTGCCCTGCCTGCAGTTCGACTTATTTTCTCACAGCGCGAGGGTACCGGAGTTCATGTATTCTTCTACAGCACATCAGAATTATTACGACCATGAATATATGAATTATTTTGACTTGTTCTGCCTTGTTCTTTCCTTCTGTATTTAGGTTCAATCAAAGTAAAAGTATAATTTCGTCTTGTATTATAATTAAATGGTTGAGCTACAAACTTCATTCGATTTTTATGATAGAATTTCATTAAAGAGTATTTATAAATATGGTCATTGCTAAAAACATTAAATTCGGAATGGATCAAATTTGTTGGATAATCCAGTCGTCTTTTCATACAATTTTTGGATCAAATTGTTGGATAATCCAGTTGTCTTTTCAAACAATTTCTTGATGAAATTTGTTGGATAATTCAGTCGTCTTTTCAAACAATTTTTGGATCAAATTTGTTGGATAATTCAGTCGTCTTTTCAAACAATTTTTTGATCAAATTTGTTGGATAATCCATCAAACAATTTCTGGTTGAAATTTGTTGGATAATTCAGTCGTCTTTCCAAACAATTTTTTGATCAAATTTGTTGGATAATTCAGTCGTCTTTTCAAACAATTTCTGGATCAAATTTGTTGGGTAATCCAGTCGTCTTTTCAAACAATTTCTGGATGAAATTTGTTGGATAATTCAGTCGTCTTTTCAAACAATTTCTGGATCAAATTTGTTGGATAATTCAGTCGTCTTTTCAAACAATTTTTGAATCAAATTTGTTGGATAATCCAGTCGTCTTTTCAAACAATTTTTGGATCAAATTTGTTGGATAATCCAGTCGTCTTTTCAAACAATTTCTGGATCAAATTTGTTGGATAAATCAGTCGTCTTTTCAAACAATTTTTGGATCAAATTTGTTGGATAATCAGTTGTCTTTTCAAACAATTTTTGGATCAAATTTGTTGGATAATTCAGTCGTCTTTTCAAACAATTTTTTGATCAAATTTGTTGGATAATCCAGTCAAATAATTTCTGGTTGAAATTTGTTGGATAATTCAGTCGTCTTTCCAAACAATTTTTTGATAAAATTTGTTGGATAATTCAGTCGTCTTTTCAAACAATTTTTGGATCAAATTTGTTGGATAATCCAGTCGTCTTTTCAAACAATTTCTGGATCAAATTTGTTGGATAAATCAGTCGTCTTTTCAAACAATTTTTGGATCAAATAATCCAGTCGTCTTTTCAAACAGTTTTTGGATAAAATTTGTTGGATAATCAGTTGTCTTTTCAAACAATTTTTGGATCAAATTTGTTGGATAATTCAGTTGTCTTTTCAAACTTTTTTTAAAGAAAAGAATTGGCAATGGAATTATTAGGAAAGAAAAAAGCGACAGAAGAAAAAGGAAAGAATTGAAGAAATATCGCTAGACGAAGAGAAGGAGAATCAAAATGAAGAAGAGAAATAAAACTTTAGGAACATGAGCACGAGGCAGAGAGAAGAGAATATCGAAATAAGTGAGAGTAAAGAAGAGGTAGAGGATGAAGCGAAAAGGGGAAGAAAGAGACAGTGAAGAGAAGCGGACATAAAGAGGGAAAGAGGAAACCCAAGTCTTTTAACACTCTCGACCTCAGTTTCCATGCGTTTGCTCACAAAGTTAAATCCACAAGACGCAACGCAGTAGAAGCCCACACACTCGGTTGCTTGTGGGTTTGGGCACTGCCGCAGCCTCAAGGTGGAGTTTCCTTCCCATGCCTCGTTAATATTTTATGTGTCACAGTCCTTCTTAATTTGGTATACAGAGCATCAAAGTGTTTGTACTAAGCTTCCTCGTAGATAACATCGTGTTTGAATAAGATTAGAACCATCTACGTTGTATTGCCTTAATCTGTTTTCAGCCCAGGCAGGTATCACAAGGAAAGGACGCACTTTAGGATCACCGACTTTGATTAAATTAAACTCTTCTGGTTCGTCAAAACCAGACACAGTAAAGCCAGATTATACAACGCTCAAACGTTGCATAATTATTGAAGATGAGAGTTGTGGTCTCACACTTGAGGTCGAAACTGTTTATTGCAACTTGTTTTTCTTCCTTTTCGCAATAATTCTACGTTTAGAGCTAGGACCATTTTCCTGGAAAGTTACATCTTACTGTCGCAGAAACGTTTCTCCGCAAGTAATAACTCTAACAAAGCACTCAATATTTATGCTAAAATTGAAAGTAAAACTAGCTGAGCATACAAATACAATACTTACTTATTTACTGGATTTTAAGGAACCCGGAGGTTCATTGCCGCACTCACATAAGGCCGCCATTGTTCCCTATCCTGAGCAAGATTAATCCAGTCTTTACCATCATATCCTATCTACGTCTCGGCCTCCCCATAGGTCTTTTTCCCTCCGGCCTCCCAACTAACACTACATGTTCGCCCATATGGGTGAATCTAGGAATGCATATTAGAGTGTTAATTGGAAGACGTAAGGAGAAAAGACCTTTGGTGTGTATAACACGCGTTACTGTTTCGGTAACAGAAAACCACGAATTTAAACAACACAATAGGTGTACACTCAATGCTGGGCTCTAACGTTCTGTCAACTCACTTGAGGTATGTGGATATAAGGGAAAATTGAGTCGGGGCCTGGTGTCGTTCCTGGGTAACTTAGTCGGTAGACCGTTGACGCACTAAACCGAAGGTCCTGTGTTCGATATTCGGCCCTACAACGATTTTTCCGTTGATCAGGCGAAATACATGTCATAAGAATTTCAGTCCCGTTGGTGGACAGATCTATTACTTTATAGAAAAATCGCTAGAATGCAGAAGAATGACTGTTCCACGCCTTTGTTATTGCCAGCCAGCCATATTGTATTGGAAGCATATTGCTTTCGTTATTCTTTAATATACTGGCGAGATAATTTCTATTGAAATACTAGATTTTGATTTTGCTAAGATCATCATGTCACATCTATGGACATGTGAGTTTTCTAAATAAATTATTTAGTATTCCTATTATTATAACTAACAAAGTACTAGTATTTATAACTACAGCTAAAAAAACCCATAAAATTTATAGATATTAATGGGTACTTAATGAAAACATGTTTTTTACAGGAAGAAATAGTTTAAAAGAATCACGTAAAAATGAAATAATATACTTAATTGGTGAAGAACTGTTTTCAAAACATGGGAGGGGTAAAAGTAGGAGGAAGTAGAATAAAGTGCATAAGCTTTGCTGATGATATGGCGTTATTAGCAGAAGAGGAGACGATATGCTGGAGCTAAATGACAGCTGTGAGCAGTATGGAATGAAGATAAGTGCAAACAAGACGAAGATCATGGTTGTCGCAAGAAAAATAAAGAAGGTGAACTTGAGAATTCTAAATGAGGCAGTAGAGCAAGTGAACAGGTTCAAATACTTAGGGTATACTATAGTCTAAGCAGTAACATAAGCTGCAGTCAGGAAGTCAAAAGGAGGATAGCAATGGCAAAGGAAGCTTTCAATAGAAAAAGGAGCATCTTCTCCGGACCTCTAGAAAAGAACTAAGGAAGAGACTTTTAAAGAGCTTTGTGTGGAGTGTGACATTGTATAGTGCAGAAAGATGGACATTACGACGAAGTGAAGAGAAACGAATAGAACCACTTGAAATGCGGATATGGAGAAGAACCGTGTGAAATGGACAGACAAAATAAGAAATGAAGTTGTGTTGGAAAGAGTGGGTGAAGAAAGAATGATGCTGAAACTGATCAGGGAGAGGGAAAGGGATTGGTTGGATCACTGGCTGAGAAGAAACTGTCTTCTGAAGGCTGCACTGAAAGGAATGGAGAACGGGAGAAAAGTTCAGGGCATAAGAAGATATCAGATGATAAACGACATTAAGATATATGGATCATATGCGGAGACTAAGGGGAAAGCATAAAATAGGAAAGATTGGAGAAAGCTGGGTTTGCAGTGAAAGACCAGTCCATGAGCAGAACACTTATGTATGTATGTATGTATGTATGTATGTAGGGGGCCTATGTAGACCTATACTTTTTTTTTTAATTTGTCATTGATAATTTCGTTAGTTCAGGTTTTTTTTTTTTTTAATATAACAATTGAATAACTTAGGATAAAACTTGAGCTGTGTTTTAAACCAGCAGTCGTAAAATGTTAGGTTGAATTAATGGTTTCTTCTTTCTCTTATCCGTAGATTAAAATATCTGGAAAATGAAGAAGACGGATAAATGAAGAAAATATTAAAAGTTGAGTACAAGAAGGACTACTATCACGTACAGTACGTAAAAATGCGAAATATTTGGATTTAATGCTAAAATACCAAAATTTGAACTAGACTAATAATGTACTGTAGCTTAATAAAGTTAGTAAAGACTAAGGCAAAATCATATCCAATGTATCAACAACAATGTACCACTTCAGACAGTCGTGAAACGATCTCGACTATAAATTAAACCTAAAAAAAAGAGATCGAAAGGAGAAAGAAAAAGAGAATTTGAGGAGGAAGGATTTAAAAAAATTCTGTCATATTATTATGCGATGTGAGAGAATATTGTTACAGCCGGACACAGTCTGTAGGGCGGGGGTATCATAACACGGAGATGTAAATAAACTGCGTACTAAACTGGCATTCTGGTGTGGTCAGCACGTGACGTCAGATTGCTCGTGTTGTCATGGAGTCACGTGAAACACTGGAAGGTGTGGTCGCCACGAGGGCGAGGCATCTGCGAATTATTGGGGCGGAGCAGGTGTCGAGACATGGGAGGAATGTACATTGTTGCGAGCCATTGTTACGCCACATATCGTCACGTGACGCTGATGCTCTGCCATACCAAGTGGACAGGTGGAAAGTCTTCATGCACGCACGGCATTCTTGTTATTACCATATTGTGTGCGGTTAGTAATGACAGCTGCTTATTCAACGTCGCCCTCTGTGCAGAGTCTTCGACGTGATGATATGGCGATATTACAATGAGATTGGCAATGGGAACCGAAGTGCTCGGAGAGAACATGTCCGAAGGCTTCCATGGAGAGGGAAATGCAAGAAAGGAGACCCGTGTCATAGATTAAAGACAAGCGAGAGGTATTTATGAGATTCCTGATTACTTATTATGTAACAGATTGGCCATCCCCATGTTAAAATCGGTAAGGTGTGGAAGAGAACAATCACTAGGATCGCCACCGTCGATTGAGAACGACCGTTAGATGGAAGTTCAGTTGCTCTTTCTGCCAGAAGGAGAACCTACGACCTATCACCAAAAATACTCCCTCCCATCGAGACTACTATATATATATATATATATATATATATATATATATATATATATATATATATATACACGAGCTCGCAGACTATTTCCTTATCCAACTGCTCAGAAGATGACCACAACACAGCGGTCGAAACGTCAGCCACCAACACCAAGACAACGCGTAGAAGCCCCGAAGCTTATCCACAGACTTACCAATAAGGCATCACTTATGAGGCAACTAGGCCAGAGATAATGGGGTAGGGTTTCCAGTTCTTTTCCCCCTCCATTTCATACATCGCCGATTAGCTACACATTACACTAATCAGACTTCAGATGTATACAAACAATTGTTCTTCCTCTGACACATCGTCAAGTGAGATGTACTGCCTGATAATAGATGTACATATCAGCCAGAACCTCAGTCAGAGGTATCATTATAGAGTAATGGCACGTAAAAGAAACCTACCCCTGAACGAGAGAGTTCTGGCAAAAATTTACTGTTATCGTCCAAGTCAAAATTGAACTTGCAGATACGGCATTGAATTCATATGAGTTGCCTAAGTGCACGCGAGTTTTTCCTATCTTTCAGTTATCAATAGTCCCTCCTAATATATGAAGATATGAACTCATTTTCAGGATATCTGTCAGCGTGAAAACGATACTAGTATGAAATGTCTCTGTGGTATGGTATAACGCCCATACAACATTTAATGAATTAGGGTTAAATAAATCGTAAAAAATCCTCTTCGTGTTCGAAAAGCGACTCGTCTTGCGGCACGTGCAGCATCCTGCCGACAACGATCAGGGCATGGCATCATCAATCACGCCGTTGAATGTGGGATGAGCTGGCCTTACGTAAGACGTTGGTTGCAAGGTCAGGACTACACCCCGGCCTGTTACGCAACAGGTTCTCCAGATCTAAATTTGTGGGCGCGAAGGCCGAAGCGAGGAGGCATCAGTGCATTGGCCTCCCTTAACAACAAGCTGGCAGGCAGGATGTTCGGTTTCTGTGCAAGAATCTAGTTTTTAGATCACTAGTGGAAAAATGTTGATCTCTTGAAACGTTCTACAAAACTACTGACCTATCTTGACTGAGTGACGTGATTGGATTGACAATCCTAACTACACTGGCTTACTGACAACACAAGAACTGAACTAAACTGACTGATTGGACTGAAGAAGCTAACTAGATTGACTGATTGGACTGACGAACCTAACTAGATTGACTGATTATACTGACGAATCTAACTAGATTGACTTGTAGGACTGTTGAACCTAACTAGATTGACTGATTAGACTGACGAATCTAACTAGATTGACTGATTAGACTGACGAATCTAACTAGATTGACTGGTAGGACTGACGAATCTAACTAGTTTGACTGGTAGGACTGATGAACATAACTAGATTGATTGATTGGACTGTCGAATCTAACTAGATTGACTGATTAGACTGACGAATCTAACTAGATTGACTGGTAGGACTGATTAACATAACTAGATTGACTGATTAGACTGACGAATCTATGTAGATTGACTGGTAGGACTGATGAACCTAACTAGATTGACTGATTAGACCAGCGTTGTCAGACAGAGACTAAACGGAGCGGAGCGCTCCACTAGACTCGTTGCGTGCTCCGGTGTTTCCACAGACATAAGCAAGTTCACGCTCCGGCTCTAGCTCCACAACCGGTTTTGGAGCTTACAACTCTGACACTACTGGATTAGACTGACGAATCTAACTAGATTGACTGATTAGACTGACGAATCTAACTAGATTGACTGGTAGGACTGATGAACCTAACTAGATTGACTGATTAGACTGACGAATCTAACTAGATTGACTGGTAGGACTGATGAACATAACTAGATTGACTGATTGGACTGACGAATCTAACTAGATTGACTGGTAGGACTGATGAACATAACTAGATTGACTGATTGGACTGACGAACCTAACTAGATTGACTGGTAGGACTGATGAACATAACTAGATTGACTGATTGGACTGACGAACCTAACTAGATTGACTGGTAGGACTGATGAACATAACTAGATTGACTGATTGGACTGTCGAATCTAACTAGATTGACTGGTAGGACTGATGAACATAACTAGATTGACTGATTGGACTGACGAACCTAACTAGATTGACTGGTAGGACTGATGAACATAACTAGATTGACTGATTGGACTGACGAACCTAACTAGATTGACTGGTAGGACTGATGAACATAACTAGATTGACTGATTGGACTGTCGAATCTAACTAGATTGACTGGTAGGACTGATGAACATAACTAGATTGACTGATTGGACTGACGGACCTAACTAGATTGACTGGTAGGACTGATGAACATAACTAGATTGACTGATTGGACTGACGAACCTAACTAGATTGACTGGTAGGACTGATGAACATAACTAGATTGACTGATTGGACTGTCGAATCTAACTAGATTGACTGGTAGGACTGATGAACATAACTAGATTGACTGATTGGACTGACGAACCTAACTAGATTGACTGGTAGGACTGATGAGCATAACTAGATTGACTGATTGACTGACGAACCTAACTAGACTAATTTGGCTGACTAACCTAATAAAAATCAATTAAGGTCACTGGGGGAGCCTAAACTTATCGCGAGGGGTTACATACTATTTTACATTGTCCAAGGTATATGCATACAAAATTTCAAGACAAACTTTGAGTAAATGGCAGTTTTATAGGCAAAAGTTTGGGTCCTCTAATGATGGAATGATACGTACTACATTTCTAATGTCAAGTTGTTAAAATCTACCATGTCTCTACTGATGATACTCTATGTCGGTACGAACTACAATGTAGCATTTCGGCGGGGAATCACATTGATCGTGAAGAAATATGATGCATTGCATTCTGCACCGCGGTAGTATTGTGTGTTAGAAGAAATGGCGGAAATACGATAAAGGAAACGGAGTTACGCAGACAGTCATATCTGTTGTGGAAAGAGGTCAACGAAAAATGTGTGGCTTTATTGAATTTGTCACGAGATAGATAGAACGAAAAGTTGGTTGTTTGAAGGGAAACGAATGAAATGGACAAGTCAGCAAGCCACGAGAGCAAGAGATGTAGCGACGAGTTTTCACGCGTTTTGAGGCGCTGCGGGGCAGAGGAAGCCGGGATCCGTCGCCACTCTTTATTATCGAATTTAATTAAAAACCCTTTGAGGGAGAGAAGTTGCGTCACGCTCTGTCCGCATGCGATGTAACGCGCTTTGTCTTTGTCGCTCCTACACACACGGCCGATCAAGGCTTTGCTGTGGGCGACTGAAATAAGGGCTTATACGGCTGTCCGGTCATGCGAGGCTTCCCAATCTCTGAGGGGACGAAGTTGTAGCAAGAAGGTTAGAAGCAAGGAGTCTGGCGGAATGGTAGGCTAACCGCAGGTACACTACTTATTTACTTACAAAAAGTCCTTTGTTATCTCAAGTGGACGTCTGGCGTCCTGCGAACTCCATGTTATACTAGTCTTTGTATGTAAGATTCAGACGCGGCTGTCTGAGTTGACAGTTTTACGTCGTAAGGGTTAAATATTTGATATTTAACGATACTGTGATGAAGTTTTATGCATACAGTTTTTTTGGAGCATTTTTTTTCGTAGTACTTCTCTCCATCATCGCCATATCGTGAATGTTATCGCCTGTGATAAATGTGTTGAGAAACATGGACAGAAAGAGTCCACACCCGTGGAGTAACGGTCAGCGCGTCTGGCCGCGAAACCAGGTGGCCCGGGTTCGAATCTCAGTCGGGGCAAGTTACCTGGTTGAGGTTTTTTTCCAGAGTTTTCCCTCAACCCAATACGAGCAAATGCTGGGTAACTTTCGGTGATGGACCCTGGACTCATTTCACTGGCATCATCACCTTCATTTCATTCAGACGCCAAATAACCTAGATGTTGATAGAGCGTCGTAAAATAACCCAATACATACATGGACAGAAAGATGGGTACGTTGGTAGAAAAGATGAGTAAGTTACATGGACTGGAAGATGGGTACGTTAATAGGAAAATGAGTAAGTTGCATGGACAGGAAGATGGGTACGTTGATAGGAAGATGAGTAAGTTACATGGGCAGGAAGATGGGTACGTTAATAGGAAAATGAGTAAGTTGCATGGACAGGAAGATGGGTACGTTGATAGGAAGATGAGTAAGTTACATGGACAGGAAGATGGGTACGTTGATAGGAAGATGAGTAAGTTACATGAACAGAAAGCTGGGTGCGTTGATAGGAAGATGAGTAAATTACATGGACAAGAAGATGGGTACGTTGATAGGAAAATGAGTAAGTACATGGACAGGAAGATGGGTACGTTGATAGGAAGATGATTAAGTTACATGGGCAGGAAGATGGGTACGTTAATAGGAAAATGAGTAAGTTGCATGGACAGGAAAATGGGTACGTTGATAGGAAGATGAGTAAATTACATGGACAGGAAGATGGGTACGTTAATAGGAAAATGAGTAAGTTGCATGGACAGGAAGGTGGGTACGTTGATAGGCAGATGAGTAAGTTACATGGACAGGAAGATGGGTACGTTAATAGGGAAATGAGTAAGTTGCATGGACAGGAAGGTGGGTACGTTGATAGGAAGATGAGTAAGTTACATGGACAGGAAGATGGGTACGTTGATAGGAAGATGAGTAAGTTACATGGACTGGAAGATGGGTACATTGATAGAAAGATGAGTAAGTTACTTGGACAGGAAGATGGGTACGTTGATAGGAAGATGAGTAAGTTACATGGATAGGAAGATGGGTACATTGATAGGAAGATGAGTAAGTTACGTGGACAATAAGATGGGTACGTGAACAGAACTTTGAGTATATGGCCAGGAAAATGAGTACAGCGACAGAAGATTAAGTGCAAGGATAGGAAGGTCATCACTAAGGTTCGGATAAAGTAGCTGTATCAGGATAGGCTGTATAGGTGTATAGGATAGGGCCTTGACTTGCTTTAGAGTAAGTAAACATTATCCCCTTCCATTAGCTAAAGCTCTATCGGCTGGGAAGAGCGCTGTCCACTCCTAGCTAAAACATCAGTGATTGGACAATAGAGCCGATAGAAAATGATTATATTCGTCGTCATTACTGTCGGCTGGGGGACACGCGATAACTAGTTAGTGTTTGTAAACAAAACGCACGGACCAAGGATGCCTATCCTGATACAGCTACTTTATCCGTTGTGATAAATGCCAACATTCCAGAGGTGCAGCGACAGAGTTATAGGAATGGCATTGTATATACACTTACTAGCAGAGCAGTGGGAGGGGGATGAAGTACTGAATGTAAACACAACTTCAAAACGTGACGGCATTAATGAAATAGATTGTACATGCCCAGGGAGATGAGTACAGGTACATGAAGATGGATACAGGGACAGGAAGATGAATACAGGGGCGGGAAGACGTGTACAGGAGCAAGAAGATGAGTATATTGGCAGGAAGATAGGTACAGCTGTAGACATGTTCAGAGGCAGATAGATATAAAGATGGATACATTTTTATTCACATTGATTTATGATAGTACAAGAAAATAAAATAGCATTTTGTGTAGTCTAACCAGCTTCATTTATCATACTTATAATTCAGTAGTCCATACAATTTAACTCGTTACGGAGGTTTCAATACTGACTGTTCTTTCTTCTATTAAGTTGTTTATTATTAATCGTTTCCTTTCGGCACAACGAATCGCCTGCAAAATTCATACTTCTGTCTGCCTGCTACCATGAATAGGAGTTTGTCGTAAAGCCATAATTACAGGCAGGGTTCCGATCACGACACACCCACTCGCAGATGGCGGGCAGTGTGCCGAACCAAGGCCTCTTAGCCTCCGCGCCACCCACGGCTCCTACGAATGTTAGCGTTACCACCGGCAGTTGTTATTTCGCATGGATGGTTAGATCCTAAGCTCTCATTTTTTCCTCCTATATTAATACTAACATGATCTAAATAAGGATCGTAAGAGGAATGATGTTTATAACGAAAGTTTTAAGGCTAACTATACATATATCAGAACCACTTCGGATATATACACATATATATATATTTATTTAAATTATGATTTATTTAACGACGCTCACAACTGCCGAACTTATATCATCGTCGCCAGTGTACCGGAATTTTGCCCCGCAGAAGTTCTTTTATATGCCAGTAAATCTACTGACATGAGCCTGTCGCATTTAAGCACATTTAAATGCCATCAATCTAGGCCGGGATGAAACCCGCAACCTCGAGCACAGAAGACCAGCGCTATACCGACTACGCTACCCAGGCCGACTATATATAAGCCTATAGAAAAATGTAAAGCTGTAGAGAAGCAGAAGAGGACACGGAAGAATTAGAGTAAAAGAAAGAGGTGAAGAAGAAGAAGAAGAAGAAGAAGGAGGAGGAGACAGTATTGAGGAAAAAGGAAAGAGAATTGAAGAAACAGAAGTACGAGAAAGAATTGGAAGTGAACAGAGCAGAAGAGAGTATTGAAGAAAAATGTGCAGGAGAGAGAAACTAAGAAAAAATGTGCAAGAGAGAGAACTGGAGAAAAATGTGCAGGAGGGAGAAATGAAGGGAAATGTGCAGAAGAAAGAAACGGAAGAAAAATGTGCAGGAAATAGAAACTGAAGAAAAATGTACAGGAGAGAGGACTGAAGAAAAATGCGCAGGAGAAAGAAACTGAAGAAAAATGTTCAAGGATGAGAACAGAAAAAAATGTGCAGGAGAAACTGAAGAAAAATGTACAGGAGAAAGAAACTTAAGCAAATTGTACAGGAGAGAGAACTGAAGAAAAATGTGCAAGAGAGAGAACCGAAGAAAAATGTGCACGAGAGAGAACTGAAGAAAAATGTGCAAGAGAGAGAAATGCAGAAAAATTTATAGGAGAGAACTGAAAAAAGAAGCAGTAGAGAGAACTGAAGGAAAGGAACAAAAGGGAAAAGTGAAAACGAGAGGTGGAGGAAAAAATGAAGGAAAAAGAGTAGGGGAAACATGAAAGAGAGATATGCGGAGGTAAAAGTAAAGAAAAAGGAGCAGGAGGGGAAAGTTAAGAAAATGAAGCAGGCGGAAAAGGTGAAGATAAAGGATCAGGAGGGAAAAGTGAAGAAAAATTAGCAAGAGGGAAAAGTGAAGAAGCAAAACAGTAGAAAGCAAGTCAAGAAGTTAAACAAGAGAAGATAAAGAGTAGTATAAAGAATAGAATAAGTAGCATATGGAGAAGAAGAGAAGAACAGGCCAGAAGAGGACAAGAACAAGATAGTTGCTGCTTCGATGCTGGAAGACATAGGAAAGAATATACGAATTAGAGTTAGAAAAGGAGAGTATGATGGTGATGAAAATAAATTAGAAACCTTGCCGACTCATATTGAACGATTCAGTCATTGAAATTATATCACGATGATGGAGCAATGGTTAATTAAGACAAAATAAGTATTCTACAAACTTGTGTACAGACCGATTATTTAGTCCCAACAGCTCAGCGACGCGAAAGAGGGGAAGTAATAGGAGGAGTAGTGGGAAGTGTTCCGGAGTAGAGAGATAAGGGCGAGCGGTCGGTACTAGAAATATATCGCTCTACCGCACGCTTGACATCCGATTGCTCCGAAGGCTAGCGAGTGACTAACCCAAACACCCCTTGATGTAATTAAATGGACTCGCCCGACCCAGGCGCACATCTCCGGCGACTGTCAGGACTAAATAATCGTACTGTACAGGTTGAACCGTAAGTAATATCATTAATTTCAGGAGGTTATTTTTTTAGATATTTCAAACAAATAAGTTTAATACAATTTAGCTCGTTTTTGCTTCTTTTTTGAGATAAAAATTGTTTTATATTAAACATTTCATAGCATGTTTTGAGAAAGCGTGATTGAATTCCTAATATATTCAGTCGATTTGGGAAAGCAGTGTATTATGGTTATAAATAATTGAAATAATTTTGGTGCAGACATTTTATCCGAACAAATCTAACTTTTCGTTCTGAAAAATAATTTTAAATTGTTATATTTGTTCGGATCAAATTTCTGCACATTTGGACAAAACTAAAATTCTTTCAATCATTTATTATTTTATGCTCGACCATGCCGAAATGTAGTAATTATACGCCTGGTGGTAGCCCTATAATGCACCTCATTAAAGTACACCTATTCATTATAGTTCAGTTGTTCAGCCAATGAGAATTCACCGTTGTAGCATTATAAAAGCGCAAGTATCGATTATTCTCGGATATGCAATCGAAAGACAACTAGCAAAACGTCACGGAGGCTGGAAATACAATACTGTCGCAGAAGGTTATGTTCTGTTACTATAATAATTAGCGTTAATTGTAAATAATATTCAAATAAATTCAATTTGTCATCTCGTTTTTCAATTCTAAATCAATTTCCAGGTCATATCAAGATTAATCTTCATGTTATTCTCTAGATTATATCAAGGTCAATGACGTTCGTTCCTCGGAAAAAATTAATACTTTCGCGTCTGCGCACATCTCACAATTTAGAAGGTCAGTTCGCTCCTCACATAACCATAACATGAATACTTATGAATAATTTCAAGTTAGAAATATGGTCGAGCATAAAAAGTCGTATGAAACGTGCCTATAATGGTAATTAAGGCGCTCGTATGAAAATTATGAAACTCGCTTGCGCTCGTTTCATAAACAAACATACTCGCATCTTAATTACTACCATTATATGCCCGTTGCGTAATGTAATAATAATAATAATACACTGCTCCCTTAAATTGACTGAACATATTGGAAATTCAATCAATGACTTTCCCAAAACACGCTATGAAATGTTTCATATGAAACAGTTTTTATCTCAAAAAAGAAGCAAAAACGAGCAAAATTGTATTGAACTTTTTTGTTTGAAATATTCAAAGAATAATCTCCTGAAATTAATGGCATAGCTTACGGTCCAACCTGTATAGCTACTTTAATATCTAAATGTATTTATCTCATAGATAAATCGATTCTTGGACACTTTGATGACAGGTTACAGTAATTGCGACTGGGCCTCAGAATCTTGTTGAAGATTGGAACATCGAGTTCTGTTTCCATTTAAACTGCGTAACATGTCCGCCCCACCTGAACAGTGAATCACCGCAGCAGCTACCCACTGGCAAGCGCGCAAGGACATGCCCGACCTCCGCACATCGTCATATTATCACAGTCTAGTATATACAGTCGCGAAGCTTGAGTTGTAAGGGTGCTAGGAACAATAGACTGTGCCTGTAGTATTTCGCATTGTCTGTAATGAGGCGATAGTAGCGATCCTAGTGGTTAGCAACTATCTATGGATGCATATTTAATACGTATTGAGCTTCGTGACTGTATATACTAGACTGTGATATTATCCTCCTGCACTCTTGACTTACAATCATACTCTGACCAATACTGTACATACACATGGGGCGTTTAGAAATTAAGTTCCACTTGTTATAAAGTTTTTATAAGTCAACAGTAAAATCTTCTTGTGTAGAGAAAAACTACTTAGTAAGTATTTTTTTATAACCAGTCTTGCCATAAATACTGTTACAAACTTCTGACTCATACTGTATAACCAGTTTTAGGGGTAATAAACCACCCTTGCGTTAACTGCCACCCTGGTTCATTGTAAGTTCGTCAGTGACAGAAGAAGCACATACCAGCAGTTTTAAGCATGGAATATGGGAGACTACGAAAATCGTGTCGCTGTAATAGCGTTGCATAAGGTTGGAAAATCTGCTAGTGAAATTTTCCAGACCTTAAAAAGACTAAAGATTAGTCGAATGTTTGTTCACCGGACCATCCAGAGATTCACTGAAACCGGGTCTGTTAAGGATCGCCCAAGGGAGGGTCGGCCTCGAACTGTACGGACCGCAGCGGCGCAGAAGGCAGTGGCGGCTCGGATACGCCGAAATCCTGTCCGGAAGCAGTCAGTCATGGCGCGGAGCTCAACATGTCGCAAAGATCAATGTCCAGGTTGCTTAGTGAGGACCTTGGACTTAGAGCTTATCGCCGAAGTACCGGACATTACCTCGATGCTCGGTTGAAGAACCAGAGGGTGCTGAAATGCAGACGTCTGCTGCAGCGTTACGCCCACAATGGACACCGAAGAATTCTCTTCACCGACGAGAAAATTTTCACCATTGAAGAGAGTTTCAACCGCCAAAATGATAGGGTGTATGCATCTTGCTCTCAGGAAGCCCATGAAAAAGCTCCGAAAGTTCAGAAGGGCCATCATCCCTCCTCAGTTATGGTTTGGTGGGGGGTGAGTTATTCTGGAGCCACCCAGTTGCATTTTTGTGAAAAGGGGGTTAAAACCAGCGCAAAAGTGTATGAAAACATGGTATTGGAGCCTATTGTAAAAGACTTAAACCAGACATTGTTCCGGAATCAAAATTGGAGTTTCCAGCAGGATTCTGCTCAGCCCATAAGGCGAGGTCAACGCAAGAGTGGCTTGAGCGTCATGTGCCTGACTTCATTTCTACCGCAGACTGGCCGTCTAGCAGCCCGGACCTCAATCCCTTGGACTACAAACTGTGGTCAGTCCTTGAGGGCATCGTCTGTAAGAAGAGGCACCCCACAATTGAAAGTTTGAAGCGTTCGTTGTTGGCAGCAGTGGCGGATTTCCCAATGGAGACTATGCGTGCCGCAATAGATGAATGGCCAGAAAGACTTAGAGCCTGTGTGAGTGCAAAAAGTGGTCATTTTGAAAACTGATTAGTGCCATGTGCGTCAAAAACATGTAAGTACAACATACTAAAAGATCATTAAAATATTTCAAGCCATTTTCGAGTTTTCAATTAATTAGTTTGTAACAGTATTTATGGCAAGACTGGGTATATAGTCACAATTTCTGTTCAGATATTTTTATCCCATCTGCTCACAAGACGATAGGAGAAAAAATGTCAGAAGGAAGTACAATAGGGAGAGAAGCGCGACAAGAATGCTCCTTTTCAACATCTATTTTGAGGAATTAGTGAAGAACTGTTTTCAGGACATGGTAGGGGTGATAGTAGGAGAAAGAAAAATAAAGTGAATAAAATTTGCTGATGATATTGTTGTTAGTAGAAGAAGAGATGATACTAAGATATATGGTAATGGAGCTAAATAAGAACTGCAAGCAGCATGGGATGAAGATAAATGCAAACAAGACGAAGACCATGGTTATTGTAAGGAGAATAAAGAAGGTAAACGTGCGAATTCGAAATGAGGCAGTGGAACAAGTGCACAGCTTTAAATACTTGGAATATACTATAAGCAGTAACATGAGCTGCTGCCAGGAAGTTAAAAGAAGGATAGCTATGGTCAAGGAAGCGTTAATGTAAAAGGAAATCTTCTTCGGACCTCCAGAAAAAGAAGTAAGGACCAGACTAGTGAAGTGCTTTGTATGGGGCAGAAAAATCGACATTACAACGAAGTGAAGAGAAATGACTATAGTCCCGTCGCTCTAATTTCCGGCAGTCAATCGCGTTGCAGGTCGGCTACATTTAAACGTATGCGTCTTGTGATTCGCTTATTCATTTCTTAAGGCTCGATAAATACTTAATATAATCGCCCGCCATTTTAGCTCTTCCGTTGGCGTTCGCAGAAAGCACACGAAGACGTTATTTGCCGCTCAATTATTTGATGAATTACATTGCGTTTGATTTATTATCATAGGAGCTACGACATGATAATGTTTAACGGTGTGGCAAATAGATTTCTCGTATGGTAGCTCGGCAACGTAAGAACAAAAATGGCGAACGATACTACCTACCTAGACTTTATAGAGCCTTCACTTTCTAAGACGTAAGCAAAGAGGCGGAGTCACGCCGGAAATAACAGCGTCGGGACTATAGAAGCATTTGAAATGTGAATATAGAGAAAAATGGAGCGGGTGAAATAGACAGGCATAATAAGAAATGAAGCTGTGCTGGAAAGAGTGGGTGCAAAATAATAATGTTTAAACTGATCAGGAAAAGAAAAATGTATAGCCTGGGTCACTGGCTGAGAAGAAACTGCCTACTGAAGGATGCATTGGAAGGAATGGTGGACGGGAGAAAAGTTCGGGACAGAAGAAGATATCAGATGATACACGATATTAAGATATGTGGCTCATATGCGGAGACAAAGAGGAAGGCAGAAAATAAAGATTCGAGAATAGCCCTACTGGGTTTGCAATGAAGGATCTGCCCTTGGGCAGAACACTATGAGTGAATGCTCAGAAGGGTATTGGTGCCGTCTGGAAATAAATCTGTCCCCAATGAAGACAAATATGCTATAATTCACAACTGTGTTCAACTTCTGATTCCTCTGGTATAGTTTTGCTTTCAGAATTTTCTTTAGGATTCCAAAAAGGTAGCGTCGACTGGGATCTAAGTCAGGGCTGTGCCTTTCCTCTTACCAGATTTCCAGATTAAATAATATAAATATGTGATAAATCGTTTAACAAAATAATAAAATACTAATTATGGGCATTGGATGCAATACCAATCCATGAAATATTCCACTCAGTATGTCTTCGGGAATGCAGATACCTACTAAATAAAACACAGCCAAGAAACTTAACGATAGCAACATTTAGTCACTTTTTAAACAGCTGACCGTCCACGCCTATAACATAGGTGTGTTGGAATCTACTTGCCAAACCCTACAACTTGATACAAGCACAGTCTAGTATATACAGTCACGAAGCTCAATACGTGGTAAATATGCAAACCACTAGGATCGCTAATATCGCCTCATTACAGGCAATGCAAAATAGTACCGTCACAGTCTATTGTTTCTAGCACCCTCAAAACTCAAGCTTCGTGAGTGTATATAGTAGACTGTGATACAAGTTTCATTATAATTTCAAGATTACCGTTCTCTTGTTGTAACGGATGTTCATGCAATGGATGCAAAAGAAAAAAATAATCTACTGTAGTTAAAATAATGTTATGTTTGCTTAGTGTAGAGAGAGAAAATGGACTACCAAACGCGCGCGTTAATTTCATGCTCGCTGTTTCAGAGCTCTGGTGCTGCTGGCCATCTGACGGCCTCTGCATGGCCATGTTATTGCCCTCTTGGAGTAAACACAAACACGGTATCGTTAACTTTGTCAAGGCTGCGCTGGCCGTGATGCTCTTGTTTCGAGGCCGCCCCAGAAGGCTGGTGATCATATGAAGTGAGCGTCGGTCTCTCTTAATAAGGCTGTGGGAAGCTGTTCTGTTCAGTGAAAAGGAAGAGACTTTGTCTTTGTCTAATTTTCCTCCCTTTCTTTGTACACAAACAGTTCATAGAAAGGAAGATTACATACACCTTTATCTACTCAGTATGCATTTGAGTAAACATTGTATCTAATCCAGACGATTTGTTGCATTCTTAACAGTCTGTAACACTTCTGTGTAAAAACATGAGTAGCTTTCTCTGTAATACTATACGACAGCCGTGGCGAAAATGTGACTCGCGAGCACATTGTGGCTCGCAATGATAGCTATGCATTTCTCTGGCTTAATACCTCCCACAACTCCCACCATCTCACTCACAGGAGTCGAACTCCGTTCCATTTGTATTTGTCTCTGACCTGCGAGATGCGTATCGTCGCAATGTCTCTCTCGAAACCATGTACCTCTACAAAAACTAAAGTTTCAAGTAGGATGGGAGGACGCATTTTTTGTTGCCAATATGTTGAGAATATTAAATGTACGATTTGTTCACAAGTATTAGGAGAAAAACGGTTGTATAACATAAAACGACATTATACTACATATTACTGATGAAACACTAAAAGGTTAAGTGTTGTTATTATTATTATTATTATTATTATTATTATTATTATTATTATTATTATTATTATTATTATCATCATCATCATCATCTCTGTACGTCGATCTTTTTTCAGCAGATGTACGAATAATGCGGTTAGATCTTCAATTTAAACTCACAGATTTACAATGTGATCTTAAATGTAAGCTAGATGTAAGGACTTCACAAATGTTGAACTTTTCAAATCTTTGCCAAAAAATAAATTTCTGAAGCTTCGTTACACTAATCAGACTTCAGATGTATATAAACAATTGTTCTTCCTCTGACACAGTCATCGCCAAGTGAGATGTACTGCCGAATAGATGTACGTATCAGCCAGAACCTCAATCAGAGGTAATGATATGGGCATGATACGATATATTGTTATTTAGTCTCCTGTCCGAAGACAGATCTGAACTCAAGTGATACTAAGAAAGCAACATTTATGAGACAACTAGGCCAGGAGTTCCTTTCCCCCTCCATTGCATACATCGCCGTCTAGTTACATATTACACTACTCAGACTTCATATGCATAATGATATGATTTTGTTTAGACCGCGGAACTTCATGCACTAAAAAACCAGAAAATATGCATATGACTATGCATTTAAAACTATTGAAATATGCACTAAAATTGAAGAATATGTAGTAAAAAGTACATTTTAGAGGTTTATTTGGTTTAATAATATGATATAAAAGAAAATATATTAAAGGAATAATATTGTTATCAAGCCACTTTTATTAAATATATTTTCTATAATTGTATTAATTACTCATTTAAGTACATATTTGAATGGGTATATTTTAAACTTTTAGACATTGCAACTTTTTTTAACTTTCTTTGCCTTTCATGTAATTATTATAGCAGTAAACAAACAATGATTATCTAAGGTATCATGTTTACGACTAAAGTTAAGGAATGTGTGCTGGTTCGTGTTTTCATGAGAACAAAAATTCTCATGAAATTTCGGCCACTGTGAGGGAGCTAGATTGAGTAGCGAGATCAGAATTCGAAAATCAAATACCTATAACGGCGGGGACATCATGTTAACCACACGTTACTTCCATACTGGGTGGATGATCGCTTACCTCTGCTGAGCCATGTGGACATGAGGCAAGAAGTTGATGTTAGGCCTTGACCCTCCATTGGCTCATTGTTATTTATTATATTATTGTTCTATTGTTTTATTGTCAGACTCCAAAGCAGCTATTCTATCAATAGTCTCTAAACACACACATCTTTATGTCAAACAGCAGAAATAACTAAAATGCTCTCTCAATTAATATCACTCAATAAAGGAATTGTATTCCAATGCATACCATCCCATTGTGGAATCCTGGGAAACGAGAATGCGGATGCTTTAGCAAAGAAGGGCAGCACTGCTGCTTACAGACCTGTTACTAAATCTACGTATTACTCTGTGAAGAGATTTATTAAATCCACATACTTAGACTTCAACAAAAAAAAATTTGATACTACAATCTCAAGGGAAAAAATGGAACTATCTGCATCATAATCCACAGTTAATTCCCGATTTACCACGAAAATCGTCTGTAGCTGCATTTAGATTGGCAACAGGCCATGATTGTTTGGCCAAACATCTGCATAGAATTGGGATATATCAGTCCCCTAACTGACCATTGTGCAACTCAAACCAAGAAATGGATTCAGAACGCCTCAAAATCTGTGCTTCAGTGGCTGACCATGATAATATCTTTGAAAAATATTGGAGTGCAAGAGGTCAAATGATTTTATTGTCAAACGTCTAGCATTAGAAAACAACAACAATATATTATTGTTCTATTAGAGCCATACATTGGCAATATTTGAGTAGCTTAAAATATTAGTGATTTTTCCACATTATTAAAAATAAACCATAAGTATTTAAATATTAAATTAAATAACCTAAAAAAGTAAAATAAATGACTCTCGTTTCTCCTATATCTTCTGCGTTCATAATAGTAATATGCAGGGATTATTTTAATTCGTCCCGATTTCGCTTAACTAATTTATTATGTTATACTCCTATTTCACGTGGCATTCTAGTTAATGAGAAATAAAATTTATGAATAAATTTAATGGGGAAAGTACCAGGAATATATAAATGAAGAAGTTACTTCTGAAACAAATAAACTTACGCTGCATCGTAGACCTTCGCGATTTGAACGGACAGTAACCGTTGGAGCGTGAAGATTCTGTGCGCCAGTTGACGTTGTCTCGGGCAGGAAGCGTCTCGTTTCCGATCAGCTCGCAGGAAGTCGGGAGCTTCCTGCCACCGCCGCGATAAACATCCCAGCTCGTCCCGTCTGCACAATCTTCCGGGCTCACATCCTCACATTGGTATGCCACGAGAGCAAGAAGCCTTCGGAAGTATGGCAGAATTCATCTGCAGCCAGATCCCGACGATAGCACAAACTAGCTTCATTGTTATGTTATCTAAAAGGGAAGTTTGTAATCTAGGTATGCGAGAAAAAATGCTCCAATACGTCAAAACAGGAAAATTCTGTAGGGAGAAAGACCCTTACTTCACGAGGTGAATCGTTCCCTAGAATGCTGCGTACAAGATGCAATCAATATATTTCCGAACTGCAGTTGTATTTATTGTACCGTTAAACATACATACACGTGTCACCGAGTCAGTTGAGTCAGTCTATCACACAGCGTCTGATTGTCTTTAATAACTAAGGCTAGGATTTTGATGACCTATAAATCATGAAAAAATGTCCTAAAAATGCATTTATGACCTAAAAATCTTTCAAAAATGCCCTTCAAATGCCCTAAAAATTGGTCTTACATAATTGCCGTAGTAGGAAAAGAGCTTTTGTACTACTTAATAGGTATTTAGACTAATAATTAAATTAAATTTTACATATTTTTTTTCTATGTAGTACACTTTAATTATTTTATCTGATGTAGTTTCCATGTATGATCGTTCACCTCTGCGTCGGCATGTGGACGTGAGGTCAGCATTTGGCTGGTCGGTCTTGGCCCTTCATTGGCACCATGGATTTACTTTACTTTTAGTTTCCGTGTAGTCTACCACAAGGCCACTCTTATCTGGAATTAGCAGGTATAGACGAGTCTTAAGTTATATTGAAGGGGTGGTTGTACTGATCCATTATGTGGGGTGTACTACGTTTTAATGGCAATATTTGTGTAGAAAAACGATTAAAATATTATACAAAATAATGAGTATTAATGGACAAAATATGTAAAGAAAATATCAAAGGAAATAGACATTATTTTACATTAATAATGGGGATTTATGGCCAAAATTAAATGAAAATGCCTAAAAAATGACCGAATAAAACAAAAGATGCTCTTATGAATTGAAACAGGCAAAAAATGCCCTAACAAATATGTCTTAAAACACTCAGTTTGTCACATAACACATAAATACTAAAGCAGCTATGTTTCTGGCTTACTAGAAAAAAGATGCAATTTCATCAATATCCTAGCCCTATTAATAACTGATTGTTACAATATTAATCCTTACGTAGTTTAATAACTGACCTGCACGTGATTTTGTGCAAACATGTAGGGACCTATTGCGATTTTTCCTTGAGTCTCTCCATATACGCCTTATGACTAGTCTTCTTTTCTGTCTTTCAAGTGATGCGTTTAGTATAATTCCAGGCGTTTTCCTGGTTTTAGATAACTTCTCCATTTCCTATATCTTTTGTGTTGCATACATTCAGGGCAGTGCGTAAACATATTGATTATATATAGTGAGGATCACGTAAGAGTAGTTCCTAAAAGTCTAATTTGGCCGTCTCTTCAGTGTTGCCAACTAATACCAAATATCACCAAAGAGAGTAAAATCACAATGCTACGTACTGAAATAATAATAATAATAATAATAATAATAATAATAATAATAATAATAATATAGAATTAACAATAACAATGTCTTACTTTTTACCATATCTCATCTTTATGTTGCGAGGTGTTGTCTAAATAGTTCAGTAATTTATTTATGAATTAGTATATTTTCCTCCTGGACTTCTCGCATGTTTTGTTGGTAATTAGGATTAGTATGATCTAATATTAGAATGTATTTTATCGACACCAATTACGAGGGTCGTAAAAAATAAGTTCGCCAGGGGCCGTTAACAGAAAGAAAACACAATTTCATTGGAACAGACACAGCAATTGTTGAGCTATTGTTCAACATATTCCCCATCGGAATTGGGACATTTGTCATGTCATGGGATCGACAGAGAGGTGCAGACGGCTGTCAAACGCTGGTTCCGATACCAGGCAGCTGACTCCTACGACACAAGGATAAAAAATTGATTCCATGTATGACAAATGTCTCAATTCCATGGGGGATATATTGACAAATAGCGTAACAGTTGTTGTATCTGTTTCAGTATATCTTTCCATGCAATTGTGCTTTTTTTCTGTAAACGGCCCCAGGAAAAATCGCTTTCTGGACGGCCTCGTAATTGCGGTCGAGTGGCCAAAATTTGTATAAGCACTTCTTTTGACATTAATAACATGGTGGAAGAAAAAATTGAAGTTTTTTTATCTGCTCCCATCAGAATGTTTGCTTGTTAGCGGTAAGGTTATAGACTATAAGACAAGCGTACACTCAAGATAATGGACGGAGGCTAAAAATTCATTTCCTAGGGATATAGGCGAATCGTAACTGTGGATTCTATCTACACAGCGTCTAAGCTGTCATGTAAAATAATCGCAATAGTAATTCTTAACGAACAGCAGAAAGAAAATCATTAAAACGAATAGTCACCAGAAACTTCTTTATTGTAATCCTGTAGTATATCTTCTCTGAGTAGCCGTGTTTCATAACAGTATAGAAGATAATTATTGTTTTATATCATTGTTATTAGAGTAACAAGCGCCTGGATACAATAGCTGTTACATAATAGGCCTATCATTAGTTTGTAATTACCTTACTAACCGGCGTTTTGACTACTTACTACATTTCGTGTGAATAGTGACTAAGCAATGTTTTTCACACGTTCATAGATTTAGTTGTACGTATTAATATTAACTGCTGTCCTTAATAATGAGCCTTTTAAACTAGTACTATCACAATAATATGTAATTAGACAATATAACGGAAATTAAGGATTGGTGGTAAAATATCGGCAAATAAATCTGAAATTTTCTGCAAATATTTGCAACTGATATAATTTACTTTGTAATTGATTTCCTTAAAAGCTGAAGATAAATATTATTTTAATTGCTGAACACAAAGTACCAAACACAAACGCAACCCCCAGAAAACAACTGAAGAAACCGGAAAAAGTAAAGATCTCACTAGTTCTGAAGATGACTGACACGAAGTCGTAACTAATGCCTATCCACTTCACTTTATGTGATTCGGGTTCCACATATTACGGATAGGTGGCAGAACTGTGACCCATTTGCGACTTGCACACCACTTCGGCGGGCCACGCTGTACATCAGTAGTCTGCATCGGACGTTTTCGCTCGAGCGTCAAGTAGTTCATAGCATAATCTGATAGGTAGCGCACATGCATGATGGGTAAAATTGTCGCGAGCGATAAATCCTCGAACGGTATAAACCGAGCGTTAGACATTCGTTCTTGTTACAGTGATGAACTGTGTAGTAACATCATAGATGTTTATCATTTCAAAACTTTGCAGTTTTTAACTAACCTCTCCATAGTACAACTACAAAACTTGCTTTAAAATCTAATATAAATGTTGTAGGTAAATGTTCCCCCCCCCACACAGGAATGATTTTGTTTTTGCCATATCTGATAGATGTTATTGAATGTAAATGTAATTATTATAAACGGAGAACACAATCACGATAATGCAAGAAATGTATCAAGTTTTCTAGTAATAATAATAATAATGATAATAATAATAATAATAATAATAATAATCTCTAATAATAATTAGTGTATCAATCTTTGCGTCTGTAACAGTTGTGCAGCATGATTATTCGTTTTATTATATTTTCTGTGACGTTATCTCTGTACTAATATTGTTATTAATTTACTGCTATATAATAATATTTTGTAAAACGTTTCTACATTGTCGCAGTATATAGGCGGAACAATATGTATGGACTTATCATATTATACTCGTATATGTGGTAAACAAGTATTAAATAATTATTAATTAGGAATAATAACTGTATATCAAAGTTTTTCATACTATTTTATTTATAACTTCATGTTACTGTTTTGGTACGTTCCATTAGACGTTTGTCATAAACGCAGAAAATAAAGCCTTATTTTTACCGTGTGAGCAAAATATAGGTGTATCTTATCTGTCACCTTCCATACAAGATAAGACATGTCGGTGAGATGACCTTATACTGTGCTTCTATTTATTACGAGCGCATCACGACCGATCTTAATCTCACTCGAGGGTGCGACATTCGACCGAGTTCAAGCGAGCGATTTAACTCCAATGCAGCACTCTACTGTACATCATGTGTATCTGAGAAGTGTTATGTTGTGTACTAATTTGTATGTGTAAGTGTAGTGTATGGAATGAGTGACATGATATGAGGAAGGGAGAAGGAAAATCCGGTGCCAGCTCGTATCCTACTCCTGTCGAATAGCACCAAGATGGCCGCCAGTCTTAACGTCCCTTCCGACTTACGAACTACTATTAACAATGACATATGCGTTGTCTCCATATATACTTGTTGTGGTAGAGAAGGCCTGATGGTTTTAACTCCGCCATTTTAAATAAATAAATAATAAAAGTTTCACGCAATTATAGGGATCCTATGAATCCCTTGTCATTTTTTAAATAACTTACGATATTCGTAAAGAGATCCGAATTGTAACGAAACTAATAAACCCAGCAACGAGAAGAAAATTCATCACCTTCACCTTTTAAATATAGAAGAGTAAAGTTTATAAAGTGACATCAATAGTAATATACGTTACAAGAGCGGTATGTTGACATTTTCATGGTCGAGGAAAAGACTGAAAAAGCGAAACGTAGTTGAGCTTTTTTAATTTCCGAGAACGTGAAAACAAACATACCGCTCGTGTATCGTACATTATTTTGTGCGAAGATCGTTTATTACATACCTGAAAGACGAATTTCTAATTATTTGCAATGAAATCTCCTGGTTTCTGTTTAATGACGCCAACTTCGGAAAACCAAGATATCTTTCTTCTACATTGTTGCTGTAAAATGTTTTCTGTGTTTACTATACTCCAGCAGGCCGTGATATACGTCTGTCTTTTTTTTTCCCCAGTCTATAAATGCGAACTTAAAACAAACGGTAAGGTTATGTAATGATTTATTTTTCATTTTAATATTTTAACAATATTATTTATATAACATATTGCAGTAATAACATCGGCATCTGGAATCTCGTTGATTTTTTCACGGCTTCCTTAATGTTACTTGTATCAGGAATGCAATAAGTTTCGTGGAGTAGTAGACTTTACTTAATTTTTGCAAATATTTAAAAACAATAATTAACATTGCAATTTAGGTGGAATTGCAGTGGTAAGTTTCCAATTTATGATTATTACTATGTTAAACGTCTCTAAAAATAATATGTTAAAAGCCTAAAGCAGTAAAATGAATGTCGCGCTTAAGCGGTAAGAAGAGGGAAATTGTTATGTGTGTTACGTTGGGAATACTGAATGTGGTATTTCACACTTACCGCGTATTGGTTCTGTGCGGAAAACAAGCAAATACGCACGATCTCGCACAAAAACATTTTCCTTGCATTTTTAACTATGTCCTGATTGTACCTATGCATTGTAAAATATTACCGTGGCAACTAAAACTTACCATTAAGCAAAGTCTGCATTGGTATTGTCAAAAATTAAGGTACAATAAAAAAAGTTTTTGATGTCACTATATTAGTCTTCATTAAACACAATAGTGTACAATTTTCAGCCATTTTGTATTTGCTATGGAGTTCTAGAAGAGCAAAATTTCGGAAGGTAATGTCGTGTCATTAGGTTGCGGAGTAAAGAAATTCATCCCCTGTGCACGCGCTTTTTCGTAATGAGCTGACATTCACGCCATTTTCTCCTAATTGAGTCTCTCGGCGCGGTGGGACTGTCCCGCTGTAAGGGGCTTCTGGCCAGTTCGTGGAATGATTACCTCCCGATACCTAATGTCTCCGTGACTACCTGGTCGTTGCGAGGATCCGTTTCCGCTTCTTGCTTCCAAGAGTCTTACACAAATTAAGGTTCCGTGCAACAAGGATCTAATGTCTCAATTTAACGTGCCAGCAGGATGTCTTAAATATTGCATTGCCTACCAGATAGAAATTAAATGTCATGAATAGGGAACGGATTTCTGAGTGCTAAAAAAAAGAGAGATTTAGGTTTTTATAAAATTCGATTTAGGACTTTTGGGAGTTTATATAAAATTAACAATTAATAATTTCAATTTTAGTTATGTATTTCATTTTAGGAACTTCGAAAATTCAGGTGTCCCAAAACCAGTAATAAGTTATAACTGTTTTATAAATTCTTACTTTCAGCTTTTTTGAGAGCAGACTGGATGACAGAAGCTTCTCAGCCGAATAATAACGGGCATTTCTCATATTTATTCTGTGTTTAATTTCCTCCCGAGTGTCATTTATATTTGTTACTGTTGCTCCAAGATATTTGAATTTTTCCACCTCTTCAAAGGATAAATTTCCAATTTTTATATTTTCATTTCCTCCAATATTCTGGTCACGAGACATAATCATATACAGTACTTCGTCTTTTCGGGATTTACTTCCAAAGCTACCTCTTTACTTGCTTCAAGTAAAATTCCCGTGTTTTCCCTAATAGTTTGTGGATTTTCTCCTGACACATTCAGGTCATCCGCATGCACAAGCAGCTGATGTAACCCGTCCAATTCCAAATCCCATGGACTTTCCTAATGACATATTATTCTAGAGCAAAGTTAAAAAGTAAAGATAATAATGCATCTCCTTGCTTTAGCTCGCAGTGAATTTTATCGTGATTAATATTATAAATTATTTATAAAAAGTACCGGTATATTGTGCTCTGAGACTGCCTCCGACATGGGCTCGAACATCATTTGGGCTAACTTGGTTAAGTGTTTTCCAATCTTTCTCCAACTGTAAGATGAATGTTCGGTAATCTATAGCGAATCCGTGATCTTATCTCGCGGCAATAGTATCTCACTATCATCAATTTCCACTACGTCTATATAACCTCACAGTTGATGCAGTGTCGCTAAAAAAATGAGTAAAAATGAATATAGCCTATGGAACGGACTTACCTGTTCGTCTTGATCTTCGGTCATGCCGCACTCGAGGTGAAGAAACTTTCTTCTGCCAGCTCCCGTGCATTCCTTCACAGGTTGAGATAGTATAACATTACAAACAACTGATAAAACGACTTTGCGGAAGGTAGGCCTATAGGATTGGATGTTGACCAGGAAATAACAAATGTTTTTTCCTTCAGCATCTGTAAGTCTCCGCGGTATTAGAGGGAGCCCATGCGCCGTATTCAGGAACGTCACTTCAACTTAACTTACACTTTAGTCGTAACTTAGCCAAAAGCTAGTAAGATTTAAGACACGTGAAGACCAACCTTGTACCTCACTTTATACTATAATTTGCGTAAAAAGCAACTAAAGAGACATTTGTTTATTACGATGAAGTTGTTCAAAGACTGAAATGAATTTAGAAGATGGCAACTTCTGACTCTAATTAAAGTCCTGTCGCTCTAATTTCCGGCAGCCAATCGCGTTGCAGGTCAGCTACATTTAAACGCGTGCGTCTTGTGATTCGCTTATGAAGACGTTATTCATTTCTTAAGGCTCGATAAATACTTAATATAATCGCCCGCCATTTTGGCTCTTTCGTTGACGTTTGCAGAAAGCACGCGAAGAAGTTATTTGCCGCTCAATTATTTGCTGAATTACAGTGCGTTTGATTTATTATCATAGGAGCTACGACATGATAATGCTTAACGGTGTGGCAAATAGATTCCTCGTATTGTAGCTCGGCAACGAAAGAACAAAAATGGAGAACGATACTACCTACCTAGGCTTTATAGAGCCTTCACTTCCTAAGACGTAAGCAAAGAGGAGGAGTCACGCCGGGAATAACAGCGTCGCGTCTATAATTGTGTAATCTGTCTATACTAGGGATTTGTTGAACATTTTCAAGAGAATGGTTACATTGGAAATTATAAAAACATTTTGGGTAATCAAAATCCGTAGACATACAGGTTCTACCTGAAGTTTAAAGGCAATGCTTTGAAATAGATGAAGTCTGCCCTCAAAGAACGTTGTGTAGCAGTTTTTGAACTTTCTGAGATTTTCATCGGAGAAGTTTGTAGGTTATTCAAGGTATATAGATATATATATATATATATATATATATATATATATATATATTGTGACGCCCACGTGAGATTCGATCTCACGACCGACGGAGGAGAGGTTAAGTCGGCCTTGGTTGGGCGGGGTGCGCGCGCATCTGCCTCCTGGGGCATGGCTACGCGCGATGAAGGAGGGGAGCAGCAGCGTGCGAGATGATTCGAGAATGAACACACGCGTCGAAATATCGCGAACTATCTAGAACTCGTACTTTCTCGCAACAATAGTTTAGCTATAAAAGAAGAAACGCGACCGAACTTGAGCAGTTTTCAGTTGATTAGTCAGCCAGTCAGTGAGTAAGCCAGAGCAAGCAAACCAACTTGTGTACCGGAGTTCGGCTCGAGTGTGCGTCCGCAACTGTGACAGCATCCGAAGGCCTGAGTTCGAGTGCAGTGGACCGCAGTTGGAGGGACCTGAGTTCGAGTGCAGTGGACCGCAGTTGGAGGGACCTGAGTTCGAGTACAGTGAACTGTCTCCGAAGGTCTGTGGTTCGAGATACTGTGAACTCGAGTGATTGAGCTAGAAGAACTGTGAACTGAGAACTGATAGTTCTGATTTGTAAATAGTGCTTTGTAAATATTAATTAAGATTAACAGTTCATTGTTGTTCGTAATAGTCCAAGTAAATTGTCATTGCCGTCAGTGGAGTGCTATAACGAATACTGTGATTGAGTGAAAATCCTATTGTTGACGAGAGCGTTTAAGGTGAATTGTAGAAAGGAATTATTGTTGGAAGAATAAAATCCTATTGTTGAGTTGAAATAAAGTTACAATATTTTAGTTGGTTATTTAACGACGCTGTATCAACTACGAGGTTATTTAGCGTCGATGAGATTGGTGATAGCGAGATGGTATTTGGCGAGATGAGGCCGAGAATTCGCCTCAGATTACCTGGAATTCACCTTAAAGTTGGGGAAAACCTCGGAAAAAACCCAACCAGGTAATCAGCCCAAGCGGGAATCGAACCCGTGCCCAAGCGAAACTCCAGATCGGCAGGCAAGCGCCTTAGCCGACAGATCTACACCGGTGGCTTTGTCCTGTGATGTCTCAGCGGTGGCTGCGTCATGCCAATCACATGACCAGGCATGCCCGCATTTGTGAGAAGTCTAATGTAGCCTACGATCAGATGAATTCCCTACCCGCAATAGTGTGTAATGCCCGGTTCAGACTGTGCGTGTTTCTGTGATGGATACCAAGGTGGCTGCGCGAATGGGTAGCCTGCGTGCTCACTTGCCGGAAGTAATGCGCTCTGGTGGCTCCTTGGATGGCTAGCTTGCTGGATTTCGAGGGTAGGTTCCTTGCTATTTTTCGTGAAGGTTTGCAGGCTGGAACGAAGGATGATCATATAATATCATCACTGAAATCATGTCGCCATGTTTGTTTTTTTCCAACTAAACCTGTTTTTTTTCTATATTCTTTAGTTTCTAAGAAACAGCAATTAAATATCGGACTTTATAGCTGTTTTGCACTTATGGCTTAAGTACTTTATTACTACATTTACTACTGTTAATGTAGGACTTTAGTTGTTTTCCACTCACGGTTTAGTTTCATTTTGACCATGAGTGTTGGCAACAGATGAAACAGCAGATGATTTTCCAATTTGAACTGTGAAATGAGCCAGCTCCGTGTGAACAACTACCATCATAGGAGCCAGCAAGTGAGCACGCAGGGCAGCCACCTTGGAATCCATCACAGAAACTAGCACCGTCTGAACCAGGCTTAAGTTGTAGGTTTTCAAAAAGGGGAGGTTAAGTAGAGTAAAGGCTGGCTCACAATAAACCGGAAACGAGAATCGGAACGGAAACGAAAACGGTAAAATTGTTAAAATGTGTACATTTAAATGTGAGCATTCACAATTGACGAAAAGCTTGCCGGAGCCGGGGATCGGGAACGGAGAGTTGGCCATGTTTCAACTTTGGCGTTCACGTTTCCGAACACAGCCCACTAGATTCATTCTATTGCCATCTAAAAGCTATTTTGTCGTCGTATATTTTGTAGCAAGAAGACCGTGACTATAACCTATGCATTATTTTGTTCTGTGCTGTGCATCATGGAGCAAGTTTTATTTGATGAGACTCTAATACTGAGTGTTGAGGAAAATCCTCACGTTTGCGATAATCGGCGCAACTCTATGAAGATGAGAAAATGCAGGAGAATACGTGGCTTTCAATAGATGCGTCATTGAACACCGACCGTAAGTGGATCATATTTTATTACTGTATTGGTTGTATTACACACTACATATTCATGCTTCAATTCAATAACTACTGTTGTGTTCATTTTTGTTCTATTACAAATGTTTCTTCTCTAATTATTTTACATTATGGTAGACTTAAAATAGGTTGCGATAATAAAGATGCATGGACATATTTATAGTACCGTACCTAATGAAATGTTTCAGTTGAAATTTCGAAGTTGGTTAACCTGTGTTTATGATGGCTGCCTTGTACTCATGAGAGAACGCCATTGGTCAATTATACACAAATAACATCAGAATTCGTAATATCGACTTTACATACCGTTATTGACATGCATATCGATATGCATAGTCGTCTACGTTCTCGGGTTATTGTGAATCAAAAATGTTCATGAATAATTTCGAGGGAAAAATTGTTCCGGAGCCGGGTATCGAACCCGGGACCTTTGGTTTAACGTATCAACGCTCTACCACTGAGCTACCCGGGAACTCTAACCGACACAGATCCAATTTTTCCCTCTATATCCTCAGACTTCAAAGTGGGCTGACAACCGTCAAGCAACCAACTTCGAGTGCACACTAACTCCGTGTGACTTAAATTGTGGTTTTCTGTTAACGAACAGTGACGTGTATTATGCAAATCAAGATTTCAGGTATAACTCCCTGTAAAGTTGATTTGAATAATTTCGAGGGAAAAATTGTTCCGGAGCTGGGTATCGAACCCGGGACCTTTGGTTTAACGTACCAACGCTCTACCACTGAGCTACCCGGGTACTCTAACCGACACCGATCCAATTTTTCCCTCTATATCCACCTCAAAGTGGGCTGCCAACCGTCAAGCAACCAACTTCGAGTGCACACTAACTCCGTGTGACTTAAATTGTGGTTTTCTGTTAACGAACAGTGACGTGTATTATGCAAATCAAGATTTCAGGTATAACTCCCTGTAAAGTTGATTTGAATAATTTCGAGGGGTCGCCCTGGTTGGCAAGTTGGTATAGCGCTGGCCTTCTATGCCCAAGGTTGCGGGTTCGATCCCGGGCCAGGTCGATGGCATTTAAGTGTGCTTAAATGCTACAGGCTCATGTCAGTAGATTTACTGGCATGTAAAAGAACTCCTGCGGGACAAAATTCCTGCACATCCGGCGACGCTGATATAACCTCTGCAGTTGCGAGCGTCGTTAAATAAAACATAATATTTATTTAAATTTCGAGGGAAAAATTGTTCCGGAGCCGGGTATCGAACCCGGGACCTTTGGTTTAACGTACCAACGCTCTACCACTGAGCTACCCGGGAACTCTAAGATCCAATTTTTCCCTCTATATCCACAGACCTCAAAGTGGGCTGACAACCGTCAAGCAATCAACTTCGAGTGCACACTAACTCCGTGTGACTTAAATTGTGATTTTCTGTTAACGAACAGTGACGTGTATTGTGCAAATCAAGATTTCAGGTATAACTCCCTGTAAAGTTGATTTGAATAATTTCGAGGAAAAATTGTTCCGTAGCCGGGTATCGAACCCGGGACCTTTGGTTTAACGTACCAACGCTCTACCACTGAGCTACCCGGGAACTCTAACCGACACCAATCCAATTTTTCCCTCCGGAACAATTTTTTCCTCGAAATTATTCAAATCAACTTTACAGGGAGTTATACCTGAAATCTTGATTTGCATAATACACGCTACTGTTCGTTAACAGAAAACCACAATTTAAGTCACACGGAGTCAGTGTGCACTCGAAGTTGGTTGCTTGACGGTTGTCAGCCCACTTTGAGGTCTGTGGATATAGAGGGAAAAATTGGATTGGTGTCGGTTAGAGTTCCCGGGTAGCTCAGTGGTAGAGCGTTGGCACGTTAAACCAAAGGTCCCGGGTTCGATACCCGGCTCCGGAAAAATTTTTCCCTCGAAATTATTCAAATCAACTTTACAGGGAGTTATACCTGAAATCTTGATTTGAAAAATGTTCATATTCACGTCCTCTGCTTCTCGTTTTCATTCTGGTTCTCGTTGCCGGTTTATTGTGAACCAGCCTTAAGAAAGACTCTTTGTCTAACGTGGATGCCCTGTGCTAAGAAATACTTTGTAAAATTAATGATTATAATTTCATGATTAATTGTATGACGAATGTGAAGGCATCCTTAGTAATTGTGTGGTACGTTGTGATCGGGAAGTGATGTAAGCGGACAATTAGTAGGACACGCTCGACGTGGTGTAAAATATTCATCAACAGATGAGTGCGTTTGTAAGCGTGGAGCTTCTCATAGATTGAGAAATTCTGTCTTAAAGGACATGGGAATGGGTTCCATCGGAGGTTTATGCGGAAGATGATGAAGAAGAAGCAAAAAGCGTGATGAATATGTCCTGTTTCGTAGCGCAGAGGCACCGAACACAATAGGTGGAAATAAATTCTGCCTGCTTTCTCATACGCCATTCACGAAACGTCAGGAATGTAACATTCATTTTAAAAGGAGTTCACGCCTCGATCTGAAGCTCGTCCATGTTTCAGTTACTGTTCTCACAGTAAGAGTACCGGAGTTTAATGAACAAACCACTGAGAGACACTAGGCTTATTTCCTTACTAGCCGTACCCGTGCGCTCCGCTGCACCCGTTAGAAATAAATATAAAGTAATTACATAATTAAAACAGGACATTTGATCCAGGGAACATTCGTGTTTGATAGAAGGATATATCGTTTATTATGCTACTTAATTTAAATTGTATTAAAAAAATTAAAATGCGATCATTTTGATCCAGAGACCACTCATTCGGTCATAAAAATTATTTTAGGAAATACAGGAAACGAATATACATAATAGCCTATCAACTTTTCTGTGCATAAGAAGCTATTTTAATCTTACCTGTCCTCGATTCACTCAGAAGTTACTGTAATAACATTATAGCATTATGTCCATCTAGAGAAACTACACTTTCCAATGGTGTATTAATAATTAATTATACAAATCGGTTAATTTAGCTTCCGACATTACTTCATACAAATACAGAAACATTTTCTGTAGGCTATGTTTCATAGCTTTCGATTGTTGTTGTTCAAGGCCCCTTATAGACGAAGTTATTTGTTTTTTATTTCATTACACCGCCTTAGATGGCGTTGTTACTGTAATTTTGAAACTCATTTATCTCATTAAATATCGGTCCTATCAAACTTTTCCATAGAATAAAACTTATCGGACATTATTTTTAAAGAAACTTTTGTTATGTAATGTTTTTCATGAAAATTAATAATAAGGGAGATATTTCGATTTATTTAATTCAAGCCCCCTTATAACCCCCCCTTTTAAATAAAATATTTGAATACCATATAGCCTAAATTCTAAGTTACAACGAACTTAATTTATATTCGAATTTTCATATAAATCGGTTCAGCCATTGTCGCGTGAAAAGGTAACAAACATCCAGACAGACAGACATACAAACCAACATTTCAAAAAAGCGATTTTCGGTTTCAGGGCGGTTAATTATATATGTTAAGACCAATTATTTTTGGAAAATTGAAAATTACCAGAAAAATTTCGGCTACAGATTTATTATTAGTATAGATATAGTCTATAGCAGCCGTGGCGAAAATGTAATCGTGCGCCGAGCCACTGTGTAACCTGCAACTGCATAGCACCTATGGAAAGAGGCGGATACCCGAAGGAGAAGTGAAGCAACTGTCTGACTTATTAACGGATTTTCATTTTTCTTACGTCAAGCACTTAAATATAATTTTGTACAGTACAAGGTTACAAACTAATGTTTAGTACGTGTAACGAAGAAAGAAATGAATAAGAAAACATAGGACACATTATCACAACGTAAAATTAACTGTCTTCAGAATGTCTCTGCGACAGAGTTTCAAAATCAGGAATTATGTCACAGCCAGTCGTAGTTGATCACGAAGGTATTTGTCTGTCAGTCGTGATCTAAATTTGTTTTTACTTTTTTCATTGTTGAAAACAATTTTTTACAAACGTAAATTGTAGCGAACATGGCTTCAACAGAGCAAGCGAAAGAACGAAGCTTCGGATATTTATTTTTTGGCAAAGATTTGTAAAGTTCAACATTTGTCAAGTCCTTACATCTAGCTTTCATTTAACATCACATTGTAAATCTGCGAGATCTAACCGCAGCATTATTCGTACATGATGATGATGATGATGATAATAATAATAATAATAATAATAATAATAATAATAATAATAATAATATAAATAACACTTAGCCTTTTAATGTTTCATGAGTAACATGTAGTATAATTGCCTTTTTATGTTATGCAACCGTTTTCCTCGTAATACTTGTGAACAATCATTGTCCTTCCATCCTACTTCAAACTTTCGTTTTTGTAGAGGTACATGGTTTTGAGAGAGACATTGCGACGATACGCCACTCGGAGGTCAGAGACAAATACAAATGGAACGGAGTTCGACTCCAGTGAGTGAGAGGGTGGGGATTGAGGGAGGTAGGAAGCAAGAGAAATGCATAGCTATCATTGCGAGCCACAATGTGCTCGCGAGTCACATTTTCGCCACGTCTGGTCTATAAGTAATATTACTTCTATCTATGGCTGATTTATGTACATATATTATCACTTATCAGGCAGTACATCTCACTTGGCGATGTATGTCAGAGGAAGAACAATTGTTCATATAATACATCTAAATTCTGATTAGTGTAACATGTATTACCCGTCCAAGGCGAGAGAGGACCCTGCGGTTCTCGAACTAAACTGTTGTCTGCTGTGGCTGTGAGTACATTCGTGTTCCATCTCAGTCCGCCTGTACACTAGGGCGTATCGAAAAAAAAAAATACGAAATTCAAAACGTAAGGGTATACAGAAGTTGACTTGCAGTCTCTAATAGCCAGTAAAAAAATTAGGTCTCTGATTACGTTTTTTACCGAACCGCAGGAAGTCTAAAGATTATCGTATATGCCTACCCAAAGAAAAAAATTTATTTATTTTTTTATTTTCATAGTTCTTCGGTGCATGGTCAGTGGGGCTCAAGTCACTTCTTTTCTACAATTTTTAGTTTCTGAAAAGCTATTAAAAAGAAAAACTTAAGTTTTCATTTGGTATTACGGACTTATGTCTGGGTGGAATGCAAGTCATAATACAGTAATATGATCATTTTGCCTTATGTCTTAAGGTAAGCGTTCACTACATCGTATCGCACTCATCGGACGAATCGCACGGATCAGAAAAAGACTATCTTTGCTGTAGTTGTTATGTAACCGCGTTCACTACATCGTATCGCACGCATCGCCTCTCGGCAAATCCGTCCACGTTTCTCGGATGAGCAGCTTTTCCGATCATGGCCTTCTTTAATAAATCAATTTTAATTAGTCAACTGTTACTATTATATTGTGCCATGTTCAGTGTCGCGCCAAAATGGCAAACAGAAAACTTATTACGCTTGTAGAAAATTGCGAAGAATTATATAATTTGAGGCGTTTCCATTACAGTAATCAAGTCGTTTCTTACATATATATTATGTAACCAATATTTCTTTCGTTTCTTCCTCTTCAATTAAGACGCATGAATCAATTACAAATTCTTATTCGCTAACAGTCATAATTAATAGACCTCCCCTAAAACTCCTCTGTTTTCAGCAATGTTAATATCGTACGACGTCATGTTTTAAACAGCTGATAGGGGAATCCGATGAGGCGATGAGATGGAGCCGTTACAGTGAACGCACTGCACTTAAACTATCCGTTGCGTGCGATTCGTACGAGGAGTGCGATACGATGTAGTGAACGTTTACCTTTAGGCTGCGGTCACATTGGAGACACGCTTGGGCAAGTAAAATAGAAGCGCCTGGGTGCCCAAGTGTGCCTAGAAGCTTGCTCTGGAAGTGTGGTCACATTGGATGCAAGTAACCTCTTCCACTTCCAGCCTAGTTGTTCCTCGGATGAAGAGCATTTAGTGTTAGAAAATGGAGTGTTGAAGTTTTTAATGATAGATGAGGATGCATTAAGGGATGAATGGGTGAACGAATATTTTAAGGACAGAGAGGAAGATGGAGAATATAAACGAACTTTTCCCAATCTTCTTTAACAGCCAGAGTTCATCTTTAATTATAGAATGTCCTTACAAGATGCATCCCAGATTGCCCTTCTTTCTTGAATACATGCTATTACTATTTCAACATCTATTGTGGAAAAAATGACTCACAAAAACAGCTACAAATATCACGTCACTCAGGCAAGCGTGCTAGAAAAAAAAAATTATTTGATCGACGGAGACGGGTAAACAAGCGTGCACAAGCTTGCGCTTGCAACTTGTATCAAGTGTGAATACCTTCATCGCGCCACTAATAGTTTCAAACAGACATTCACTAATGTTGTTTCTTCAGGCACGCTTGGGCACGCAGGCGCTTCCATTTTACTTGCCCAAGCGTGCCTCCAATATGATCGCAGCCATATTTTCCAACATCCTGCCGGTATTAACGGTTTATGTCGACATATGTATGCTTTTAGTACCGTCACTATATGATATACTGGCGAAAAATTATGTTCACCACTAAAGATTTTTATGCGTCTGTACTTGTGTACACGTGCCAACACTGTATTAATGAGGAAGCTTGTAAGATTTATATTTCCACTGGCTAGGATTTTGATGACCTATAAATCATGAAAAAATGTCCTAAAACAATGCATTTATGACCTAAAAATCTTAAAAAAAAATGCCCTTATAAATGCCCTGAAAATTGATCTTACATAATTGGCTTAGTAGGAAAAGAGGTTTTGTACTACTTAACATTTAGACTAGTAATTAAATTAAATTCTAGTACCAACATTCAAGTTTATTTAATTTTACATATTTTTTTCTAAGTAGTACACTTTCATTAATTATTTTACGTGATGTAGTTTCCACGTAGTCCACCACAAAGCCACTCTTATCCAGAATTAGCAGATATAGAGGAGTCTATACTGAAGGGGTGGTTGGAGTGTACTACGTTAAAACGGCAATATTTGTGCAGAAAACGATTAGAATATTATAAAAAATAACAGGTATTAGCCACCGGCGTAGCTTGGTCTGTTAAGGCGCTTGCCTGCCGATCCAGAGTTGCTGTCGGGTGCGGGTTCGATTCCCGCTTGGGCTATCTGGTTGGGTTTTTTCCGAGTTTTTTCCCAACCGTAAGACAAATGTCAGGTAATCTATGGCGAATCCTCTATCTCAGCTCGCCAAATATATCGCTGTCACCAATTCCATCGACGCTAAATAACCTCGTAGTTGATACAGCGTCGTTAAATAACCAAGTAAAAAGTAATGGGAATTTATTGCCAAAATTAAATTAAAATGCCTCAAAAATGTCCGAGAAAAACAAAAGATGCTCTTATGAGCTGAAAAAGGAAAAAATGCCCTAACAAATGTCTTAAAACACTCAGTTTATCACATAACATATAAATACTAAAGCAGCATTGTTTCTGGCTTACTAGAAAAAAGATGCAATTTCATCAAAATCCTAGGCCTAGTTGTAACATTCTAGAATGAAAGAATAGCATTAACGAGTTACTGAAAGTGTTGTTAAGATGTTCTGTAGTAGAAAGGAAATGGTTCTTGTAAAAAAAAAAAAAAAAAAAAAAAAAAAAAAAGTTTTAATAGGAGTATTTTCTGTAAGTATTTCTATTTTTAACACAATTGACTCGCTCTGTAGATTAGGATCAAATTAAAATCATATCTCATTTTGTCCGATTTTGTGAATTTTAGCCGTAGGCTATGAGAAAACAGATGCAGCGTATCGTCGTGGCATCATGCCTAGGACTCGCGTTACAGAATGCGTGCTGGTTCGAGTTCTCATGGGAAGGAATTTTCTCATGAAATTTCGGCCAGTGTATGGGACCGGTGCCTACCTAGCATCGTTATGAATTTGGGCAGCTACGATGGGAAGCGAAATCCGATTACGAAAGCCATCTATAACGCCTGGGAAGATCATCGTGCTTACCATACGATACCGTCGTTATGGTCGGATGATCGTTAACCTCTTTTGAAGGCAAATGGGCCGTCGCGCCACGGTTTATTATTTATTTGATATTAAATTCTGATGATGGACTTTGCCATGTGTTTGTTGGGACAGGAGTGTTACATCCGCAACACCGCTCTACCATTGTAACGGATTAAAAGCTTACTTTCCCAGATGCATGTGCAATCTGGGGCAAGAGCTCGCGACATCCTGTGCATGCACCGCGACACATCGAGGGCCTCTCTTCTCGGAAGAAGCCAGCGCAGCGAGGGTCGCCGCTTGTAGTGTCCTTCGCTGCCTCTTCGATCACCGATTGAATGTTAATTTCACGCCAGAGGATGTGTCTACATGCTAGCCCGAGGGTTTCAGAGGCGGCTGGTGGAGACGTGCCTCGTAGTGTAGTCGACCTCCTTTAACCGCTATGATCTATTGAACCGACGAAGACAGAGATGAATACCTCCTTTGCCGCGTTCAAATTACTGGCATACTACCTGCCATTCATTATATAGGCGCCGACTTATTTTAAATACTGGGAGACAGAAGTTCCAGAACAATTTAATTGATTATGTAAATCTAGTTTTTCAGGTAAAGCTCCCTGTAAAGCAGATTTGAATAATTTCAAGGGAAAAATTGTTCCGGGGCCAGATGTGGATCCCGGGACTTCTGGTTGAACGTACCAGCGCTCTACCAACTGAGCTACCCGGGAACTCCACCCGACATCGTCTCAACTTTTACCTTTATATCCACACAACTCGCGTGGGCTAACGAAACGCCAGAGACCCACATCGAGTGCACACAATCTCTGTGTGACTTGGAATTGTGGTTTTCTGTTAACGTACACAGTGACGTATATATTATGCAAATCTAGTCTTTCAGGTAAAGCTCCCTGTAAAGCAGATTTGAATAATTTCAAGGGAAAAATTGTTCCGGGGCCGGGTATCGATCCCGGGACCTCTGGTTGAACGTACCAGCGCTCTACCAACTGAGCTACCCGGGAACTCCACCCGACACCCTCTCAACTTTTCCCTTTATATCCACACAACTCGCGTGGGCTGACGAAACGCCAGAGACCCACATCGAGTGCACACAATCTCTGTGTGACTTGGAATTGTGGTTTTCTGTTAACGTACACAGTGACGTATATATTATGCAAATCTAGTCTTTCAGGTAAAGCTCCCTGTAAAGCAGATTTGAATAATTTCAAGGGAAAAATTGTTCCGGGGCCGGGTATCGATCCCGGGACCTCTGTCTGAACGTACCAACGCTCTACCAACTGAGCTACCCGGGTACTCCACCCGACACCGTCTCAACTTTTCCCTTTATATCCACACAACTCGCGTGGGCTGACGAAACGCCAGAGACCCACATCGAGTGCACACAATCTCTGTGTGACTTGGAATTGTGGTTTTCTGTTAACATACACAGTGACGTATATATTATGCAAATCTAGTCTTTCAGGTAAAGCTCCCTGTAAAGCAGATTTGAATAATTTCAAGGGACAAATTGTTCCGGGGCCGGGTATCGATCCCGGACCTCTGTCTGAACGTACCAGCGCTCTACCAACTGAGCTACCCGGGAACTCCACCCGACACCGTCTCAACTTTGGTAGAGCGCTGGTACGTTCAACCAGAGGTCCCGGGATCGATACCCGGCCCCGGAACAATTTTTCCCTTGAAATTATTCACATTTAATTGATGTTTCTAAAAAACTTCCGTTACATATTTTACATAAAATAACATCGTCTTATTTTTCATTCAATACCCACTGAAATTTATTAAACCAAGATGGTTGAAACTACGGCCCTTATGCTAAGTTTACCGGACTCCCTGTTTCCCAGGGACAATCCCCGAACAAAATTCGTCCCCGGAATGTCCCTGGATTTAATACTTTTTTTCCCAGATAATGCCGGATTTTCAATGTTAATTATTCATGTGGTTTAATGATCCTTGAACATTGTTCTGATAATTTTTCTAATGCAACTTTGCCGCTTTTTCATGATGCCATAATTAAAACTGAAAGTGAGAACGTAACTGCAGTCGAGTCTTCAATTGTTATCGAAGTTAATAAAAAAACTGAACTCCAGGAAAGAAAATAAATTTATTGCACCATGAATTGAAGGGTTCAGAGCCATAGTGGGTCATGTACCGAAGTACATATGATATTTCCATGCAGATATTCTGCGTCATCATACGATGAAAGAGTAATGGAACGGAGAAAAATTCTCTCCGGCGCCGGGATTTGAACCCGGGTTTTCAGCTCTACGTGCTGACGCTTTATATTATGTTAAAAACGGAGAAAACAAGGGTTAAAATTAAGTGAATACCGTAATTCAGTGAAACATGTAGCAAGTAATATAAAGTATGCACATTAAAACCAAATTATATATCAATCTTCATTAAGCTATGGTATTCACTTAACTTTAACCCTTGCTTTCTTCGTTTTTAATAAGTGGCGCTTGGCCCACTATATGGCTCTGAATCCTTCAATTAAGCAACTTTTGGGCATCCTTAGAAGAAGTGGTTCTCATTTCACAACAGAATTCTCAGTGTCTCTCATGAATTTTATGAAAATGCTGTTGAATATCCCTGTGCCTGGGTTATTTATTAACAAGATAAGATATCTATGAAATGTACTTATATTACTGAGGCCTTCTCAAGAAAGAGAAAATTTTGAAGAGACAGTCTATTATTTTTCTTCAAATGAAGATGAAATTTCTTGCTTGAAAAAATATGTGATTTCAGAGAAAATTGCAAAGTTTAATGAAGAAAATGCTGCTCTTTGCTATCTTAAGTACACTACCGGTCAAAAGTTTTCGATCACCTATCACAACTATGGATTTGTGGTTAAAACAGGGATTTCGTTTTGAATAGTCTACCATATCATAATGCTAGAGAAAGAAAATGTTTATTTTGTTGGTCTATTTAGTTTTTCCGATGTGTTTGTACATTGAAATAAAGTATATAGTTGTTTTCATAGCTGATCGAAACTTTTGACCGGTAGTGTAACTTCAGGAATTTGCTGAAAATTTGCGATCTAGAGAAGACCTGCTTATAAAGCTCATTCTTCTGAAAAAAAAAACAGTAGTTCAATCTGTAAAGTGAATGAGTACTACTATTTTTTTTATATGTCAACATCTGTCCCGGGAAATTGTGACAAAATCTGGTAACCTTACCTTATGCTCTACCTTTCTTCCCTCTGACTATTTTGCTCAATCTTCGTTGATCCTTGCAGCGAAGATGGACATGAGCATTTAGTTTCACTGTCACTACTACAATCTAGTTTACCATTCTGTTCCCGTTCATTGCATTTTTTTTTTTTTGCGAGGGCGGGAGGAGAACATCTCAAGCACCGCGACCTGAGATTATTGTGCGCCCCCTGGGATGAGTTGCATGCCCACCGACCCCACCCACGCCGGACCGACCTAACCGCTAACACCTTAACGACCAGTCCCCGTCATCCTTCTAAACCCGTGTTCTATTCTACGCTAACAGCCCCTCATGTTTCCCCCTCAAAGGTCTGGTGTAAGCCCACTCTCCCGTCTCCTCAACGGTCTGAGTTGTAAGCCCCCTCTCCCGTCTGAAGGGGAGTGGGTTCCGCTCTGGCCACCAACTACCACAGCTTGACTTATCTACGGAGGCCGGCCGAGAGAGTCAGCAGCTTCGGGGGGCTTCCGCAAGCCCGATCTCAAAACCAAGTAAGACAACTAGAAATGAAAATGAAATTATGATAAGGGAAGAAAGGAAGTGGCGAGAATGAATGGGGTTTCAAGTGCCTGATAAAGTTACCTGATATTCATCCATAGGAGTGAGGAGGAAAAAAAAAAACGAAAGTCTAAGCGTAGAATCGAACCCCGGCCCAGAGCGAAGACCACAGCGGTGGACTCATTGGAGTTTTACTTTGGACAGTTTTCTTCATTAAGAATTTATCCATTATCAATAGTTACATCGCATTGACTAATAACACACTTAACAAGCACACACCCGCGGCGACTGTCATCGCAAAAAAGCCGTCATTGAAACAATGTTGATAATGGTTACTGTTGAATTTCGTAATAAATTTAATTATTTAAGAATTAATGTTTAACATTAATAATATGTTTTACTGATATTAGACAAACATAGGCTACAGTCGAATATACTATTAATTCGGTATTATTATTATTATTATTATTATTATTATTATTATTATTATTATTATTATTATTATTATTATTATTATTATTTCCGCTTAGTAATACCTAATGAACTTCATAAGAACGTTAATTTTTATAGCCTTTTCACACTACATAACAGGGGATATCTTGTTTCTAAGAACTTAATTTAAAAAAATGTCTTAAAATTACAACACATAGGGGAGACTGTTGTACCTTTAGCTTAGTGTACCTTTGAACATTTTTTGTTTTTTAATTTTTGCTGCTACCTAGAGGACTCAAAATGAAGTAGATTGTAGAGAAAGCCGCTAAGTAGCTCTGGTCATAGTTTCAGTTTAATTTATTTCAAAGTGCGAGTTCCGTAGACAAAATAAGTTTTTTTAGTACCAAAAGTAAACATTTCGTTCATTGATGTATGTTTTGTAACACGCAACCAGATTGCATTTGTTAATCTATTTCAAGTACAGTGTGTTCCCTATAATCTGATGAGTAATAATATATTTTAATTTCCATGATTTATTTGACTCTCTTAGTTTTCGGAGCCATATTTGTTTAAACGTGCACCCTCTTGTACCTTTGAACACAAAACATCTTGTACCTGGAACATGTTCCAAATTACACGATACTATCGGTTTTTGTTTTTATTTTATTTTAAGGTCATGTCACGAAGTAAGTCTGGAATTAAAGAGGTCTCCAATTGATCCGGATGCCTTGAAGAAAGCTGTTGAAGCAGTTATTGCTTCTCCAGGAAATAAAATCTAAATCAGAGAAGCCTGCTCTGGTTTATGATTGCAAATACATTTTAAATATGATTGTCAGTTTTTACAGCTATATTCCCACCTATATTCCATGTGTTCCAACTTACAAGAGTGTATGTTCCAAGGTACATGGTCCTGTTGTACCTTTGAACACATTACATATCCCTCCATTTTATTTTTTCCATCCTTAATAGATCTGTAGAGCAGGAAAATACATACAGGAAGTTGTAAAGAAATCTTCAATAATTATTTCAAGCATTTTTTCATTTAAAAAATTTCATTTCTCTAAATTAAAAAAAATAAACTGTGAAAAGTGTTCAAAGGTACAACAGTCTCCCCTACCCTATTCAAGATTCCAACAAACTCTTACACAATTTACCCTGTGCTGATGTAGATAGGATGTCTAAAAATACACGACGCGTCACTTCTGTACGATGTTGCACTATTTCTAATGTTCTTAGGTGAGTACTTATTTATGGCTTTTAAGTAACCTGGGTCTACACCTGTGGAGTAACGATTAACGCGTCTCGCCGCGAAACCAGGTGGCAAGGGTTCGATTTCCGGTCGGGGCAAGTTACCTGGTTGAGGTTTTTTCCGGGGTTTTCCTTGACCCCAATATGAGCAAATGCTGGGTAACTTTGGTGCTGGTACCCCGGACTCATTTCACCGACATTATCACCTTCAGCTCATTCAGACACTGAATAACCTAAGATGTTGATAAAGCGTCGTAAAATAACCTATTAAGAAACCGGAAGTTCATTGCCGCCCACACATAAGCCCCCCATCGGTCCCTATCCTGAGCATGATTAATCCAGTCTCTACAACCATATCCCACCTCCGTCAAATCCATTTTAATATTATCCTCCCATCTACGTCTCAGTCTTCCCAAAGATCTTTTTCCCTCATGCCTCCCAACTAACACTATATATGCATTTCTGGATTCGCCCATACGTGCTACATGCCCTGCCCATCTCAAATGTCTGGATTTAATGTTCCTAATTATGTCAGGAGAAGAATACAATGCGTGCAGTTCTGCGTTGTGTTACTTTCTCCATTCTACTGTAACTTCATCCTTCTTTTCTTTTGTTAGTTGGTTATTTAACGACGCTGCATCAACTACTACGTTATTTAGCGTCGATGAGATTGGTGATAGCGAGATGGTATTTGGTGAGATGAGGTCGAGGATTACCTGGCATTCACCTTACTGTTGGGGAAAACCTCGGAAAAAACCCAACCAGGTAATCAGGCCAAGCGGGGATCGAACCCGCGCCCGAGCGCAACTTAGACCGACAGGCAAGCGCGCCTTAACCGACTGAGCCACGCCGGTGGCTCATCCTTCTTAGCCCCAAATATTTTCCTAAGCACCTTATTCTCAAACACCCTTTTTGGGTGAATACTTAAAAATAGTTTCGACAAACGACTACTGAAATACAAATCATTTATACCAAAAATAAGCAATTTACAGGCTTATTACATTGAATGAATGAAAGAATGAATTTAACCATTATGACCCGTGAAGGGCAAAGGCCTCCTATGAAAGGGGAGGGGGAGCTCGTTATTCGTCTACTTCAATTGTCTTGAGTCGAGTCTTTCACATTCTTAAAACATTTAGGCCTATGCCAGTGATGTCAAAGCAAGCGCATTTTTCTGACCTTGACGTCGTGCGCGGGCAGCAAGCGCTAAGTATGAAAAGAGGAAGGGTTGTGTATATGAATAAGCAACCTGTTGGATTAAGAAAACAGTGGTGCACAAACTTCAAATGGACGTGAAATTTTATGTCGTTATTTTTATATGGCTTCTTTCTGTTTAATATTATCTATATTGTCTGTAAAACAAAAGTACTAACACTGATTTCTTAATATTGCACTTGTGTTTTAAATCTTAATAACATAATAGAGAGTTAAGAAGGAATATTCACTTAAATTTCATAGTAGTATAATATTATACTGTATTAAGTGGATGAAACACATCATTCATAAAGAAAATGATATTCCAAAGAAAGAGATTGAGTATGACATGATAAGTTGGAATTTATATTGATGGTATCTTTAGCCTCACAAAAGTAATCAATAAACTAATTAAAACATTATTACACTACAAAGCAAAGTTACCTAGGTACTGTATCTGTTTTAAGTGTAACTAATATTACATAACAAAACTCTTATCGCATTATTCTTTTAAGGTGATATTTGTGAGCAACTTCCTATCATCAGAATATTAAATTATTTTCTCGAAATCTGCTGAAGCTATAGAGCTGACATTTTTACAACACATGGGCACGTATCTTTTGCTTATGATGTAAGAGTAGTTGCTTTGTTAATTCATTTCCTTACAAACAATTTCCAAGCGAATATTTTCAAAATTTTCAATACACTATCTTCAGTAATACGTATATACGGTATATTAGATTTACGAAAACATTCTATAAGGCTACTAAATAAATAGGCCTATACCTGAAAATTTCACTTTTCTATACGAAAAGTTGAGAAAATGTTTATTTTGAATAAAAAAAATCAAACTTGTGAAAAATGAGCATTAAAATTAAAACTTACATTCTTATAATGCACTTATACTTCTCAGGCAAATCTAAAAATTAGCATGGATACAGTTTTAATAAGTTCTCTTCCCTTTATCTATTGAATCAGTGGTGGCCATCCCTGAATATAGCTCAACCAAGCGGCATATACCACCTCTTTCGTCTGTCTCTTTCCTTTCCGCTGTAAAGCGCTCAGGCTCTCCTGGGCTCTAAAGCGCGCGCTTGCACCTGTGGGCGTCAATTGACATGCCTGGCCTATGCGATTAATAAATATTTTCTTAAATATTCTATGGTTAACAATACCATTACCGCCATCATTATCATCTTCACCACTATAATCTTCATAATCGTGGTAACAAAAACGTCCAGTTCACAGTTTTGTATAGGCCAACTCCCACCGACTAGCAGCAGTGCGTTGTCCGTGGTTTCGTAAACTTATGAACATGTGCATTGCAGTAGGAAATCTCTGGTACCTGACTTTGCCGAGATGCTAATTCGAGGGCTTTCCCCATAGTGGCACCTGACTGGTGTCATGCAACAACACATCCGCGTGAATTTATTGGAATTGAGTTTGCCGGGTATTTCCCATAGAATCTCGCGTTTCTTATACGGGCCATCCTAATTATTCGTCTGTTCAGTCAGTGTCTTTTGTCTTAGATCTTAATTTTATAGCACCCACTGCAAATCTATATATATAATTTGAACTGGTAATGGAAATTACGGGAAAACGGCTGAACGGATTTTAATAAATGACCCCTCATTTTGAAGCTTGGAACTCAAAGTTTTTCAGAAAAATAGTAGTTTTCAGTGAAATGTCAATTTTTCAACATAATTTTCCTATTTTCCAAGATCCATCTGTCGCCAGTTTTGAGAACTAGCTAATTGCATTTCAGAATAAAACAAAACACACACTACAGTGAACAATATTACACGAAGGCCATGATATGCAAGAATGCTGACATATTTAGAGCTCAAATTAAATTGGTTATTAAAAACTTAACCTACTAAAAATAATTTACAGGTTCGATTCTGTGGTGTGTAATTTTCTGGATACAGCTGTGTATTGGATATTAAAAACTACAAAACTTGAGGTGGTTTGATGATATTATTACCATTAGAAATAAAATATTATTGTAGTTAATGGCATGATGTGACTATTTTTCATTAATTATACATATTAATGCTATATTGATGATTATGAAAGTGAAACGTTTTGGGGTTATATAAGTAGCTGTAGAGAATAACGTAAATTAGATTTTGATTTCTATATTTTACTGAGTGGCGGCTATATGGTATATATACTATATGTTACTGAAAGCTATAAAACTTACGTAAGATAATAATATTATTAAAAATCAAACATTTTTATAGTTATTAATCAAGTGGGGTTGGGTCTTTTTCATATATTTAATGGCGGTGTGGTATAGATATTTATATGCGTGGTTCTCTTCAGTATTGGCTCGAGAGAGAGTATCTTTCATTATTATGGAAGCAAATAACAATCAGAATGTCTGGTATTCTTCATTGAAAGTAAATCTGAAAAATGTTTATTTGAACGTCTAATGAACTTAGTTTGCAGCATTTGCTGCACAAGCCACTAGTAACATATAAACATGTAAACCAATTTTCAATTTGTTATCCCGTAATTCTCATGTTGATTACTGGGGTTAAGATTATGTCGAATACGCACAACCTCATATCTGAATGTTAACATAAACCTACATGACACATTTTACAGAATTTAACTATCTCAGAACTGACTGGTAATAAAGGTCCTCACCAGAAAGGTTGCATATGTTTTTCTTTCTCTAATATAAAAATTACAAATCATCCTTTCACTACATACTCCTACACTGTGGCCCATTCCAAACAACTGAAAAGCTGTTCTGGACTCTTGCAGTCATCCAGTGAATTTTTGTAGTATGTGTCAGAAAATTAACATTAACTATTAGGGACTGATTTAAATAATATTTAGATCATTAAAGAAACAATTCAATAACTATCTTTTGTAATAAACTAATAAATGACAGGAGTATGGTAACATTTAATCCTGTTAAATATTGTGTTTCACTCTTTTAATTGCTAAATGACAATAAAAATGCTTTTGAAGATGTAGTCAGGGACACGTCACAGAACTAATATTTCCACACTCAAAGTTACTGCTCAGGCGTAATATGGTTTAATTGCAATAACTGTCCAAATAATAATTAAATTACAACATGATGGCTGTTATTGTTTTAGTAGGTAAAATTCTATAATTTCCAGTCAGTTGCACAATAAATTTCAAGGACATGTTTTAGCAACTTTCGTGATTGCTAGCCATAATACAGGTGAGAAAAGCCGTAAAATGTTTGTTTAATATTGAAACGATCCCTTTAGTTTTAATAATGTGCTATCTATCTATCTATCTATCTATCTATCTATCTATCTATCTATCTATCTATCTATCTATCTATCTATCTATCTATCTATCTATCTATCTATCTATCTATCTATCTATCTATGTATCTATCTATCTATCTATCTATCTATCTATCTATCTATCTATCTATCTATCTATCTGTCTGTCTGTCTGTCTCTCTATCTATCTATCTATCTATCTATCTATCTATCTATCTATCTATCTATCTATCTATCTATCTATCTATCTATCTATCTATCTATCTATCTATCTATCTATATCCATGTATCTACCTATCTCTGCCCGTCCGTCTGTCCGCCTATCCACCTATCCACACATCCACCCATCTATCCACCCATACGTTTATTATCCGTCTGTCTGTGTAGTAATGAAATACTCTGTTTATCTGTCTTAATCCCTCTATCTATCTATCTATCTATCTATCTATCTATCTATCTATCTATCTATCTATCTATCTATCTATCTATCTATCTATCTATCTATCTATCTATCTATCTATCTATCTATATCCATGTATCTACCTATCTCTGCCCGTCCATCTGTCCGCCTATCCACCTATCCACACATCCACCCATCTATCCACCCATACGTTTATTATCCGTCTGTCTGTGTAGTAATGAAATACTCTATCTATCTATCTATCTATCTATCTATCTATCTATCTATCTATCTATCTATCTATCTATCTATCTATCTATCTATCTATCTATCTATCTATCTATCTATCTATCTATCTATCTATCTATCTATCTATCTATCTATCTACCTACCTAGCTATCTATCTATCTATCTATCTATCTATCTATCTATCTATCTATCTATCTATCTATCTATCTATCTATCTATCTATCTATCTATCTATCTATCTATCTATCTATCTATCTATCTATCTATCTATCTATCTAACTCTACCTTTATCCATAGACTATCTATATCCATATCCATCTACCTACCCATCTGTGCCCATCCGTCTGTCTTTGTCTCAGTCCGTTTGTCTCTGTCTTAATCCGTTTATCTATACACTCTATTAATCAGTCTTATCTGTGTATCTAACCTTCCTAATGTTTCTTTTTCCTTCATTTCCTTCTCCCCATCCATTCTTCCTCTCCTATTTAAGATGTAATACTGTCCCGTATAAGGCACAGTCATCGTTATGGATTTCCTGGCGTGGTATATGCTTCAACAATGCGCATCGGATTGAGCGAGCGTCTTTTGTTTTCGCTTAATTTATTCGAGCTTGCGTATCGGCGAATTGTCTTGGCGCTGAGGGTCACCGCGAAGTCCTTCAGTGGATGTTGAATCGCGCGAGCGAGCCGGGCAGCGGCGGCAGTCGGTTGCGAATGCTAATGCGGTCCGGGTGGACGGACGATCCGGCTTCGTGTGATGCGATATTGTTATTGGTGAAATCGGAACTCGGATGTGGGTTGTGCGATTGTTGTGCTTTCCGTGCACGTGATTTGTAGTTCACTTCGCATGCGCTCCGAGTCCCACACGTTTTTCGCTGTGACATTGTTTGTAAGATAGTGGTGACATTGAGACGTAATATCTGTGGAGGTGAGCATTTTGTTGTAGCGAATATTAAAATCGTGGGCTCGTTCCCTCGCTCGCTCCCGTGCGCTCGCCGCTCAGTGTAGGGTTCGCCGCGGTGCTGGCAGGATGTGTTGTGTATGTGTTCAAGTGGATATGTGAGACTGATCTGTGCTGCTTCTCGTCGGCTTGGTGCTGGCTGGGTTGTCACGGTTTGGCTTTGGATTTGATAAATCCAACAGTACAAGTAAATCGAATAATTATAAAATCATAATATTTAGCTTTGTAGTACCAGGGCCCTTGTAGATGTTGTAGTAAGTCATGTATCTCCGTCTATTTTATATTTTAAGTCCAGTTTATTGTATTGGTTTGCAAAATCTATTCGTGTAATAGATAATAGTGATACATTATTTTGGGGCTTTGGATCTTTGGATCAACCTCTGTGTGATTTTCATTCTTCTTTTTTCGTTCCCCCAGTTTTTCTGTTGTCACTTTTATAATAATAATAATAATAATAATAATAATAATAATAATAATAATAATAATAATAATAATAGTTTTATTTAACTGGCAGTTTTTATAGTCCCTTTGTTAATTATGAATGCTGTAGTTCATTTAATATCGTTAATCAGAAGGAAACTAAACCACGTAATACTGGAATATAGAAGCACCCGTTAAATTTCAATTTTGGTCAGTTATTTTATTTGTTAGGACTTTCCTCAACGTTGAGATTTTCCTCGTTGAAAAGTAAAAATATAAAATTTACAGTTAATACAAGATATTTCAAATATAATAAACTTTTCTGTTAAGAATGTATTATTTTGCTTCTACAGAGCTCTCTTTCTACAGTTTCTTCTTTCCGGATACCAGGTTTCTACATGCATGCATATCTTTAGTTCATTTTCTTCTTAAGGCAATTGTTATAGTCATGATTTTTATAGATATAATAATTGTGTTTTTTATTTTATATTTTCTGGATATCTTGGCTGATTTTAGCAAATATAATAGTAATAATAATAATAATAATAATAATAATAATATTAATAAATATAATAATAAAATAATAGTAATAATAATAAATTCAACTGGCTCATTCAAAGAAGAAGGTTTAATAAATCATTAATCATGGTTTTATATTAAATTATGAAAATGAAATTTTGGTTTTTATCGTTTTTCGGTAGTTTAATATGTGTAAAATGATAATATGATTTTATTTCTTCTAATTGTCAGCTTTCAGCCCTATCTTCAGCAAAAATATTCTTAATGCAAAAATATCGATGAATTTTTTTTTCCAGCCGCTCAGTGGAATTTTAAATTTATTTAGCCCATTCTATACATAAAAGTATGGTACAAATGCCCTATTTTTCTACATTTGTATCTTTTGTCACTTCTGAGAAAAGTGTTCCCAGAATTGAGAAAATTAACATTGTAAGATATGGAAACTTTGACATCCTTTTTCTTATTTTTGTGACATTGATGCACTTTTCTAAGAAAATATTGCACGCAAAAGGCTGAAATTAATATGCAATATCAATGTGATGACATTTTACACAGTAGATTAAAAAAATTATTTTATTTCTATCTTCAGCACAAATAAAAAAAATATTTGTAGTAATTCTTATTTTTATTTTAGTAGATTATTTTACGGCGCTTTATCAACATCTTAGGTTATTTAGCGTCTGAGATGAAGGTGATAATGCCGGTGAAATGAGTCCGGGGTCCAACACCGAAAGTTACCCAGCATTTGCTCATATTGGGTTGAGGGAAAACCGCGAAAAAAACTTCAACCAGGTAATTTGCCCCGACCGGGAATCGAACCTAGGTCACGTAGTTTCGCGGCCAGACGCGCTAACCGTTACTCCACAGGTGTGGACTAGTAGTTCTCAATGCAAAAGAATGTTATCAATGAATTTATTTTTGCCAACCGCCCAGTAGAATTTTAAATTTATTTAAACCGTTGCATACATAAAGGTATGTTACATATATTATGATCTATTTTTTTCTACACTTGTATCTTTTATAACTTCTGAGAAAAGTGCACCAAAAATTGAGGAATTTAACATTGTAAGATATGGAAGTACACTCTCCCCTTAAATCCGTGAATATTAACTTAATTATTCGAAATGCCATCAAGCAAACAGTGAGGATGATATAAACTAAAATTAATCTTTTGTGTATTTTGTTAAGGAATAATAATATGATTGTTTTCAGACTACAGTTTTTAAGAATGTAAGGTCATTGTAGTAGTATTTTGTCATAAAATCCGGGCCCTGGTAATATTGTAATACTAATTTAAATGTCAAAATTATAACGACCCGGTCAGTATCAAGATCTGTGTGAGCTATGAAAGTGAATCGAGATAATATGTCGGTGACGGGTCTGTCGTTTTAACATTGCATGAATCTGGATTCCATGTTGGGTTGCTCCAAATAACATTGAAATAGGCTTTAGTATTCTGAAGGCTTGTTGTTTGTTTGTGTTGGGTGTACTGACAGTAAACAGTTCAATTAATATTAAGGCTACAAATAAACTCGGCTGCCATTTGAGTTTGTAAATATGACGTACAATTTATTATCGAATGTCACCAGTGATATTTATTGAAATGGCAGTTGTCTTCGTAGTCATTTACTGCCTGGCATGTTTATGACGTAAGCTTCCTACGTAGTGTTATAAATCATATTTACTTTATATAAGAGCTTTTTATATAAATAGTAACTACTTATTTGTCGTTGTTGTTGAATGTTTTATGTTCAGAAATAATTTTCAAAACTGATGGACGGTTTTTGTAGTGTAGGAAAACAATTTATCGATGGCTGAGAAGTGCTATCTCGTATCTGCAAAAATGGTTATTTACGTTAACTATATTATTATTATTATTATTATTATTATTATTATTATTATTATTATTATGTTCACAAAATTGGACAGATGCTAATATTTTGTCCTCAAGCAGAAAACCTTGCAAAGCAGAAATATATAGCTGTACAAAGTTTGTCTATTTTGAGAAAAATTAATTTTTAAAAGTTATTTTTTTAAATTTAACTACAAGTTTATAGATATAGGCCACTCGTTATCGCGTGAAACTACTTGCGCGTGAGGAGAGGAATAAAGTGGACTGGAAAACTTCCCTCTCTCGCTACGCTTCCACTTGCAGCTAGCTAGCTCGCTTACCCCCAACATAAGGTTGTTACTATGAGCTACGGCGCATGCAAGCATTTGATTTCACGAGATAACGAATGACTTATACGACGTATCACTTCTTAACCATCGTTAAGTTTTAATATATTATTTTCTTTTTAATGCCTCTAACCGGCCAAGAGGTACAGTGTGAATAAGGAAGTCATAAATATAATTCGGACTTTTAAAATTAAAATTGCGTTGTTTTTAAAAGAGTTTCACATGTTTAAACACATATAGTGATCCATTTAAGTATGGAATTTTAATTAACTGGATTTTTTTTTTTGTGTAATTCTCTCCATGAAAGAAAATCATAATTATAAATCTTGCGGGTTAGGACATCGACTTGCTCGACTCCACATCTGCGTTAATTTATTTATTCGCCAGAACTTCCATGAGAAGTATTTTCATTCTTAATTTACAAATAATATATATATATTTCATTTAGGCCTACTGAATGTTTGTGTTAAGGGGTTAGGTACAGCTTAAAGGAGTAAAATTTTGGAAATATTCAACATTTTTTTTCCTCCATTATTCTATCTTGTACAATAATGAAAATTAGTATGTGTAAAACACTGTTCTTCTGCTATATGATAAACATATTTTTACGATTAAAAAAAAATATATATATATATATATATATTTTTTTTTTTTTTTTCAAAATTCAAAGTTCACTGTGCAGTGATTGAAGCGTTTCCCTCATAACTCAAAAAGTACCCAACATTCTGTGAAGAAATTTTTTGTGTATATTTATGCATGTCATATCTACAATAAGATGCAAAATCACTTCTCTACCTTTGATAGATTGTCTGATAAAAAATAAATTCATTTTAAAAATGGTCAAATATCTGACACAAAAAAATATTGTTTATTAAGGAATATATATAGTTGAAAGAGCATGATATTTTAAACATGAGTTTTAGCAATAAAATAAAAGAGAGAGAACATGAAAAAAGTTAATAAGTTTATGAGTTATGAGGGAAACGCTTCATCACTGCACAGTGAACTTTGAATTTTGAAAAAATATATAAATATATATTTTTTTTTAAATCGTAAAAATATATTTTTTTCATATAGCAGAAGGATAGTGTTTTACACATACCAATTTCCATTATTGTACAAGATACAGTAATGGAAGAAAAAATGTTTAATATTTCCAAAAAAATTTACTGCTGTAAGCTGTACCTAACCCCTTAAGAAGTGTACTTTAAGACTGATTCTTCGTTCACTCTTAAATAGTAAATAGGATCATTGTCAGAAAAAAAAAGTGAGTGAATGAAAAACATTGTAATTATTCAGATATCTTTAACGTCAATTTGTGTATGTATTTCTAATTTTTCTTTAGGCCTATATGGAGTACTAGTAACATTTCATATGTTATCTTATCAAGACCTGTAGCAAGCGAAGAAGTACAGTATTAGTAAGAAAATTACGACTACAATTCATCATACTCTTGAAATAAAAAAATGCGATTTATCTAAATTATGTCGTACAAAATGTTAATGAATGTAAAATATTGTAATTATTCAAGCAAAGCACAGTAATATCTAATATGTTATTGTATCAAGACCCCTAGCAAGCGAAGATGTAGGCTACTCGTACAGTATTAGGCTACAGAGAAAACTGCGACTGTAACTTATACTCCTGAAATTAAAAATGTGATGTATCTAAATTGTGTCGTAGAAAATGTTAATGAATGAAAAATATTGTAATTATTTAAGAAAGCACAGTAATATTTAAGGGGTTAGGTACAGCTTACAGCAGTAAAATTTTTGGAAATATTCAACATTTTTTTTCTCCATTACTGTATCTTGTACAATAATGAAAATTGGTATAAAAACACTGTCCTTCGCTATATGAAAAAAATATTTTTACGATTTAAAAAAATACTTATATATATATATATATATATTTTTTTTTTTTTAAATTAAAAATGGTGGCAGTTCGCTGTGCAGTGATGAAGCGTTTCCCTCTTAATTCATAAACTTGTTAACTTTTTCATGTTCTCTCTCTTTTATTTTATTGCTGAAACTCATATTTACAATATCATGCTCCTCTTTGAACTGCATACCTTAATAAATAATATTTTTTTTATTTTTTATCTGACAATCTATCGAAGGTAGAGGAGTGACCTTGCATCATATTGTTGATATGACATGTATAAATAGGCACAAAAAATTTCATCACAGAATGTTGGATAGTTTTTTAGTTATGTGGGAAACGCTTCATCACTACACAGTGAACTGAATTTTTTGGGGGGGGGGGGGGATGTATATTTTTTTAAATCGTAAAAATATTTTTTTTTTCATCTAGCAGAAGGACAGTGTTTTAAACGTACCAATTTTCATTATTGTACAAGATACAGTAATGGAGAAAAAACATGTTGAATATTTTCAAAATTTTATTGCTGTAAGCTGTACCTAATCCCTTGATATGTTCTCGTATCAAGATCTCTAACAAGCAAAGATGTACTCGTACAGTATTAGTGAGAAAATTGGGGCTGTAACTCATACGTCTGAAATTTAAAATGCGATGTATCTAAATCGTGTCATACAAAATGTTAATTAATTAATGAAAAATATTGTAATTATTCAAGGAAAACACGATAAAATTTAATATGTTATCATATCAAGATCTTTAGCAAGCAAAGGTGTACATAGGTCTATTAGTTAGAAAATTAAGAGTATAATTCATACTTCTGAAATTAAAATGCGATGTAGGCCGTATCTAAATTTATGTCGTACAATTCTGTAGTGCTCGGGAAAAGTGACACAAGTCAGTTTCCACAAACCTTTTTTGATAATTTATTGACAACTTACGGAACATCTGTTCGCTTGGAAAAAAAATACATAGGTATTCCTCCCATTACAATAATTCATACAGAAAAAAATCAAATCGACATAAACCAGTGTAAATTGTCAATAAGTTATCAAAAAAGGTTTGTGAAAACTGACATATGTCACTTTTCCCAAGCACTGCAGAATTTTAAAATAATCCGTTAAGTATGGAATTATACCTTTATACATAATTCTCTCTGAAAGAAGATACTAATCATAAACCTCAAGAGTTAGGTTATCGACCTGTTCCGACACCCAGACTCGTAAAATATATATTTTTTTTCCTGAACTTAAAAGTGTGTTTCTTTCAGCGTTCTCTGTATCTGCCCACTTTTCGTTCTGTATCTTTTAGATTATGAAGCGACATTTATTTAAAGAATATGATGCAGGTTCATTCGCGGCACATGTTCAAACCATCTAGCTATATCTGTATTCTGTGATGTCGTTAATATTCTGTCTCGCTTCCTTCCTTTTATGGTGGAGAAGACTGTATCCTGCCAAAGACCTCGCGTATCAGCACTGCAGTCGCCATTGTTTTGTGAAATTGGAGGACTCTGTCCGCCCTCACTTGCAGTAGACATGCAAGTTTACTTTATTATCAGCGATATATGTAATGTTAGGGTCCCAGATAGTTGAAATCCTTGACTTGTAAAAGGAAATATAAATATGAAGCTTGGCGGGACAAAGTGATCTAAGTGCCAAAACTTCGGAAAATAGCTTCTTTTGCCCATAGTATTCTAAATGTCATCGCTAATGCCAAGCTATATAATCTTTGTGCGAGATCGTGCGTATTTGCTTGTTTTCCGCACAGAACCAATACGCGGTAAGTGTGAAATACCACATTCAGTATTCCCAACGTAACACACATAACAATTTCCCTCTTCTTACCGCTTAAGCGCGACATTCATTTTACTGCTTTAGGCTTTTAACATATTATTTTTAGAGACGTTTAACATAGTAATAATTATAAATTGGAAACTTACCACTGCAATTTCACCTAAATTGCAATGTTAATTATTGTTTTAATTATTTGCAGAAATTAAGTAAAGTCTACTACTCCACGAAACTTATTGCATTCCTGATACAAGTAACATTAAAGAATTCGTGAAAAAATCAACGAGATTCCAGATGCCGAAGTTATTACTGCAATATGTTATATAAATAATATTGTTAACATATTAAAATGAAAAATAAATCATTACATAACCTTACCGTTTGTTTTAAGTTCGCATTTATAGACGGGGAGGGGGGGGAGACAGACGTATATCACGGCCTGCTGGAGTATAGTAAACACAGAAAACATTTTACAGCAACAATGTTGAAGAAAGATATTTTGGTTTTCCGAAGTTGACGTCATTAAACAGAAACCAACATGGAGATTTCATTGCAACTAATTAGAAATTCGTCTTTCAGGTATGTAATAAACGATCTTCGCACAAAATAATGTACGATACACGAGCGGTATGTTTGTTTTCATGTTCTCGGAAATTAAAAAAGCTCAACTACGTTTCGCTTTTTCAATCTTTTCCTCGAACATGAAAACGTCAACATACCGCTCTTGTAACGTATATTACTATTGTGCACCTTGCAGTTGCCAAATTCGTCGCTGGATCGTGCTGGATGTATGTTCCAACAGTATTATGATGATGATGTATTTATTTCTACAACTCTTATTTGGTAATGGGTCGCCACCACATCTCTGTATTCGTGCTCCCCATTACCTTCTAATTACAATAACACATACAAACTTTCATCGACGCGTGCGTCATATTATTTTACCTTCGTTACCCCTATTGCTATAATACATACCCTCAATTTCCTTCCTAATCTCTCACCTGAAAATTTTCTCTTCTTAGTAATGAACACCTCCCCACTTTTATTGTTTACTTATATTGAAGTACTTCCTATCGTCTAAAATTTCCCTAATTTTGAACTAACTTTTACTAACACTACTTAATCATAATCATTCACTTTCATCTCTAATTTACAATCACTTCTACCTCTCCTCACTTCTGTCATCAATCTTATCCCCTATTTCTCCATTAGTCACTGAATCACATGTTTATTTGTTCAATTTCACCCGATAAATATTCCGTTTGGCACTATTTTTGTAAGTCAACTCAACCTTCATTTGTAAACTTACATTGAAATACTTGCTCTCTTCCTAACATTTCAATTTCTCTGACTGTACGCTAACTTAGTCGACACTCCAATATTAGTAACATTTCACTACCAATTACTATTAACAAACACTTCTAATTTTCTCTAGTCACTTCCTTCATCATCTATTTTTTCTCTGGACACTAATTCACTTATTTGTTCATACATTTTCCCTCCGATTATTATGATAGTTACTCTTACTCCTTGAACACTCACTTAATTGTTTCTATGTCTTTCGCCACTCTTTTATCACTCCACCCCCCCCCCTTAAGCACCAACTTCGTAGACTGTAGTTCTGCGGTTCCTTATTTCCTTTCTTTCCCTCACAAGTAGATGGACTACCCAAATCTTCTTTACTTCCCCTCTTTGTCGGCTCCGGACGTCTTGCTTGTTTCTCCTTAACCACCTTCTTGATCTGCAACAATATTTACAAGACATTGCTTTCCTTTTTCAGCCACCGGTGTGGCTCAGTCGGTTAAGGCGCTTGCCTGCCGGTCTGAAGTGGCGTTCGGGCGCGGGTTCGATTCCCGCTTGAGCTGATTACCAGGTTTGGTTTTTTCCGAGGTTTTCCCCTACCGTAATGAGAATGTAAGGTAATCTATGGCGAATCCTCGGCCTCATCTCGCCAAATATCATCTTGCTATCACCAATCTCATCGACGCTAAATAACCCAATAGTTGATACAGCGTCGTTAAATAACCAACTAAAATAAATTTCCTTTTTCCGGACAAATAACTTTTAGACACTTAGATCACTTTGCCCCTCCACGCTTCATATAAAATAAAGCAAGTTCACTATGGGTGCAACTGTATGAAAAATGTTGAAACTTAAAATATTGAAATGCACACAATAATTTACAAGGTCGTGGCGTGTCTTTCGTGATTTACAAAGGTGGAAATTGGACATTAAATCAAGCAAGTAAAAGTGAATTCAATTATACAGAAACTGGATTCTTACTCCCGAAGATTCGTTCGTAATGTATACAATTTCAAATACAGAGAAGTTAAGATATATGTTGTTGTTTAGTCAACTGTCCGAAAACAGGTCTGAATCTCACAAGTGATACCAAGAAGGCACTCCTTGTGAGGCAACTAGGCTAGGAGATAATGGGGTAGGGTGGCCAGTTCCTTTCCCCCTCCATTCCATAAATCGCCGACTAGCTACATATTACACTAGTCAGACTTCAGACGCATACAAACAATAAGTTCTTCCTCTGACACATATCGTCAAGTGATAATGTAACAAATTTACAACTTCAGAGAAAGAATGTAGACAGAGAAACTTCTAACATATATTTTCTAAACTACAAACCGTGAGGATACCGAGATGTTAGATGCCTTCTGACAGGATGACAGAAAAAAATTGTCTTGAAGTTGGAAACAGACAAAATATAAACTCATTTATTCACTATAAATTGGGCTTCAGCTTGGTGGCAATTGTATGCAACATAATGCAGATCGAAATACAATATAAACAAGATGAAAGATAACGAAACTCTTTAAACATGATATAAACATTACAACACACAGCTCCTACTTTTCTTCCTATGTATGTATTGCGAGTAATTTTACGACTGTCGCCGTCTCCCGCTTCTCAACTTCCAGGTACTCCGGTTTTGCCAATCGCCTATTTATAGACCCCTGCAGACCATATCCTCCTGAACCTCCTTGCTCCATTTTTTCATTGGCCTTCCTCTTCCCTTTTTTTCCGGGGGAGTCCAGTTGAAGACCTAATTAGGCCAACGGTCGGCTGACATTCTTCCTAAAAATTAAAAAATTTGTAGGTATAGTCTCCATCACTTTCGTAGGAAATTTATTCAAATTAGCTACCGTTCTATTCTCGGAGGATGATTTACCTTCAGGATTGTAAATTATGACTGAAAGATGCTAATTTTTCTTTTTACAGTGATGCAACTATTCTAGTAAGAAAGCAGTAAAATTACCAATTAACTTTTAATATGCATTGTGATTAATTATTATGTCTTATTGCATATTCGTAAGTGCCACAAAACTCGCTTTGGAGGACATCACATGACCCGCTAGTTGCACACCGCTCTCATATATGGACTTAGGTCAAGCGTCGTATGAAGAAACGCAACTTTTAAAACGGTTTAATTAGTCACGTAATATAAATACCTCTGACCGTCATTTGAGATCTTAATAAAATGCGTTTACCGCAACAGGAAATATTGCCTAAGTGAAGAGCCAGATGATGTACGGGATTCGCAGGTAGCAGCCTAAAGTGAATTAATCTGGCACATGACGCATCTGTGACGAACCTTGGGTTTATTTAAATTGCACGGCGTGAACTCTTCAATGCCACTTGCTCGCAGGAAAGGAAACCCGTACGAAGACGCTGTCACTCAGGCGGCCATTATGTCATTGGCTTTCTTACATGTAGTCTGTGACGTGGAGTGTGAATCATCGCGATGCTCATTGTTGCGCATAATACGTAGAATCAACGTTGCAGTGTGTGTGTGTGGGGGGTTATACCTCCATCGTCGCACCAGCTATGGCTTGGTTTCCAATTAGTTTCTGCGTTTTATGATCTAACTTCAGTACGTCACTGCAGAAGATTATACCTACTTTTCTTTTCGGCACTTATTTGTACTTTAAATCGACAGTATTAAAAAGTGAAAAGAATAATCTAGGAATTAGACTACGATATGATGTTAGAATTAGTATGTGGGAGGTCTTAGGTTCGATTCACGAGATGAATGTATTTTTTTTTTAATTATTTGTCCTAGACAGGGTAAAGGTTGGTAATATTGCGATAGTAATTTTTGAGAATTTATTACAATTTTACTGACAAGCAAACGTTCTGATGGGGGCAGATAAAAAAGTTAATTTTTTTCTTCCACCGTGTTAATAATGTCAAAAGAAGTGCTTATACTGTTCTACAACCAGGAGATAAACCGTGAAAGGAATGTGCTTACTACTGCGTCATCTATTCGAGCGAAGTAGATAGATGATATTAGAATTATAACGTCAGTTTAAAAATCATGCGCTCTCCTCCATATGTCATTTCCTGTATGGCGGGATTAAAAGACCAAGAGATTAACAGTGATCTAATTTTGTAACTAGGGTAGTATAAAAATGTGTTATGGTTTGTGCTTTGAGAAACAGCCAATAGAATTATGAGTACCCACGTGTGTGACCTTATGACATCTTATGACATCAACATTCATTCACAGCATCACACCGCTTCCCTTCATTCCCTGGAGACTTTCTCGTGGTTGGAGTACAGTACAAATTTTGGCCACTCGACCGCAATTACGAGAGCCGTAAAATAATAAGATCGCAAAGGGCCGCTAACAGAAAAAAAACACAATTTCATTGGACAAATTTATTGGAACGGACACAGCAATTATTGAGCTATTTTTCAACATATTTTCCATCGGAATTAAGACATTTCTCATATCATGGGATCGACAGAGAGAGGTGCAGACGCAGTCAAACGTTGGTTCCGATCTGAGGCGGTTGACTTCAACGACACAAAAATTGATCCAATGGTATGATAAATGTCTCAATTCCAGTGGAGGATATGTTGACAAATAGCGCAACAATTGCTGTATCTGTTTCAATAAATATTTCTATGCAATTGTGCTTATTTCTATAAACGGCCCCAGGGAAAATCACTTTCTGGACGGCATCGTAATTGCGGTCGAGTGGCCAAAATTTGTATAAGTACTTCTTCTGACATTATTAGCATGGTGGAAGAAAAAAATTTAACTTTTTTATCTGCCCCCATCAGAACGTTTGCTTGTGAGCGAGAGAAGGGCCGTTTTTGTGCAGAAACTTGTCTACGAATATTCCCTTAATACGTTGACGCAAAAAACCGACCTTCCTCTCGCTCAGTAAAATTGTAATAAATTCTCAAAAAGAACTATCACAGTAATACTCATATCACAACATTACCAACCTTTACCTTATTGTTGGCATTATAGTCATCCTCTCATCGACGTTGGATAACCTCTATATTTCGAGGGTGGCTCCAAAATAAATGCACAACATTTTTTAAATTCAGTTTGTATTCTACAACTTTGCAACTTATGGAGTTCATAGAAGCATCTTTTCCACTTGTATTCAAATTTAATTCAACCCGTTTCCATGAGTGGCGCCATCTTAGCACTCCTTCAAGATGGCTGCTACACTTGACATTCGTCAAAAACAACGTGCTGTTGTAGGGTTTCTGTGTTTTGAGAACGGGACAGTGGGAAACATTCACAAAATGTTGAGAAAGGGGTATGAAAATGTTGCTGTCAATCACAGTACAGTTAGTCGATGGGCAAGCAGATTATCTGGTGAAAGAGGGCACGCCAATATTCGGGATTCTCTTCGCAACGGCTGACCGCACACTGCACAAACTCCTGAAAATTTATAGCACGTTAACAACATGGATTGGCTGACAATCGCGTAACAGTGAAAGAATTGTCACTCCATGTTGAAATAAGAGAAGCAAGTGTCTGCAGAATATTGGAACAGTTGGAGTTGAAAAACGTTTGTGCCCGGTGGGTTCCGAGGATGCCGATAAGCCCACAAGTCCTTTCGTTCTACTTTTATTTAACGGCGCTGTATGAACTGTTAAGTTATTTAGCTCCAGTTCCGTATTGCCAAAACGGGGGTGTATGTAGATAAAACGTCTATAGGCCTACTTACAAAAGTTCGTGTTTGTAACCTGTATTACGTAGGTAAACTACTGGAGTGATACTTCTACTGAACCTGTTCTTTCTTACAAGCGTTTTTTTTTTTTTTTACTCTTTTCAAGGCTTATCCTAAACCTAATTTTGGCTGTAACTTGAAATGCAGACACAGTAGGATTTCTGTGACGTGGAGTTGGCATTACTATAAATCTTCATGTAAGAGAATACAATGGTAACTTAAGCACCATACAATAGGCGGCATTCAAACGCAGAAGTAATGGACCCACACAGTGCGAAAACTGTGTCTTAACTAATAGGTCTTTCACATTACAGGAAAACGTCCAATCTGCTTCTGCATCGTACAACCTCCGTATACGACGCATTAAGTAGGATAATAAGCTGTTAACCTCCCGCCCTCTTGTTATATAACCGTTGCTGTAGTGTAGTAATAGGCTACGTCTCGTCGTCCCATTTGGTGTATTCATAATCCCACTCTCGACGCTGCTTATTGCGTAATGGCGAAAATAGGTAGGCCTACTTTTTGCTAAAGAGTAGCTCTCATTGTATCGCTGACACCAATTTCTGCAGATAAATTAAATGTACAAGTTTTTTTTTTTTTTTCGAAAGACAATATACTTTCGAAATACCTGTAACTATAAAAATTAAGTTTTAAGTAAAACCATTTTATTTACAAAATAATAGCACTAATTGTATATGAAAAATTCATTACGACCGCCATTTTATTCTTCACTCAATAGCCTCTCCTTCAAGCCCAGGAAAGCAAGGAAATCTTTCAAAGAGTTCAGGATTTCCCGGGTAGGTAATGGCTTCAATATTTTCAGGGTTAGCAGGACGACAAAGAATACCTCGTTTTTAAGTAATCCCATAGACAGAAATACACTAGGTAGGATTTATGTCTGGTGATCGTGGAGGCCAGATGTTAGGAAAATGCCTGCTTATCATGTGATTTTCACAGCACTTTTTTTTAGTAATTACTTGGAATTCTTATTATAACACGTACATACATCTACATCGTGTTCTACGTAGAATATATTTTGGTTTATCAGATTGTCTACTTTCCATCTGCCATGGGACCGCTCTCTTCATTTCATTTTTTTTTTCTGTGAAGACAGATTACAGGGCCTATACCTCAGACATTTATAGCACTGTATCTTCTTAAGTCTCTGAGACATCTGTTGCACTCATCGTAATACTGAATATGATCATTTCACATCTGCAGAAACAAACTATTATTGAGGAAAATAAATTTTCCATAAACAAGACTATAATAACTAGAATAGCTTTGATTTGTTATTTTAAAAAGCAACAGAAATTAATTGAAAACAAATATGCACACTAAACCCCATTCTTTTAGTAAATGGAATGGTTCTTATTTTTATCAAATTTTCAAGGATTTCAAGCATCCTATTTTTTAATAATCCTGTACCTGTTTTCGGCTGGATAATAGCACTTGCTAACGAAACGATTCAACGAAGGTGATCCGGGTTTGAGTCCCGGTGAGATGTGGTATTTTCATTGGGGAATGCATATGATGTTCTTGTGGTGGACAAGGTCAATGGTGTTTCACTGTTAAACTCTTTTTCCCGTGCTTTTTTATGTAGACATTTTTTCAAAAAAGAAAATATTTTTTTTTGATAAAAAAATGTAATGTGTGCATGCAATCCGTAAATTATATAAATCTGAATATGAAGTGGTTTAATTTTTCTCCCTGTTTTTATAAGGTAAAGCTAAAAATGTAACAACATAGAGACATTCTAAAGAGATCAAAGATATTGTAAAAAAAATCAGACACGATACTTAAAATTTGGATACGAAAAATTGTGAAAATATGCAAATTATTATTTTTTTATTTAAATGACTCTTAATTTTACTTGAAACAAGTAAAGAGATAGGTTTGGAAGTAAATCCCGAAAAGACGAAGTATATGATTATGTCTCGTGACCAGAATATTGTACGAAATGGAAATATAACATTTGGAAATTTATGCTTTGAAGAGGTGGAAAAATTCAAATATCTTGGAGCAACAGTAACAAATATAAATGACACTCGGAGGAAATTAAACGCAGAATAAATATGGGAAATGCATGTTATTATTCGTTTGAGAAGCTTTTGTTATCCAGTCTGCTCTCAAAAAATCTTAAAGTTAGAATTTATAAAACAGTTATATTACCGGTTGTTCTGTATAGTTGTGAAACTTGAACTCTCACTTTGAGAGAGGAACAGAGGTTAAAGGTGTTTGAGAATAAGGTGCTTAAGAAAATATTTGGAGCTAAGAGGGATGAAGTTACAGGATAGTGGAGAAAGTTACACATCGAAGAACTGCATGCATTGTATTCTTCACCTAACATAATTAGGAACATTAAATCCAGACGTTTGAGATGGGCAGGACATGTAGTACATATGGCCGAATCCAGAAATGCATATAGAGTGTTAGTTGGGAGGCCGTAGGTGAAAAGACCTTTAGAGATACCGAGACGTAGATGGGAGGATAATATAAAAATAAATTTGAGGGAGTTGGGATATGATTTTAGAGACTGTATTAATCTTGCTCAGTATAGGGACCGATGGCGTGTATGTGAGGGCGGCAATGAACCTTCGATTTCCTTAAAAGCCATAAGTAAGTAAATAACTCTTAAAGTACTGAACCTATAAACATGAAACTTAAACTGATCATCATTACTGATACGTTACCAATACGAGCATGTGTACAAAAAATAAAGTCTGTAAATTAAAAAATATATATATTTTTTTTTTTTTTGAAGAGTTGGCGGAAAAACGATGAATGCCACATTTCTGTTAAGGATTGGATAATGATCTAATTGAGTCTATAACTGCAAGATGTAGTGCTGTTTCTATAGAAAATAAAGGAAAGGATTACTGTATTCGTGGTGATAATTCTCCTTTTTACCATTTTTCATAAGAACAACATTAAATTTCGCAGTGATCCATTGAATTAGATAATGACATCAACCTTAAGAAAACTGTGACATTCATCGTTTTTCCCGCGAACTCTTCAATATAAAATAGAAATTCACCCATTGCTTCTGTTCCCGGGTTAATTGGACGTGGAGTCATGTTAGGTGTCAGAGCGGTCGTGGAAACGCTGTCTTCTCTCGTGTTTTATGAAAGTCCGGTTTCACATCTACAGTAGCTGACAAGACCGTTGGTTGTTTTGTAGGTCTCCGCCGACCGGCTTGCTTTATACCCACGTCCATCATGCGAGCGAGCTATGCTAAGGAAATTGGGTCTCACGTCGGCTCGATTGAGGAACCGCTGCGCTGCGGGGAAGGCTGTAAACCTACAGGCCCAGTTCCTCGAGTCACTCTTCCAGTGTGAACAGTTCCATCTACAACTAATTCGCCATATGCTATGATATCATAAAACAAATAACTGCTGTGGAACCCTTCTGATTCATCGCGGCCAGTGAACCTGTATTTATGTTTTTATTTTATTGGGTTATTATACGACGCTGTATCAACATCTAGATTATTTAGCGTCTGAATGAAATGAAGGTGATAATGCCGGTGAAATGAGTCCAGGGTCCAGCACCGAAAGTTACCCAGCATTTGCTCGTATTGGGTTGAGGGAAAACCCCGGAAAAAACCTCAATCAGGTAACTTACCCCGACCGGGATTCGAACCCGGGCCACCTGGTTTCGCGGCCAGACGCGCTGACCGTTACTCCACAGGTGTGGACGTGAACCTGTATGAAAAACAAGATAGAAATGGCTTAACGTGCTCAGAGAATCATTAAAACATGCATGACATTTTAAAGGTAGGCCCACATTTATCGGAACGGATTCGTTCGACGCGTTCGGATTTTTATTCTTTGCATTATTTTAAATGGAGCAACTCCCTCTTGGCCGTATCGTCTCTCTTCGCATGACCCGATTCCGTCCAGATTTTCTGGCCAGAGAATCCTAAACGGATTTCCTTACAGTCCAAGATCGAAATAAAGAATGGAATGAAAATTATATCGATTGCAAGGCCTCCAATCGCAGTAATATTGGAAGTACAAATTAAATGGATGAGTGAAGCTTATTTTGTTAGTCCAACAGTATGAAGAACTTTACAATTTGTCGAATTAGAAATATTTATTTATTTATTTATTTATTTATTTATTTATTTATTTATTTATTTATTTATTTATTTATTTATTTATTCTGGTGTAGTTAAGGCCATCAGGCCTTCTCTTCCACAATACCAGGAATACAAATACAGTAATAGAAATAAACAGAAAAAAATACACTATATACAAAATAAAGCTACACAAAAAATAAAGAGAGAGAGAGAAAAACACTATAAACAAAGTAAAGCCACATAAAAATATACAGAGGTTGCAGTCACACATTTTTAAATGAGTGGTTAAATATCATAATTAAATATATCCTAACTAATTAACTAACATAAACAAGAAACTTGCAATTTTAATCTAGATTAAAAAAGAAAAAAAAACCACAAATCAATACTTCTAGTAATACCTAAAAACATTAAGTAAGACAAAATTTTCCAATTTAATTTTGAATTGTGATAAAGTCCGGCAGTCCCTGACGTCATTAGGTAACGAATTCCAGAGGCGCTTATAGCAATGTAATATGCAAAAAGAACGTACGGGATGAGATTGGGGAATTATTGAATCAACCAGATATGTTTTTCATAGTTTATTTGTTAGAGAGCTATTCATTTTATTTCCAGGTTCAGTTCAGAACACTAAAATGAAATAATGCGCTCTAGCAGTAAATTACAACACTATGTGATTATTAATTCGGAAATGCGGACAAGTGAGCGATATGAGCGATACTGTAATAAAAATCCGAACGCGCCGAACGAATTTTTTCCGTTAAGTAAGCCTTTAGCCGTATCGCTTCTGTCCGAATGACTGAATTCCGCCAGAATTCTGACCATAGAAATCTACACGGATTTCCGTACGGGCCAAGATCGAAATAAAGAAAACCATGACAATATATCGATTGCAAGGCCTCCAATCGTGGTAATATTGAAGGCATAAATGAAATGGCTGACACGAAGCGTATTTTGTTATTCCTTCTTCCAAAGCCAATGCAATTAAAAATACATCTTCTTCAGTGTTAGTCATTTTATTTCCAGAACACTAAAAGGAAATAATCTAAAATATCGATTGGTGAAGAATCGGTAGAACGGAGAAAAAGTGTGGAACTGCCCAAGAGGTGACGAGAGTAGTTTTCTGTAGCTTAGAATCAGTCTAGAAGAAGTTTTTTTCTCTATTATTGAAAACAGATCTTGATTATGGTTGGTGAAGAGGAAAAGGATGTGATGATTTCCTTGAGAGAATGACGGATATAAATGTATAGAAAGATAAAAAGCTGCGAAGATTTAACCATTAACGTCGAACGAGCCATTAAATTGTAATAAAAATGAAATGTTTAGATAATATTGTATGGTCCAATCGATACTTAGCGCGTCTTTTGCTTTATCTTGTCCGACGAGTTTCATTTCATTATTATAGTTAATGCATGACCTACTATTATTAAATTTGTTCCAGTCGATATTTAGCTTCTTTTGCTTTATCTTGTCCGGAAGTTTCATTTCATTATTATAGTTGATGCATGACCTACTATTATTAAATTTGTTCCAGTTGATATTTAGCTTCTTTTTCTTTATCTTGTCCGGCGAGTTTCATTTCATTATTATAGTTAATGCATGACCTACTATTATTAAATTTGTTCCAGTCGATATTTAGCTTCTTTTTCTTTATCTTGTCCGGCGAGTTTCATTTCATTATTATAGTTAATGCATGACCTACTATTATTAAATTTGTTCCAGTCCATATTTAGCTTGTTTTGCTTTATCTTGTCCGACGAGTTTCATTTCATTATTATAGTTAATGCATGACCTACTATTATTAAATTTGTTCCAGTCGATATTTAGCTTCTTTTTCTTTATCTTGTCCGGCGAGTTTCATTTCATTATTATAGTTAATGCATGACCTACTATTATTAAATTTGTTCCAGTCGATATTTAGCTTCTTTTGCTTTATCTTGTCCGACGAGTTTCATTTCATTATTATAGTTAATGCATGACCTACTATTATTAAATTTGTTCCAGTCGATATTTAGCTTCTTTTTCTTTATCTTGTCCGGCGAATTTCATTTCATTATTATAGTTAATGCATGACCTACTATTATTAAATTTGTTCCAGTCGATATTTAGCTTCTTTTGCTTTATCTTGTCCGACGAGTTTCATTTCATTATTATAGTTAATGCATGATCTACTATTATGAAATTGATATTTAGCTTCTTTTGCTTTATCTTGTCCAGCGAGTTCCATTTCATTATTATAGTTAATGCATGACCTACTGTTATTAAATTTGTTCCAGTCGATATTTAGCTTCTTTTGCTTTATCTTGTCTGACGAGTTTCATTTCATTATTATAGTTAATGCATGATCTACTATTATGAAATTGATATTTAGCTTCTTTTGCTTTATCTTGTCCGGAAGTTTCATTTCATTATTATAGTTGATGCATGACCTACTATTATGAAATTTGTTCCAGTCGATATTTAGCTTTCTTTTTTATAGTTTATCTTGTCCGATATTTAGCGAGTTTCATTTCATTATTATAGTTAATGCATGACCTACTATTATTAAATTTGTTCCAGTCGATATTTAGCTTCTTTTTCTTTATCTTGTCCGGCGAGTTTCATTTCATTATTATAGTTAATGCATGACCTACTATTATTAAATTTGTTCCAGTCGATATTTAGCTTCTTTTTATTTATCTTGTCCGACGAGTTTCATTTCATTATTATAGTTAATGCATGACCTACTATTATTAAATTTGTTCCAGTCGATATTTAGCTTCTTTTTCTTTATCTTGTCCGATTTCATTTCATTATTATAGTTAATGCATGACCTACTATTATTAAATTTGTTCCAGTCGATATTTAGCTTCTTTTTCTTTATCTTGTCCGGCGAGTTTCATTTCATTATTATAGTTAATGCATGACCTACTATTATTAAATTTGTTCCAGTCGATATTTAGCTTCTTTTTCTTTATCTTGTCCGGCGAGTTTCATTTCATTATTATAGTTAATGCATGACCTACTATTATTAAATTTGTTCCAGTCGATATTTCCAGTCTTTTAGCTTCTTTTCTTTATCTTGTCTTTCATTTCATTATTATAGTTTTGCATGACTTTATCTTGTCCGGCGAGTTTCATTTCATTATTATAGTTAATGCATGACCTACTATTATTAAATTTGTTCCAGTCGATATTTAGCTTGTTTTGCTTTATCTTGTCATTTCATTTCATTATTATAGTTAATGCATGACCTACTATTATTAAATTTGTTCCAGTCGATATTTAGCTTCTTTTGCTTTATCTTGTCCGACGAGTTTCATTTCATTATTATAGTTAATGCATGATCTACTATTATGAAATTGATATTTAGCTTCTTTTGCTTTATCTTGTCCGACGAGTTTCATTTCATTATTATAGTTAATGCATGACCTACTATTATTAAATTTGTTCCAGTCGATATTTAGCTTCTTTTGCTTTATCTTGTCCGGCGAGTTTCATTTCATTATTATAGTTGATGCATGACCTACTATTATTAAATTTGTTCCAGTCGATATTTAGCTTCTTTTTCTTTATATTGTCCGGCGAGTTTCATGTCATTATTATAGTTAATGCATGACCTACTATTATGAAATTTGTTCCAGTCGATATTTAGCTTCTTTTGCTTTATCTTGTCCGGCGAGTTTCATCTCATTATTATAGTTGATGCATGACCTACTATTATTAAATTTGTTCCAGTCGATATTTAGCTTGTTTTGCTTTATCTTGTCCGACGAGTTTCATTTCATTATTATAGTTGATGCATGACCTACTATTACGAAATTTCTTCTAATCAATATCCAGTTTCTTTTGCTTTCTCTTGTCCGACTAGTTTCATTTCATTATTATAGTTAATGCATGACCTACTCTTATTAAATTTGTCCAGTCGATACTTAGTTTCTTTTGATTTCTTTTTTCGATTCATTTCATTATTATAATTAATGCATGACCTACTATTATGAAATGGATCCAGTCGATATTTAGCTTCTTTTGTTTTCTCTTGTCCGACGAGTTTCATTTCATTATTACAGTGATGCATGATCTACTGTTATGAAATTTGTTCAGTCAATATCCAGTTTCTTTTGTTTCTCTTGTCCAACGAGTTTCATTTCATTATTATAGTTAATGCATGATCTACTGTTATTAAATTGTTTCAATTGGCATTTAGTTTCTTTTGCCTTCTTTTGTCCAGCGAGTTTCAGTTCATTATTATAGTTAATGCATGACCTACTATTATGAAATGGATTCAATCGATATTTAACTTCTTTTGTTTTCTCTTGTCCGACGAGTTTCATTTCATTATTATAGTTGATGCATGACCTACTATTATGAAATTTCTTCCAATCGATGTTTATCTTCTTTTGTTTAATCTTGTCCGACGAGTTTCATTTCATTATTACAGTAGATGCATGATTTACTGTTATGAAATTTGTCCAGTCAATATCCAGTTTCTTTTGCTTTCTCTTGTCCGACGAGTTTAATTTCATTATTATAGTTAATGCATGTCCTACTGTTATTAAATTGTTTCCATCGATATTTAGTTTCTTTTGCCTTCTATTTTCCGACGAGTTTCATTTCATTATTATAGTTAATGCATGATCTACTATTATGAAATTGGTCCAATCGATACTACTATTATGAAATTCTAACGCTTTTGTTTCACATTTAGAATTGTGATAACTGAGATCTTCCAAGGCTAAACCTCACCAACTGCCATAGTATTAATGTAACAGAACTGTAAATTGTGAAAAACAATTGTCCCATTTGTGGACAAAATTGAAACTTTAGACAACAGTGCACAAACTGTAAGGCGAATGGTAGGTAATCCCATGACATGACTCTGTTGTCATCTCGCTATCACCAAAAACTGACGCGAGATAACTGCAATAACAAAGCTTCGTTAAATAGGCTATAAAAATAAACGAAAAACAATTAAATAAACATTATCACGAATATAGACCTTGTGTATAAAGATTGGATGGCCCGTACATTCAGAGTTCATTACACTACGACTGTGATTTCGACCACGATTAAGATAATAGCATTGACTGATGATAGAGAAGGGCTTCTCAGAAGTTATGTTAATTATTAAGTAAATATTATCATAACTGATAATTTATTTTGCTCAGCAATGGTTACGACGAAAGAACGTAACGTTTTACTCGTGGGAAATGAGGAATTATAACAAATTAATTATTTCTGGAGTTTAAAGTAGATGCGTGAACATTCTTTCTCTTGTTTTCTCTATTTGGCAGCATCTGGCGCCAGGAGCGTAATAGTGCCGCATATTATACAGTTGCAAAGATGCAGTTGGCAAAGATAGAATGAAGGCGTTGTTAGAATGCGTAATAGAGAATCGAAATTTGAATTGTGTAAGTTAATTTGTTTAAGTATTAAAATCTCGTGTAAACTAATATAAGTCACGAATTCCTTCTAGATATGATACTGTACATTAACATTAATGTGATACCGTATATAATCCAACCTTCTTATCAGATTGGAGGTGTGCCTCATCATCATCACTAGAACTTCACCTTTTGTTTGTGTAGGGTTAATGGTGTTATAATAATAAGTAATAATAGTAAAAAGTAAAATACATAAAACTCGTGAGTCATTATTACATATTATTTCTTACTATTATAACACCAATTTGATGGCTTGCTATAAGAGAAAACAAAAATTCCACTATGTAATTTAAATGTAAAAACAAATTGTATCTGATGATGCCGTAAAAGGCGAAAACGTTTATATATTATTTCTGTAGTGTTTGGGTAGAGGGAGATAAGTCATAAAAATGAGTTCGGAGATAAATGAAAATTAAACTTGGAACCCTTATTACAAATAATTTTCTACACAAATAAAACACATCAATTGCTAGTATTCTTTGATTTTTACACTCCCACTTGTATAATTTAACTTGTGTGTTCATCTGGGGAACAAAATTCCACCTGGACAAAAAATGACATATCCCTTTACCCGAACACCACAGATTTATATTTAATATGTATTAACATAGGGTAAAGATTGTTAATACTGTGATACGAGTAATATCGTGATAGGTTTTTTTTTTTTTTTTTTTTTTTTTTTTTTTTTTTTTTTTTGAGAATTTATTACAATTTTACTGAGCGAAAGGAAGATCGGTTTTTTGAGTCAACGTATTAAGGGAGTGTTCGTGGACAAGTTGTTGCACAGAACAGGTTCTTCTCTCGCTCAGTAAAATTGTAATAAATTCCCAAAAAGAACTACCACAATATTACTCTATCACAATATTACCAACCTTTACCCTATGTTAATATTAAATTAACAAGTTATAAGATTGAATATTTTAACATGATTTATTGTATTTAACATTGTCATAATACAGAATATTCCAAGTTCTTTTAAAACTCTTGATATTTTTGTTTGCTTTTTAGCATTTAATCTTTGATTCATATAAAATTTATCGGATTGAAAAATTATTTCACTCAACATTTTGTTATCCAACATAGCACCATAATTTATCCTTTCAAATACCTGGGAGCAACAGTAACAAATATAAATGATATTCGGGAGGAAATTAAACACATAATAAATATGGAAAATGCGTGTTATTATTCGGTTGAGAAGTTTTATCATCCAGTCTGTTGTCAAAAAATCTGAAAGTTAGAATTTATAAAACAGTTATATTACCGGTTGTTCTTTATGGTTGTGAAACTTGGACTCTCACTTTGAGAGAGGAACATAGGTTAAGGGTGTTTGAGAATAAGGTGCTTAGGAAAATATTTGGGGCTAAGAGGGATGAAGTTACAGGAGAATGAAGAAAGTTATACAACACAGAACTGCACGCATTGTATTTTTCACCTGACATAATTAGGAACATTAAATCCAGACGTTTGAGATGGGCAGGGCATGTAGCACGGACGGGCGAATCCAGAAATGCATATAGAGTGTTAGTTGGGAGTCCGGAGGGAAAAAGACCTTTTGGGAGGCCGAGACGTAGATGGGAAGATAATATTAAAATGGATTTGTGGGAGGTGGGATATGATGATAGAGACTGGATTAATCTTGCTCAGGATAGGGACCAGTGGCGGGCTTATGTGAGGGCGGCAGTGAACCTCCGGGTTCCTTAAAAGCCAGTAAGTAAGTACATAGCACCATAGTTCTTGGATATGGCCCTTCTTTATCTGAAAACAAGGCGGTGTCTGCTCGTGCTATATTGTGGGATGATTTTTCGTGATTTCGGAAATGAATTTCGTTGTATTTCACTGAATTGTCCAAACAAATCTAAGTACAGACGATTTTTCAACGTCGCGTGTTTAGAAGTATCAAGGGAGCGCGCGAAAAAAATTTCTAATTATTCAAGATTTTGAATTAAAAACTTTCGAATTAGTAATGTTCGACCATACAGATATATTAGAAATAATCACCATGTGAACGTATGATAGGAAAGCTCACCAAGTTTCAATTCCTACTGTAAGAGTGCCCGGTGATTTCATTTTTAACAGTGCACTTCAAACATTAAGCTTTGAACTGCAGTATAACCTCTATTATCCGTGGTAATGAAGGGGATGGACTGAACAGTTAATCGAAAAAATCGGATAATCCATACCGTAAAAGATTTTCATAAATTAGGTGCATAATACTTTGGCCTACAATTTCGTAATTTCTTCGTGGTCTTGTGTTTAATGTGCTGTGTAGTGGATGAGTTCACTAGAAGTTCGGTTGTCAACAACGGGTTCTTAAGGGCGAAGGATTGATGTTGAAGATTGTCTGCGGGAAGATAGGAATAGTAGAAGTCTCATGTTGTAGATTTACATACGTTAGTCACTTTATTCTTGTTTTTTCTTATTAAATCGCGTACAGTTGTAACGCCAATCTCCTACGCTGAAGCAACATTAACCACAGTTTCTCCTCTCCCACATCTCTCAATTATTTGTAATTTTTCTCTACAATTAACACAGTGCGTTTTCTTTTGGCAACTGTGGAAGACATTTTGCATGGAAGTTATACAATACGGCCACTCGAATAGTAAGAATAAGGGCAGAATGGTACACGAGTTTGTGGAAGTTCTTGGGGTAATTACTTTGAAAGCAGTTACTGTAGTGACTATTCTACAAGTAGACTAGTATTTCTGTTGCCGACAGCGAAGCATTCCTATTACATACTGCATAAGGCTGAAGGCTTGTATTAACCCTCTGTAGAAAACTACGTACAAACATAACATATAGTAGCTACTTCATATATTTTTCTGCCGCAAAAAAGGTCGGATAATCCGACAATCGGTTAATAGGATGACGGATAATCGGGATTCTACTGTATTCACTGAAACATTGAAGGTTGCCTTATCGGAGAAAAAAATCTTGGAGAGAAAATCGGAATAAACAACTAGACGGTTAAGCATATCATTGGCCTACCGCACTCGTGCGGGCTTGACATTTGGTTGCACTGATTGTCGTTGGTATGCAGTTTCAGTCGACAGTATACAATTCGGAATTCGTAACTCTTTTCTAGATACTCTTCTTTCCCTTCAACTGCCATAGTCAGAATGATGGTATCCGACACATATCTTGAGATCTAATCTCTATTAAAAATAAATGTAAGGAAGAGCATGCGAACATAACATTTGAAAGGTTCTATTTTGGGGTTACAGTAAGTAGTTACAGGAATGTCTAACTTATTCAGAGGAAGGTCACATTTCTTAAGTTCACTGATTTGCATGAGCATGCAAATTACGTTATATAATGCGTAACGCACACAGATGTGCAGCGTGTATTTGCACAAAACTAGACACCATTTTGTATTCCCAGTTGATACCTAGCCTCCTTACATTTGCATAACCATTTCAATGTGAAATTAAAGATTCTGCCGATAGGACATTTATATTACCATAGCTGCGTGAAATCAAAGCCCCGTGTGATATCGGCTATACTAAATTGGATTCACACAATATGTGCTGTATAATGTATAACAAATGTAGCGTTACTAACTCATATCTGCTTCATATAACTGGATTCTGTATGCTTGGTTGGTGCCAGGACTATATGTATTTACATAATGACTAAAGCTGCCTATTAAAAATTCTGTCCAGGGATCCATTATTTTAGTGATAGAGCACGAGGTCAGAATACGGGAAAATGAATGCAAATAAGTATGAGAGAGTGAGCGTTCAATATTATTCATATTTGATATTTGCCCTATCAGGTATGGGTGCGCACACAGGCAAAGCGGATTGGAATGAACGCACCGAAGTTAAAAATCCTTCTTTTTTAAAACATTTTCATTCATTTCATGTGAATATTCGTATTGTTTTAATGAATAACTTATGAGTAAGAAGAGTAACAATTAGTATTTATCGAAATTATTTAACGATCTAAAATCAGATGAAGAAAGTTTCATTTAATGTATAAGAGAATAATTTGAGACGTTTTAGTACTTCTCAGTGTAAAGTAAACTGGAATGGGTTATGAATACAGTGAATATTAAGTCAGATCATGTTAATTGGACTGGAACTGAAAATGAAAATGTAACAGAAAAATTAAAAAATAATAGGCTTATCAAAGAAAATTAAAAGAAAATACTCTTAAAAGAAAAGGGAGAAAGTTCAGAAAGTCAACAAGAGGTCGTAGAATTAGCTTTCAGTTTATTTCGAAGTAAAAGAAATCGGAAAAGAAGGAGATGAGGAGGAAGACGACGATGATGATTGTGATTTATTTATTTATTTATTTATTTATTTATTTATTTATTTATTTATTTATTTATTTATTTAACCTGGTAGAGATAAGGCTATCAGGCCTTATCTTCCCTCTACCAGGGGATTACAACTACAATATTAAGAATACAAATTACAATTATAATTACAATTAATATTTACAGATACATTAAAAATCAAAGTACTAAAAGATTAACTGATTAATAAAAGCTAGACAGTTTATTGTAAAAGTTAAGAAGAGAGAAGCATTTCTTTTATTGATTAAGTACAAATTAAACCTACTCCACGCAGTAAGAAAATGCTTAATAAGCTTGCTTTTGAACGCTACTAAATTCCGACAGTCTCTGATGTCACTGGGTAGGGTATTCCACAAGCGCGAGAGCGAGATTGTGTATGATGATGAATACGATGATGTGATTTTTTTTTCCCAGCACATATCAACGTCGTTTTTGTTGTGACGAAATCCGTCATCTCATCTCAAAGAACGTTTAATTCTCATCCAGTTGCTTGCTTCGGTCGCTGCTGTGTACGGAAACCTCTCGTTGTAGAATAAAATAAAAATTATGGTAACAGATATGTGGTTGAAAAGTGTTACCGATACAACGAAAGATGTGAAAACTAAACGAGGCAAATAATAATTATAATAGTAGTAGTAATAATAATAATAATAATAATAGGCCCTAATATTGTTGTTGTTTAGTCAACTGTCCGCAGACAGGCCTGAACCTCACAAGTGATACCAAGAAGGCACCACTTATGAGGCAACTAGGTCAGGAGATAATGGATAGGGTAGCCAGTTCCTTTCCCCCTCCATTGCATACATCGCCAACTAGCTACATGTTACACTAATCAGACTTCAGATGCATACAAACAATTGTTCTTCCTCTGACATATATCGTCAAGTGAGATATACTGCCTGATAATAGATGTACATATCAGACAGAACCTCAATCTGAGGATAATAATAATATATGCAACTAATATTCGAAAGGTCCCGCACTCCTGATGATGAAAATTTTGTACTATAGACCACGAAGGAAACTGCCTTTGGAAATATGACACGAGTCTGTTGAGATCGCAACGGATTACTGGGTCCAATAAATATTCTATATGATATAAATAAGCATTACGAGAGGGGTTCGGCCGGCACCATAGATCGTGTCCCGGCATAGCTCAGTTGGAAAGAACGCTCAGCGCGCAGAGCTGAGAGGTCCTGGGTTCGATTCCCGGTGCCGGTACGAATTTTTCTCGTATTAAATAGTAATAATACATATTGGCTATTTCATAATAGCCGTGTAGTATTCAATGAGGTGGGCGAGACCTCATACAAAATGAATATGTGATGTATAAATAATTATTTTGATATAGTAACATTATTTAAGCCGAAAGGTCAGACCGTTGAATTTCCACGCTGGTAACCCCGGGTTCGAATACCTGCGGATCAAACTGTAATTTGTGAACAAAGACTCTGCTTGGCGGCATGTTTTTGCGGAGAACTCCCGTTTCTTCTACCGGCATTCCACCATTGCTCCATTAATTGTGCAGTGCTGTGTGGTTCACTTCGCATGGTGCAACGAGAGCAACGCCTACAGCGGTAAAAAGAACTACAGCTTCGTCGCATCCCTCATGGCGAAGTACCCGCCAACATGATCTTGAGATTATATTTATGGTCCGTCCCAGTAATCTGTGAAGTAACTTCGCGCATATGGAGGCGGAGTCTATCTGTGCCGGAGTGTATTGCGGGCAGCATCAGCTTGAGTCCACTAAGGGGTAAGGTGCTCGTGGTAGAAGGTAGAGTAGAGTTCAGATAGAAATTATCCCCTCCTGCAAGCGATTGCTCGCTTCGTTCAAGCAATACCTCCCCCCAGAGCAGTCATTGGCCATAGTCCTCCCACATACCATTTGCGCAGAGGTCTTGTTTCGTCTTTCTACTCCACAGATTCCTGAAATGGACCATAGTTGTATATATCTTTTACTCCGTCGTCGAGACTAACTCTTGGTGACGGATCGAACAACCGTATTCCCTTGTTCTTACGACCTTTCCTGATGGTAATGTTAAACGTAACAGCGAACCGTTAGATACTGGTCAAAATCGTAGAAAATTTCGTGCCACTCTGAACTCCGTTAATATGTCTAATCTTATTTCTAGTCAGAAGGTGTAGCTGTTTTAACACGCGTTGTGTCCTGTGGAAGCAGGCTGTGGAGTCGGAATAGGTTGATTAAACGTCTATTAAGAAAACATTTTTTAACATTTTCTTCCTTTATATTATAGATTTATTAATTTGTCATGCAGAATAATATCTGTAATATTGACAATTAATATTTGAGGAGAAAAATTCGCTCCGGCGCCGGGGATCGAACCTGGGTCCTTGGTTTTACGTACCAAGCGCTCTGACCGCTAAGCTACGCCGAATTCAGACCACAGCACCGGAAGGAGGAGAATTCGATCCGGTGCTGTGGATTGAATTCGGCGTAGCTCAGTGGGCAGAGCGCTTGGTACGTAGAACCAAGGACCCGGGTTCGATCCCCGGCGCCGGAGCGAATTTTTCTCCTCAAATATTAATTTTCTTCCTTGTGAACTATCTGCATCTTCAAACTTGGGGAGATTGATTGATGCTTTGGGTCGCATGGTGTGGGAATACTGCTTTATAACTTTGCCTCTGATACTTAAGAACCGATTTCTACTATCGCCTACATAACCATTAGATTTGTACTTATAACGATCCATGTGGTGATGATTAAATGTCTTAACGTACCAATTACTATTCTAGTAGTTTACAGCCATTTATGTACAGGGTGTTGAGGAAATAAGTGCAAGTGTGTTTAACTGTTTATGAATAATAGAGGATAATGAAAAGGGCAAAATGTTCATTATGCATTTCAGCATACCTCGTAGTACCTGTAGCTTAGGCCTAAGTGATAGAAGTATTTACATTTGGAAATAGTCTGGACATATCAACGCTTAATGAGTTTTCCTTACGGTACGGAACTAAACGTTTCTATAAGTGTTACCTGGCCTTCAATGAGGTGGTCTCATCCTGCATGTGGTTTTTCCGTGGCTTTCCTAATGCGCTAAAACAATGAGAGCTAAAAGAAATGAGCCATGGGCCTACATCCTCCTCGCCACAAAAGTTTCGGCATTTTCCAAAATTTATTTCGTATTCTGTACACGGACTTGTTTACTCAGTTCCACTCGCACTGCAAACGGACTCGGTACCTTTCAATGTGCAGACTTATAGATCTCCGAGCGTTCTTGCTTGTCCTGATGCTCTTCTCTCATGTTTCTTCCCCCCCCCCTTTATATGGCAGCTATTAGGTTATGTCCATTTTTCCCCTACAAAATTCTCTAGAGTTCCTTCAGTGGAACAGCGAAACTCGGAGTGAGACAAGTGGCCAACGGGCTTGGAGCTCACATATTAAGCTTTCCTCAGCCCCAAACCCAAGGAGCGTTTTCGCGTACCTACGTTTTAATGTTTCTCCTTCTACCTCTCCTTCATTCATTCATTCATTCATTCGTCCACACCTGTGGAGTAACGGTCAGCGCGTCTGGCCGCGAAACCAGGTGGCCCGGGTTCGAATCCCGGTCGGGGCAAGTTACCTGGTTGAGGTTTTTTCCGGGGTTTTCCCTCAACCCAATACGAGCAAATGCTGGGTAACTTTCGGTGCTGGACCCCGGACTCATTTCACCGGCATTATCACCTTCATATCATTCAGACGCTAAATAACCTAGATGTTGATACAGCGTCGTAAAATAACCCAATAAATAATAATAATAATTCATTCATTCATTCAAGAGGGTGGTAGTGGAGGAATGGGTAGGAAATGGGTAGTCGTCTCAACATGATATGTACTCTCTTATAAGAGAAAAATAAAACATGAGTACGAGTGAAGTCCTTTGTTCGGTACAAAATAGATAACACGAGTAATTGGGCCTACATATTTCTTAGTAAGAATTTTTTGTGTTAAATAACATTAAAAGTTAAGCCAAACAAAGTCAGTAAAGTCTTCCCCATTACAAGGTGGCGGAAGGTTAAGGCTCTCACCTGTACAGACAATCGAAATTAATGGCAGTAGGGATGTCAATCCTACGTGCCCGCCGCCGTGTCCCTAGTACTCATTTCTGTTTCATTTCTGTTAGAGGCTGAGTAGATCCTAGGGCCGGAAGGATTACACCCTATCGGAAATCGAACCCGCGACCTTCCGGCTGACACCTTTACACCTTTACTTAAAATTTGATACTCTCTCTCTCTCTCTACCTTAGTTTAACCTCTCCCTTTTAGGTTCATTTACACGACCCACGCCACACGGGCCTCACAGGGCCGCGACCTGTCGGAGAGGAATTAATCTATGGATCACATACATACTTTTTTGACCACACAAGGACATGGAGAGCCTCCCCGGATGAGGGATCAGCTCTATGCCAGGGCCACCTCCATGGCCGGACTTTCAAGAGGTACAATCCTGGCATTTGCCTGGAAGTAACTGAGGAAACCATGAAAAACCTCAGTTAGGATTGCCGGCCCCTGGGATCGAACCCCGGACCTCCCGAATGCAAGGCCAGCCCTCTACCACGCCGCTAGCCCGCTCGGTCAAAATTTGATACGATATAGATTAAACATAACAGATGAAAATAAAGAAAATATTTTTATGTTGAAGTTGAAGAGGAACTTTCAGGTAAATGAAGTGACGACAGATTCATTGAAATTTTTAGAAGACAGGGCACTCACTATCTCTCTCTGATAATGACGTAATCTTGCAGACGTTCGTATGTTATATTCGTTCGAAAAAAAACCCTGTTCCTATGAGGGTTCCAGGCAAAATTTATCGGTCAATTTTTCCCCACGTTGAATTTCGACATTGAATAACTTTTGTAGTTAAAATAGTCGTTAAATATACTATCACTCGTTCGAAAAACATGCGAACTCGTTATATTGTTCATTACTCTACAAAGCGGTGGAATACAGAAAAAGTTCCTTGTCAATTTTGATTTTGTACTAATTTTATGTACATCACCTATCAAAATACTTGCACTTATTTCCAGAATACTCAGGGCCAATTTCACCAAACATATTTAACTTTAATTGTTACGTACTTAAAGTCATTTTAATTGACACTTAAAGGGACAATGCATTTCACTAACACAAATTGGGCTTTAAGCTCTCATTAAACTGCGTTTCAGTTAATTGGTCAATATTTGGTCATTTGAATAATTATTCCTGTATTAACGACAATAATTTTCACCATGGCGAGGAAATTATGGATTTGATATGTGAAGATAGTGATTTCTTACCAAGATGGACAAGGATAATTTCCAGAAGAGAAGATTAGTTCAATAAAATGGACGAAAAATATTTGCAAATACGGTTTAGGCTAAGAAAAAAATTCAGCATTGTATATTTTGAATATTATAGAATTTCCAATTTGATCGGTAAGTAGTCCTATCTCATATTTAAGTGATAGGGTATAGGAGTGACGTTTAATTAATCTTCGGTTGCCTAAAATACAACTAAATTAATAAGAATAACAAATTTATTATATAGGCTGATAATATATTTAAAGACATTGGAATAGCACATAATCTGTCAAATCTTTCCATTTTGCTTGTTGTATATTTCCTTGGATCTGCTTTCATATTGTTTTTGATGCTTTTATATATTTTGAGATTACTTCCGGTAATGTTTTTGAGTTTGTGACAAATTATTAGTTTTCGATCTCTTCTTTACCGCCATTTCTGATGGCATTTTATTTTACATCTTGATTACACAACTTTTAACACAATATCACTTCGGAAAACGTATTATTTGTCTTTCGTGTGTTAAATGTTATGTTACCTCGTTAACATGTTTCAGCCTGCTATTGTCCATCTTCAGAACTGGTTGTTGCTGGTCTTGGCGCCTTTTGTTTGTGTTTCCTGTGGGGGTGTGTTTGTGTAGTGTAATGTGAAGTCAAAGAATGTGTGTGTGTTCTGAAATTGAGCTGTGTGTTGAGAATTTCATTTGGTTGTGTTTTTGTGTGTCTGTATATTCCATATTCCAAATGAAATTCTCAACACACAACTCAATTTCAGAACACACACACTCTTTGACTCCACATTGCACTACACAAACACACTTCCACAGGAAACACAAACAAAAGGCGCCAAGACCAGCAACAACCAGTTCTCAAGATAGCCAATAGCAGGCTGAAACATGTTAACGAGGTAATATACAATTTAACACAAGAAAGACAAATAATACGTTCTCAGACATTTTATTGTTGTAATATAACAAATGAATTCACTATAAAAGCCATTGCCTACATTGACAGGGCATATGGCCTTTGAAATTACGATTTTACAACGATTCAGAAGGCCGCGATGACTTAATTGAGAGTTAAATTGGCGGTATTTTAAATGCGTATTGGTCTGGTGAAATGCAAACGAATTAAATGTGATTTAACTTCTGTAATTAATATAGATTATTTTAATGTACTGTACCAAAGTACATATGATATTTCCATGCAGATATTCTGCGTCATCATACGATGAAAGAGTAAAACTGAGACGATTCTGTTCGGCGCCGGGGTGGGTATCCGGTGTGGCTTAGTGGATAAAGCATCAGCACGTAGAGCTGAAAACCCGGGTTCAAATCCCGGCGCCGGAGAGAATTTTTCTCCGTTCCAATACTCTTTCATCGTATTCTGTAATTAAGTTAAATTACGATTAGTTAATTGTGGATTAGTAACATCTTGGTGAAATCGGCCCTCAGTGAGACTCAATAAACAAAAAAACAGCCTGTTTCAAATAATGGTAGTGAAATGTCTTAACGTATCAACCATCTAGTAGGTTTACTATTACTAACATATAGTATTAAGCTTTTATGAAGGAGTGGGAAGTTTGCATACCGACCCCTCAAGCCTTGTGTGCAACTCCACGCTGGTTGAATCCGACAAATTGCCTCGCTTTGTGTGAGAGTAACTTTGACTCCTCTGTTTTGTAGTTGCTCAACTCTGTTGAGAGAAACACTGTTTGGTAGTTGAGAGATTAGCGATCGAGAAGAGAGGTTCAGCGGCGTCTTTGATCGATTCCTCCTCAAGTTTCGAATAGTTGTGAATGCCAGGCACTCGGTCGACCACGGTGTGCGCGGTGGACGTGCCCTCCGTATTGGCCCTACCCGCTGCACGCATCATCATCTCCACCGCCCTGCGTGATCTTCGTACAGCTGCCGTTCTCTTCAAGTGAGTTTCTGGGAGGGTATTTGGGCACTAATACTTTTCAACTCTGTAAACAAACCTTCTTAGTTTTGACTAACATTAAAGACAAGTAATTGAATTTGAAAGAAGTAATTAGAAGGTGATGGACATTGTTTTGTACCCTTTAAAACAACTTGAATATTTCGAACAACTTCAGACACACAACCTTAAACTTTCGACAGTTTTTTTAAAGAAAACTTTCTTTATTTTGACTAACGCTAGGAAATAATATACCTAATTGACTTGTATTCGGGACATCCGGGTTCTGATCCCAAGGACTGAGTATCCTGACTTTAGATTTCCGTTGTTTAACAAGTCTCCAGGCAAGTGCCGGGACAGTAGGTCTATACCAATTAAAAAGTCCCACGATCTGCTTCCTATTTCAAACCTTGTAACCTTTAATCATCACTCTCCGTATGTCATCAGCCAATCTCTGCGACAGATCTTTCATCTATCTGGTAAGTAGAGCAAAAAATCTCGGAACATTTATCTTTCGACTTGGCATATTTCTCTTCCACTCCGTTAGCAAACGTTCTCAGTTGCACAAATCCTAAATTAAAAATACATTTTATAATGTTATATTCTCAAGAGTAAATTTAACATTTTCGTGAGTATTTTATTTTTTATGTGTTATTACATTGATAATTATACTTTATTGTAGTTTTAACAAATATTTCCTTGTTATCTTATTGTGTATGTTATTATTTTGCTCCTGTTTTTAGGTTATTTTTGGCTTTATTAGATTGATTTGTTATTCCTTATATTATTTATAGGGGAGAGTCGGGTAGTATCGGACATCGGGTAATATCGGACAGTGAGTTTCTTTCATCTACCACACGATGATAGTACCTGATTGACATGGTTACGTTTCTGTGATGTCGCAGAGAGAAACGTAACCATGTCATTCAAGTACTACCATATGGTGGTAGATGAAAGAAACGCACTGTCCGATACTACCCGCTGTCCGATACTGCCCGACTCTCCCCTACATATAACTTATACATGCATACATAATGTTTTTTATATGTGTATCACATCTTCCGATAGCCCTTTTCCAGTCTTCTGTATAGAAACACTGTTCCACTAATGTTAGTATTTTCTCAAGAGTAAAGTTAACATTTTTCCTGAACATTTTATTTGTTATGTTTTATTATATTGATAATTATACTTCATTGTAGTTTTAACAAACATTTCCTTTTTATGTGTGTCAATATTTTGCTCCTACTTTTAGATTATTTTTAGTTTTATTAGTTTAATTTGTTATTCCTTATTTTAGTTACATATAATTTGTGTAGGCATATCTACCATATATTACAGTATAAATATGTAAATTCTTTCAAGAATAATTAGGCTATACAATAGTATATTAAAGTGTTTTTTTTTCAAATCCGAGAAGTTTGAAAATGAGCAGAGCGAATTTTTCAATTTCCGAGATTTTGTAATGCACTTCACAAACGTGTATTGTATTTTTGCACAATCTATTTTTAAAATTGCAAATACAATATATTTTGCATTGAAAATTTAGAGCAATATTATTCCAAAGCCTTCACAAAACTGCACTATAATGGTAGCTAAGTAACAATAAGTGCAGTGTAATGGGTCTATTTCATTATAGTTTTATGTTATGAAGAATGGTTTCGCTAGCTGGTTTCTGTGTGGGAATTCTAACTTTCAAGGCCTAGCAACAATAGCAGTATATGCAGCAAAAACACGATCGTGCAAAAAATAATATTTGTATTGCATAACTGTATGGTATCCTAAAACGAATAAACGAATAATAGTACCATTGCATATTGTTTATAAAAATATTTACGATTAATACTCATCTAGGTTATTGGTTAGAATCTTCTTCATTCAAAAATTTAACTCGACATAGGTCTGTCTGACTTTCAATTTCCTCAGGCATTTTTCTCCTTCATTTTATTGTGGTATTCCACAGAACCCACCATAGAATTGAATTAACTCGCAAACAACTTCTTTCAGCTAGGACGCCATGTTTTTTCTGGTTCTTGTCACCATAATATTTACAAATCCCATTGGTCAATTCCTTCAAAGGACTCAAGTCTTTGATCGATTAGAGCATGTTCTTATTTTCTTTTAAGACAATCAAAGACCTTTAAAGTATTATAATTTATTTGACAATCAAACTTGTAAAGTATTGGCAAGTCTTGAAAAGTCTTGCAAAGCGAAATTTGACGAAAATTTCTTGGTGTACAAGCAGTTTTATATCTTCAGGAGCCTATCGACGAGTTCGGGTATCTTCGGAAAGCAATTTTTCACTGTCGGTCATTCTGTTCTTTTCCTTTTTTTTTAATTGAGTTTACGCTGACATGTTTACCTTCACACTTTAAAATCCTGGAAATTCTAAATAATTTCTGACACCTTCTCCAGTTCGAATGAGTTTGTTTGATTTTGTACAGTATTTGTGGACATGGTCTACTTAGAACAAATAATGAGAGTAAATAAACGCTTATTGGCAGAGCTGGCTCTTCGTGAACAAGATGGAGGTGGATAAAGCTGGCTGAATTCGGTTATGTAAATGACAAAATTGACTATCTGTTATTTACAGTGCAACTTTTTGCATATCTGTTTGTTTATATTTTAGTAAAATTTGAGGATAAGTGTTGAAATTCTGTTGAGTTAATTTGATGAATTCAGAATACAGATATTAAAAGAATGCCAGAAGTTTGAATTATATTTCCCCTTTGATATTTATTCGGATTTTAAGAGTTTTTGCGATTACGAGTCTAGAAATCGGTATGCAGCATTGTCATTGTTTCACTGAGGTAAAGGGTACAGCATGTTGTCAGAGTAAACTATGTTTTTTTTTTTTTTTTTTTTTAGTTCATGAAAGATTTTGTAGTTTCGAGGTTAATACTCTACTTAAAAAATTAGTAAAGAGAAATGGAGAAATGTGCCTTTTGTCTTGCAGTTACCATGTTCGCCGTTGGGTCCAAAGTTGGCGGGTTCAAAGCAAGCCGAAGGCGATGTATTTTGAACAGTTCTAGAATATTTAACATGGCTTCCTCCGGAAGGGAAGTAAAATTGTGGGTCCAGTATCGTAGATTTACGGCACATGAAAACCCTGTCCCTAATAGAGGGTTCCAGACAAAATTGTCGCATTTCTCGCCCCTGTTGAATTTCGACGCTGAATAACATTGCAGTTATAAACGTCGTTAAGTAAATTTTGCATATTTATGAAAATAGTTCATCTTGGTTCTTAAAATTTTGTCACCTATAAAATAATCAGCTTATATCCTGTTGCATCTAAATATGACTGCATTTATAGTGCATTCGTGTTTTCAATTATTTATTTTTTATTACAAAAACTGCCCCCATTGAGGGTAGCCGTTATGGATTCAATAAAAAAATAATATACATATGTAAACATAGATATTAAATTTTAAAAAAAGAAACAAAGAAAAGGGCATGAAAAATTACAATTGCTATTAATGTGGCATGATGTGATTAATTAGGATTTGACAGGATTTTTAACACAATTATCACCATGTCTTCCCTCAGAGATGTTGGCAGAGCAAACTGCCGTCGAAATTCTTCGGAAAAAGCTGGTATAGTCCCTCGAGCACCTATGAGCAAGCCGAATGCCTCAACGTGAATTAAGGCATATTTCAGCTTGAAATAGTTGACTGTAGGCTCATAGATCGACTTCTTCTCAAGGTGGATCTCGGCTGACTGATGACATTCTACTTCAAAACGTATCGTGGGGTCCACGATGATGCCCTGTTTAGTGTCAGCATTGTACGCTAAAATATCTACTCGTCTCGTTGACCCATTTTCAGCTAGACAGGGGATTTCTCCTTCTACTATCCAGCCCTTATTTCTTAATGCGGTTATTCTTTTAATATATCTGAATGAAGACTGTGATTCCAATAATAATAGTATGGTCTGAAATGTATGTAAAACATTCAAAATTAATTATTTTAACGCATGCTTAATTTTTACATGAAATATTAATTACAAGGGGCAATCAACAAATTTTCGGAATATAGGCAACATACAACATATAAGAAACGGAAAAGTTATGTAGAACGAGGGGAAATGTCTGGAATCTATACTAATTGCATCACTTGAAAGGCAGAGAAGAAGACTAGGCATAAGGCATGTATGAAGGTTTTCCAGGAAAACTCGCGATAGCTCCTTGACATATTGTTTGCACAAAACGACATGTACAAGTTCAGGTCTAAAGACAATCTGACGCTGTTTGATAGATTTACGTAACGAAACTAGGCATCTCGTCGTTTGTTGGAAGTTATTTATACTGAATAGTATACGTATATTTATTCCACGCCCTCAGATATTTCGTTGTCGTACTGTTTTCTAGTTTGTTGATACACTTGTCTCTGTTTATTTCAAGTTGTGGGCTTGATTTGTGTTGTAGGTGGTTCCATGGCCACCTGTCGGGCAAGGAAGCAGAGAAGTTGATCCTGGAGAAAGGAAAGAATGGAAGCTTCTTGGTACGAGAGTCTCAGAGCAAGCCTGGAGATTATGTACTTTCAGTTCGAACGGATGATCGCGTTACTCACGTCATGATACGTTGCCAGGTAACAACAACAAACCATTCCATTACTTCTCACATTTCAGTAACATCTAAATAGTACATTATGCATAATTTTCATACGAGCGTCTTAATTACCATTATAGGCAAGTTTCATACGACTTTTTATGCTCGACCATATTTCTAACTTGAAATTATTCAAAATTAGGTCATGTTATGGTTATGTGCGAACTGACCTGAATTGTGAGATGTGCGCAGACGCGAAAGTATTGATTTTTTCCGAGGCCGAATGTCATTGACCTTGATAGAGAATAAGATGAACATTAGTCTGATATAACCTGGACATTTATTTAGAATTGAAAAACGAGATGACAAATTGAATTTATTTGAATATTATTTACAATTAACGCTAATTATTATAGTAACAGAACATAACCTTCTGCGACAGTATTGGATTTCCAGCCTCCGTGACTTTTCGCTAATTGTCTCTCGATTGCATATCCGAGAATAATCGATACTTGCGGTTTTATAACGGTACAAAGGTGACTTGTCATTGGCTGAACACCTGAACTTTAATGAATAGGTGTACTTTGATGAGGTGCATTAAAGGACTACTGCCAGGTGTATAATTACCGGACTACATTTCGGCATGGTCGAGCATAAAAATTTAAATAGACGTGTTTAGTCATATTTTCAGTAGGATGTGTTCACAGACAGGGCACCGGCATTTTTAATGCGGGATTTAAGGTATTCGAACGGTCAACCTTCCTTCCTTGTGCCCTACGTAATTGAAATAATTAACGTGCACATTTTTTTATTATTGAAATGTATCCTATGATATTAATTGACAGGGATTAGGTACAGTAAAGTGGGGCAACTTTGGCACGTGCTGGGGGAACTTTGGCAATCATGTTTCTACTCAGTATTTCCGATGTTTCTTTTTTTCTCATATTAATCATGGTTACAACAATAACTTTTGATGAAACAAACATAACTGGATGTCTACCAAAGGAACAATTCCCTCTTCTTAGAGGAAACTCTGGTATGCAGTGAATTTAAACTTGCCTGGATTTGGGGCAACTGGACTTGTTCCATTCAATCCGTCAGAGATTTTAGATAAAATTCCTGATATCGAAGGCGGAGGAGAAATTAGAAGATCACTTGATAAGTATGTAATAGAGATGCTGCAGGAATTTAGAGGCCAAGACAAGGAAGGAAACAAGAAGACGAGAGAAGAAAATACCAGTAGATCCGGGTCAAAATATGGCTATGAATTTATCTGAAAATGAAAAATAAAAGACAAGAAAACCATTGTTGTGTTTGTTCGTGTATCTGACATAATTATGATTGGTTTAGGTGTGTGCAGTGTTTTCACTGGGTATGGGGAGATTGCAATGATTAATCTATCGCCTGTTGTTTATGCAGCTAGCAGTGCCTTGGTGTATGTGCATTGTATTCCTCTAATGCTACTATGAAAACTACCGTAAAATTCTAAGCGTGGCTTTCCCTGCCATTTCGTATTCTAGTAGTCTACCGCAGCTTCACAATTTAATTCTTAATTAGTGGTGAGGTGTGATTTGAAGACTGTGATTTTGTCGCTGTGACAGGTTTGTCGCTGGTTCCGTCCGTGATTTCAGTTCGAAAATCACATCTCCGACCTATATGTGACTCAGATCGATGGCGACTGATGTACGTGTGTAGGCAGCTCCAGACAACTTTTTTATATTAATCCTTTATTACAAAATAACAGTTTTCGATTACTTTGCATTCAAATTTGCATATATTTTTCTGCAACTGAACATGCATACAAAATTATAAATACTTATTACATTAATACAAATATATACTTTGAACAACTCTGTAACATTAAACAAAAAACCATGACGTGTTTTAATTTTGTTATACTTTTACAAACTCATTCTCTGTAACGACATTTTTATCAATCTCTTCCACAGAATTGTTATTTCTTCTTGTTCGATATCAGGTATGATGATCTTCTTGATAAGGTATTCATTTTCTTCATAGATGGAACTTGTGTTTTCTATGTCGTATGAAGTGAAGGATGGAAACATCCAAAGAGATTCATCACTCCAAATAATCTTCCACTTGCAACTGAAATGTTTAGTAAATACTCCTTTCATAACTGCTGTAATACTGTACTCTCTATTTTCAGGCAGTTTCTCGACAGAGAAATGGGAAGCATATCTCTCACATAAATTCGTGATTTCTTCTCTATGGATGAAACATTCTTCATGCCCCACCGTGCCTCTTATAAGCCTCTGTAAATTGTTCTTCCTCACATTCTCGTTTTTCCACGATTTTAATTCAGCTTCATGGAATGAATTATAGTAGTTTGCTTTGAGGGAAGTAACCAAAATTTAATTTTCCTTCAAGTCTCTTTTTATGAAAGAGGTATGTGATATTTTACACACCCAGTCTGCACATCAGCAGTACACTGAATCAATCCATCATCTGGAACATTTACTTTCTCATTTGAAAAGGCTGTCTTGTTAAAAACTGACTAATCTTCTCACATTTTGCCAGGTTTACTTTTCTTTCTTCGTCACCGAATAGTGACAGATTCCTTTTCTGTTTCAAAACCTCTTTCTTTTTCTGCTTGATTACTTCTTTTAACATATCGATGGCTCAGAACCAGACAGTTCCAAGTCCATTTTATTTTATTTTATTTTTTCAGGAGAGCTATTTTAAGTTCCTGACATTCAAAGCTTCATGAAACAATTTCGAATACCTTCATGACAACCTTATGGAGAGGAATATTACAATTTTGTTCGATTCATACATACTTACAAGAATATGGAACACAATGAAACACAGATTTCTTTCTTATAAAAAGTTGGACTTAGAACAGTCTGGTTCTCAGCCATCGATGTCTTTCTTTTACCAAGTTATCAATCATTGTTTTAAGTCTTTCTTGTTCCATTTTACAATTAAGGGCGAGTCAACAAAAACTGATAACTGCAAGTCAGAAGATTCATGCACTTGAAGGACAACATAACTGGGATCTAATTTAATTATCGTTCCATTCAGCAACGCTTTGATACTCGATCGAATCAATTGTAAACATTGTTGGGCGAATATACGCGATAACACCGATCAGCACTAATTAGTATTGTTAATAATACTTAAGGCACCTGTTATATCAATTCGCAGAAGAGCGATAGACATAAACATCTGTCGTCTCATAATGAGAAACATTCGCCATCGCCAAGAATCATCCGAACACAAAAAAATCACACTGTGACAAAATCGCTGTTGTCTGTTACAGCGATTTTTCTGGACCTGTCACAGTTCCAAAACGCTACCACACTCAACTTCTACTCTTAACCGTGCTATGTTGGATCCAAAGTTTTCCGGAAGTAGATTTTAAGGAGCGATAAAATCCTAAGCATGGCTTTCTCTACGAAGGAGACCCGTGTAGTAGATTCATGTAACATAAAAGAATGTTCTCCTTGATGAAGGGCTTCCGGCAAAATTTGACTGCTATTTCTCGCACACGTAGAAATAACGAGGTAGTACAATGGAATCGCACCATTCGCATATTTTGTCAGTACATCGTGAAAATAATGTATACAGTTTTTCTTATCGTATTCACAATAAACTTCAAATCAGTTCGATTAAAATGTCGTCGCATTTGAAGTTTTCAGAGATTAAGTATTATAGGCCGCTCCCAATAACGGCTTAAAATAACATAATTAATAATACATGACAGCAGGACGTCCCTGAGCACGAAAGTCTGCAAGTTCCTTCAAGATTAGAACGATGAAGGAAGTATAATTAAAATTTATAGTTCCACAAACTTTAATAATAGGTATGATAATAACAATCAAGGAAACGTTACAGCCATGAGTCACCACCACAGTCATTCCACTGTGGTGCACATTTCATTGTGCTTGGTGCCACTGTTGCAGACATGAAGATATAATAAATTGTTCGTCAATATCACTGTTATTTGCCGTAACTACGAAATTTTCATCCAGTTATTGTTTTTGTTTTATTATTTGACATTTTTAATCCGTATTCCCGACAACTATTTATGAAACAGAAGAGTAACCTTTGTAAATAATGATAATAATAATAATAATAATAATAATAATAATAATAAAATTAATGAAATTAGAAATAGTGAACAATTGCGTACTGTAGATTACATAAAACTAGTACAAATTTTTCTGTCATGGGGATGAAATTATATAATAAGCTTCCCAGTCAATATTGTGAATTACCAGCCAATAGTTTCAGAACTAGATTTTATAATTGGCTTTTAATTAATCCTTTCTACTCTGTAGATGAGCTTCGTAACATAAATTCATATAAAATTGTTTTTAATAAATAAAGTTATTTACATTTAGTTACAAATAATACATTAAGAGTGAAGTGTTTCCTTAATTTTTAGAGTTTCAAAATGTTTTGTGTTTTCATTCCAATTAAACTTTACTGTTTTCAATTATATGTATATTTTCAAATGTATGTCCCCCCCCCCTTTCAGTATTTGTGACAAAGCCTATCACTGTATGTTTAATGGGTTAATAAATTGAATTGAATAATAATAATAATAATAAGAAGAAGAAGAAGAAGAAGAAGAAGAAGAAGACTAATATAATTAAATAAGGGAGTTTGCATGTACAGAAATATATACCAAGAAAATGAAATGGCTGAAGAATTACCGTCGCTTTCGAGATAAGCTGTGTTTAAGCAGTGCACAGTGGGACGGATTGCGATTCTAGCCGGAACAAAATCAATTTTCACATGTTCTCATTTTTATGCGTGTCCTATCTCAAGTTGTTGCTAATGAATCACAGAATGCTTATCTATGAGAAAGAAGCTTTGACACTAAACATACGGACGTCACACAATGATGATGACGAGGATTCCCCTCCGCAACCAGTTTTATTGCTCAGCCACGCTGAAATAGTGTAAGAAGCAAGCTTGTTTTCTGTGATCTAGGAGTGAAACAGTTTGTGATTCTGAAATGGAAAATGACGAACAATGTTGGTAGATAATTATTATATAAATTTTATGATCATAATAACTTTGAATTTTTAGAAATGGTTTGTTAACTTAACGGCGGGAAATGCGATTTTTTAAAACCATTTATCAAAGTAAACGTTAACTTATAATAGGAGAGTCACACAGAGTCACATTTGTTTTTATGGCAGAATGTAGGTTTAAGTATGCACTTTAAGACTAACCTAGTTTCATTTGCTCCTACTGACCGCTCTGCATGTGGTTAATTTTTTTCAAACTCGGAACCGCTACCGGTGATTTCGCGCCGTGATCTATTTCCAATAGGTACTTGCCAATAAACGTGGCGACTTAGATGAACTATATAGGTATGTTTTGAACAAATTATGTATTGAAACATGTGTTTCTAATAGTGAGAAGTGCATTCACATTATTTTGAAAACTATTCGAAGTAATTTTAACAGACGTTGGGTGCAGTGTCACCGTAAAAAGGATTATTTTCTTAAAAAAACATTGTTCTTGGCAGGTCAGAGACAACAATAAAGATATTTTTGAAGCTAGAAAACAGGAGATTATTTCTAGATTTCGCTCTCAATTAGGTTTTCTTGTTGACAAACCGAAATCTGGTGGCCCTGGGACATCAAATGATGGCAATATAGCACGTCGGTTTTTTGAAAACTCACAAATTACAGCCAATATTACGGGAATTAGTAAGACCTCATTCACAGATTTTCTGTAATTTTATGCACCATTTCATGTGGATATTCAATCTACAGTATATTGAGGCGTTTGAGAAGTACACCAAAGATACAGCACATTTATATGTACAACAGATATATCCATGCCATCTAGCGTGCATAAGATACTGATACATAGAGGAAAAATTGCAGAAACTGCGATACTTCATATTGGGATGTTATCTGAAGATGCTCAAGAGGCAAGACACAAACATTTACAAAAGTACAGGTTAGACCACGCTAGGAAGTGTTCTCGTGAGAGAAACTTAGATGTCCTACACATGTTGTTAGTATCTTCTGATCCCAACATATCCCAGATCAATCGACATCCAAATACAAGAAAATCAAAAATGTAAGTTGAGGTAATTAAACTACTACAATTACTATCTGCGAGTGCCAACAACAGCACTGCTCAACTGCAACCCCAAGATGAGGACGACAGTAGCGCTAGCGGGTCCGACACTTCTGGAGATACAACAGACGCTTCAGATTTCTAAACATGAGTCATAGAATTTACTACATATATTACTTTTCTCTTCATAGTAGTCTGTAAAATAATTTCTGTTTAGTTTAATTTTTTATTTGCATTAGTTGTATGCAATTTCTATTACTGTACGATTCTTTTTTAATAAATAGGCATTCTATACTAAAATAATAATTCTCATACAAATATTTCATCAAAAGTCATAATAATTTACCTTCATTTTGCTATTTTCAACGATTCGAAAGGAATTTGTCAATATTAGATTTTGTTCCGGCTAGAATCGCAATCCGTCCCACTGTGGAAGTGGGGAGGGTGGAGTCCCATTCTTCCTGATAAATCGCATCCTAGTTACAAGGATTTTGTTTGCTTGTGCAGGATAACTGTTACGATGTGGGTGGAGGCGAACAGTTCGACAGCTTGAGTGAGCTGATTGAGCACTACAAGAAGAACCCAATGGTGGAGACAAGTGGAACTGTGGTCCACCTGAAGCAGCCATTCAATGCCACACGAATCAATGCAAGTGGCATTGACAGCCGTGTGAAGGAGTTGCAGGTATGTTCAAAGAGTAATAGTATAATGCCGCTCTGTTTGAAATTGTAGTTGACTGGATTAAGTATACTTCCTTTGTTTTCATGACGTAACTAAGTTAAATATTGGTTTAGTGATTATCAAAGTGAATTACTCACTAAAGCAAATTTGCCTTCAGTTGCGTAGTAGACTTAAGACTGGGGTGTTTCCAGTCTTATTTTATCGCGTTCTTTCGTCTCCTATTTCTGTGTGTCTTCCGGATTTCTTAAATCTTGTAAAATAATAATTACTAGATATTATTATGTACCGTACATTTTATCAGAAGTTCAACATTAAAAAAAGACTTCAGTACAATTAAATTATGAAATTGTAATGGGCATGATTTGTTCGTTTGAGAACCTATCAATAAGAAAGAAGTTTAATCATGCAGTACACAAGAGTCAGCTGATCGTTCGATCTCCATCAAGGACAAATGAACCCGCAATCAAGCGTTTTTCAATCATTTTCAACATGTGGCACACTAAAGGTATACTGTAATTTAAAATTCCTTGGTACACTCATATAATCTAAACCAGTGGTTCCCAGCTAGGGGAGAAATTTTGAGGATTTTTGGAGGGAATGTGTTTACTGAGTGCCGCGCCGTGGCGTCACGGTCTAAGGCATCCTGCCTAGGGCTCGCGCTACATAATGCGCGCTGGTTCGAGTCCTCATGGGGGAAGAAATTTTCTCATGAAATTTCGGCCTGTGTATGGGACGGTGCCCACCCAGCATCGTGATGCACTTGGGGAGCTACGATAGGTAGCGAAATCCGGTTGCGAATGCCAGCTATAACGGCTGGGGGGATTCATCGTGCTAACTACACCATACCTCCATTCTGGTTGGATGATCGTCCACCTCTGCTTCGGCATGTGGGCGTGAGGCCAGCAGCCGGCTGGGCGGTCTAGGCCCTTCACGGGCTGTAGCACCACAGTGTGTTTACTGAAAGTTGACTCGTGTCTCGTTCGCTAAATGTTGACTCTTGTCGACTCTTTTTTTTTACCACTCTTCACTTTTATTTTTCCAATTTTGCTACGATGATCTTTACTATTTTCTCGCGGTACACCAGCAGTTCATTCGCGAGTGTGTCACGGCACACTGGTTGAAAATTGCTGTCGTAGACAATGGAACGCAATATTTTAATAGAGTGTTTCTGAAACTGTTTTATCTGTAGCCTATGCCTAGAGACAGTTGATATGAAATACGAGGTTGTTATAATTGTCCCTACTTAACCAGCTTTAAACTATTGACACTAGGAGTACAAAATTCGGAATAAGGAAGGTCCAGACTATGTGGTTACTCATCGTACAGTAGTTACAGTTCGCGTCACCGTTTTTGGCGTGTGAAATAAGTAATGGGAATGTTAAGTGCGAGTGTTTTACAGTTGTCGCAGTCAGTCTGACAATTGTGTTTGGCAAATGGCTGATGTGACGTGTATAGGAAGTGGTACCAGTCTCTGCTGCACTAGCAACATGCTCACAAACTGGGTACTATATATCTAGGACACACGCCAGAAACGCTGGCGCCAGCTTTAACACCACGTGATACACAGTAACCCCGTCGACTTTGCTGTTCAACTCGTTATAGGGGTAGAAGTTATGACTCCTGGCTTGGATTACCTGGTGGAATGATGAAGTACTACACTTTTCTTCTGTAGAGATATATATAATTTTAATGCTCTATAATTGTTTATTTCAGAAAGAGAATGGACAGTCGACAGGAAAGGCGGGTTTCTGGGAGGAGTTCGAGTCATTGCAGCAGCAAGAGTGCAAGCACTTGTTCTCCAGGAAGGAGGGTCAGAAGACTGAGAACAGAAATAAGAATCGATACAAGAACATTCTGCCATGTAAGTTACTTTATGAGTATGTAGTTTTTTCAATAAATACGTCTTCAAATACATAAACCAATTCATTCTAGAAATAGTTCAGGGCCGTGAGATGAAACTTGATAAGTCACATTTTGTCATGAAGATAAGTAATACGGATTTCGTCATAAAATATTTTGTCTGGTAAACAGGAAATTTGTCTTAATTGGACAACGGATGACGAAGTTATGACCATGTTATTAAACCACGCATATGCATATAAAACAAGGAAAGAGTTGATAACTGGTTTCGACTTGGCAGATATATTTAAGGAAGAAGGAAAGAAGTGAGTTGTAGTTTGGATAGCATCTTTTTTTCCGTTTATTTCGAAATACTGCAGACGCATGCGACCTCCAAAATAAGAATGGACAATTAAGTATTCCACTTAAACACTGTAGCTGAAGTAATTTGTCACAAATATTTACTAGGATTCTCAGGTAGAAGATTAATAGAGGTTAAAATACTTTTCTTGGCTATAGTGTGCGGTACTTTTTATAGCATGATGATCTTAAATCAATTGTCAGTTTTATTCGACATTCTCTATTGTCATATGCATCTGCAGTCATTTTTTTCTCGCAGAACACTGTTCCAGCACCTTTTTGTCATGTTTTCATCACGAAATCGAGAAATGTTCCAATTTCGCGCTGCCAAAATATTGTGAGAGTTCTCCCAACTCAACTTCATTGTCTTTCCACTGAGATCATCCCTGCTAGTTAAGACCATACGGAACTACTTCTTATTAGAATTGTTGGGATATCTTTTGATCAACTTCAACCTTGACTTACTTATGGCTTTTATGGAACCCGGAGGTTCATTGCCGCCCTCACATAAGCCAACCATCGGTCCCTTTCCTGAGCAAGATTAATCCAGTCTCTACAATCATATCCCATCTCCCTCAAATCCATTTTAATATTATCCTCCCATCTATGTATCGGCCTCTCCAAAGGTCTTTTTCCCTCCGACCTCCCAACTAACACTCTATATGTATTTCTTGATTCGCCCATACGTGCTACATGTCCTGCCCATCTCAAACGTCTGGATTTAATGTTCCTAATTATATCAGGTGAAGAATACAATATGTGCAGTTCTGCTTTGTATAACTTTCTCCATTCTCCTGTAACTTCATCTCTCTTAGCCCCAAATATTTTCCTAAGCACCTTATTCTCAAACATCCTTAACCTCTGTTCCTCTCTCAAATTGAGAGTCCAAGTTTCACAACCATACAGAACAACTGGTAATATAATTGTTTTATATATTCTAACTTTCAGCTCTGCCAATTCATTTCCAGGTGAAAGTAGGAATGTAGACGGAACTTCAACTACAATTTATTATGATTTTTGTGTTCTTTCTTTGCAGTTGATCACACTCGGGTAAAATTGAAAGATGTGGATCCAAATGTCCCAGGTTCAGAGTACATAAATGCGAATTATATAAAGGTGAGTGAATGACATAAAGATTAATCAAGTACTATATAATCGTTTGAGTCTAATTCTGCTTCTTACTTCTGTGAAAATGGTTCTGTAGTCTAGTCTTAAATCTATGTCATATTGCTAGTCTGTTGATTATGAGAGTGGAATACAACTAGGGATGGATTGAAGTTAGCTTAAGCGTCTTGGCTTCAAAGAATCGTCAAGAAATTTTCAGTTTGGAAAGACTTCACTAAATTTTCAAGGACATAGTGTCTTAAATTTTCAGATCATACTGCTGAAGTTTTGTGTTGTATTATAATTGTTATAAATAATTAGTAGAGTGTGTATATGATGTTAAATAATTGAAACGTCTCAGTTGAGTTGTTTTAAGTATGTCTGTCAACCCAAATTCTTATTTTTCACCAATGAATAATTAAAATAACAATAGCAGGTGAAGAGGATCGAAATTTCTATCCAGTTTATTATTATCTGGAAGCTACACATGGTAGTTGTGTATACTTGGTATACATTTTTTTGTACCATGTCATACAAGTAGTGAATCTAATGTTCTGGAGCAACTTATTTCTCCATCATAAAGGAAGGCAAGAAAAGAGAAAGGATATTCATACAACTGAAAAACTGTTCATATAAATGGTAGGCAGGTGAAGCCATGGTGCAACATAACCAAATGGATGGATAGTGCTTATCATTTTTAACCTGGGAGAGGTCACTACATACAGTATCATTCGGCATTTTGCCGAGACTAGCGAAGCTTTGGATTTTTCCTGTAATTATTACTTTTTGAGAGGAATGAAATGTCGAGCTAAAGTGAGAACACGTGTTTTCTTAAGGATTAGGGCTTTCTTTTGATCAATCACAGTATATAGTTTCTTGGAAAAGAATGTCCTTACATGCTTTAAAACTTCCCGACCCTATTTATTTTCACATGGCGTTTGTACTGCAAAATACATGTTTTTGTTTTATTTTAGAAAGGGGTCAGTTGTCTGGCGAAATATCTGCATTCAAAGAAAGGTTTAGGAACTTTTAAAGGAAATAATAAACTCAAGTATGATTAGAAATCCATTGAATTTACGAAGACATGACAGTAATTATTCCATTGTAAATAAGCTACTGGTCTGACAAATATTTTCTGTGCAGAGAACCTATATTGTTCGAAGAAAATTCTTTTTTATTTATTTTTTTATTTTAGTTGGTTATTTAACGACGCTGTATCAACTACTATGTTATTTAGCGTCGATGAGATTGGTGATAGCGAGATGATATTTGGCGAGATGAGGCCGAAGGATTCGCCTTAGATTACCTTGCATTCACATTACGGTTGGGGAAAACCTCGGGAAAAAACCCAACCAGGTAATCAGCCCAAGCGAGGATCGAACCCGCGCCCGAACGCAACTTTAGACCAACATATTATTTAATGTACCGAAGTACATATGATATTTCCATGCAGATATCTGCGTCATCATACGATGAAAGAGTAATGGAACGGAGAAAAATTCTCTCTGGCGCCGGGATTTGAACCCGGGTTTTCAGCTCTACGTGCTGATACTTTATCCACTAAGCCACACCGGATACCCACCCCGGCGTCGGACAGAATCGTCTCAGTTTAAGTTCCAACTCTTGGGTTTCCTCCAGTGGCCACCCTCTGCACTGCGTCATAGATGTCTATGAACATAGGACCGAAGTCCACACATGTGCTGAGGTGCACTCATTATGAGTGACTAGTTGGCCGGGATCCGATGGAATAAGCGCCGTCTTAAATCACGAAGTGATTTACGCATATCATATATATTATTTAATGTACCGAAGTACATATTATGATATTTCCATGCAGATATTCTGCGTCATCATAACTCATAACAAGTGCACCTCAGCACAAGTGTGGACTTCAGTCCTACGTTCATAGACATCTGTGATGTAGTGCAGAGGGCGGCCACTAGAGGGAACCCAAGAGTTGGAACTTAAACTGAGACGATTCTGTCCGACGTCGGGGTGGGTATCTGGTGTGGCTTAGTGGATAAAGCATCAGCACGTAGAGCTGAAAACCCAGGTTCAAATCCCAGCGCCGGAGAGAATTTTTCTGTGTTCCATTACTCTTTCATCGTTTAGACCGACAGGCAAGCACCTTAACCGACTGAGCCACGCCGATGGCTAAGAAAAATTCTTCTAGCAGGTAATAACCAACGGGCAGTACCACATTTGTCTGCCTGTACTTGGAATTTCTATTATAGATTCCCATTCTGTGTACCCATTCAAAGGGTACAGTGTACTCTCAATAAACCAATCGCATTAATCCTTGTCAGGACCAGTAACTGCTTAATGATATTTTTAGACCATCTTTTAATTGTCTCCTTACAATGCCTCTCCCCCCACTTTCCGAACGATGTCCACATGCTATCATGCTTCACTTCCAACAGTTCCTTCACTGTGGAGCTCACTAAGCTATGTAAAATCTCACAAAGTGCTTCTAGTCCAACTGGCTTATTTCTAGCCTTGTCTTTTGCAAGACAAATGGTTCACTCATTACATGCAGGCACTCAAGAGTATCACCACAGTCTAGTATATACAGTCACGAAGCTTGAGTTGTGAGGGTGCTAGGAACAATAGTCTGTGCCGATACTATTTCGGATTGTCTGTAATGAGGCGATATTAGCAATCCTAGTGGTTAGCAACTATCTATGGATGCATATTTACTACTTATTGAGCTTCATGACTGTATATATTAGACTGTGGTGTGATCTACTCGGATTCGCCAGTGCAGCAAGGTTCTTTTGGCAATTAGTTACAGTAATTTTATTCAAGTCCGACTTCGTTGGAATTCAAAGTGTGTTTGGTCATCTCTTGTATTGTGAAAGCTTCATGAAGTCGCCCCGTCAGACACAAATGCTTAAGAATAATATTTCACTGGTTTCCTTTCCTTTTGTACATGCCTTTATATACTCAAGGTAAACATATGGTAATTTTCCCTGAACACATCCATTAGGAAAGAGCAGTGTCTGTTTAGGTTTAGTTAAATTTGAAAAACAAATGCCTGTCCTTGTTCCACTGTGTCAAGGTAATGCATATGTTAAATTCGAAGGTCCATTTATATTTATTGAACAATTTGAATTTGTCACGCTGTGAAAACTAAGAGAAGTAGTACCGAAGTAGTTTTGGAGCTTTTAACGATCGTACAAGGATCACGATTCTAATAAGGAAAATGAGAGCAAAGTTTTAAATAACTTAGGTAGTCAGTCTCATTCTTTAGCATGCCTATTTGTTCCTTGTTCTACTATCATTAGTAAGAGAAAGCTTTGCAACTCATTGGATATGCAAAGAAAGAATAAATACTAACTGCATTTTTTAAATTGTGAGACACATCAACATTATTTATTATTTTATTTTCTTCTTCCTCTTTTTCCTCCCTTATCTTCTTTCCTGCTCTTTTTCTTTTCTTATATGCGTATGTCATTTTATTCTTTCCCCACTTTCCTTCCTCCTATTTTCCTTTTCTTCTTCCACCTTTTGTCTTGTTCTCTTCTTTATTTCTCCTTCAATTTTCTCTTATTTCAGCTGTCTTTCTTCTACTCTCTCTTATTCTGCTCATCGTTTTTATCTTTTTACGTTTCTTTTCCTTCATTTTAGGACTTAAACGACTGACTTGTTTCGACCGTAGCTCTGTGTTAAACGATCTTTTTCATTGAATAACTTCAAGGAAAAATTGTTCCGGGGCCGGGTATCGATCCCGGGACTCTTCGCTTAGCGCACGAACACTCTACCGACTGAGCTACCCCAGGAACTATACACGACACTGTCACAATTTTTCCTTTATATCCTCACAACTCAAATGAGCTGACAAGACGCCAGAACTCAACTATGAGTGCACACAAATGCTGTGTGACTTAAATTGTGGCTTTCTGTTAACGTACCTCCAGTAACGAATATATTGTGTGCAGTCATAGTTGAGTTCTGGCGTCTTGTCAGCTCATTTGAGTTGTGTGGATATAATGGAAAAATTGGACGGTGTTGTGTATAGTTCCTGGGTTAGCTCAGTCGGTAGAGTGTTCGTGCGCTAAGCGAAGGGTCCCAGGATCGATACCCGGCTCTGGAACAACTTTTCCTTGAAGTTATTCAAACCTGCTTTACAGGGAGCTATTACCTGAAAGCCAGATTTGCATGATCTTTTCCATTGTTTTAAATGATGAGTTGTTCAAATTCAATCCAGAAATCTGCCTCCTATTTATGCATGAGTATATAATGTTGCATTCTTACCGTGTGTGTATGTTTACTAAGAGTCATTTACATTCCAAACAATATTTTCTTATCTCAAAATTTTCTGTCACATCCCATTCTAGTTTTTTCAAGTATTTGAGGTTCTTTCTTAAATTAATATTACAACATATACATCTTGATTACACAACTTTTAACACTATATCACTTCGGAATATGTAATTTATTTCTTTCACGTGTTAAAACTAGGTTACCTTGTTGACTAGTTTCAGCCTGTTGTAGGCTATCCTCAGAACTGGGTGGTCCTGGTTTTCGCGCCTTCTGATTGTGCTTCCTGTGGGGGTGTGTTTGTGTAGTGTAATGTGAAATCAAAAAGTGTGTGTGTTCTGAAATTGAGTTGTGTGTTGAGGATTTTTTGTGTCTGTATATTTCGTATTGTTCTAGTATGTTTAGTTTTTGGTTGAATATGTAGAATTTTAATGTCCATATTTATGTTCCTGTAGGTATGGTTAGCATTTGTGATGTGTTCTGCGTATGTGGAATTGCTTTGTGATGTTGTTATGGCTGTGATGTGTTCTTTGTAACGTGTATGAAATGATCTGCCTGTCTGTCTATGTAGAAGTTGTTGCAGGTGTTGCATTTGAGTTTGTATTCGCCTGTGTGGTTGTATTTATTATATATTCCGAAGTAATATTACAACATTCATCCCAGAGTTCTCTTTTTTTTAGATTTATTGTGGATACTGGATCATGATTTGAAAATGTCATTTTAAATGTTGTCGAAATACTAATCAAAATTCTGATATCTTATTTGTTCCCCATTGTCCACTTACTTATATTAAATATGATTGCGTGCTTCTGTACCGGTACCTTTAGAATTAAGTTATAGGCTTCTCATACAAAACATATGCACATGATGAGAGTTTCTGATGGAAACTCTACATCTTCGTTTTTTGGGCAAGTAAAAGAATTCAATCTGCCTTGTAATGCCGTATATTAAACTGATTCAGGAAGACTTAGAAAGTTTCACTTGTTCAGCTTCGAAAATTCGAAGTAGAGTATACTGCCAAAAGTAAAGTAGAGTAGAGTGAGTAGAGTCCGGAACTTTAGGTGCTAAAAGCTAAGAATGATACTGAGTGTAGATGAACAAATGTGGTATCCGTGAGGAGGGCTTTTAAGCCTAGTTCACAAGAGTCCAATATGTAATAATAGACAACAGAGCCACAAAGACTGGACAGTGGATCTTGTAAACCATGCGCTAGTTTGAAAGTGGTGGTTAAGAGGATTAAAGATCTTTAGCAGTATCAAAGAGAAAATACTGAATGCAACAATGACATCTAAAAGGAATGAGGGCATGGCTTCTGTATTTATAAACTATAGCAAGTAACAATATTAACATTTAGCACCTAAAGTTCCAGGCTCTAAATTTATGAATAAACTTCTGAAATTCATTACTGTTTCAAGGTTGCATAATTGAGAGGCTCGAACATGAAACATGATAACTGATATTTTGGTCAAAAATGAGATATATATATATATATATATATATATTATAGCATATAATATGGTATCCTACATTCTGCATCTAATGCAGTAGTTAGTTTTCCAATATCTCAACTGAAGGCAGAAGTATACAGATTTTACTTTCCTGGTAATAACACTAAAATTTCACTTACCATGTTTTACTCCCGAATCCCTCAATTAACTTTACTGTTTCGATTTAAAGAGAGAATTTTACTGATGAGATACTAGATCCTTTGCAATTAACATGTACAGACTGGGACCTCAAGTGTAGACTGTTTGCACTAGAAGAGAAATATGGTACATATTCATTGAATGCGATTCATTATACCTCGGAAGATATCAGTTGTTTAACATAATGAATTCGGGGAAGAGAATGTACCAAAAAATACTGTCGAAGATTTCAGGACTGATTTAAGCTACGTTTGGTGTGTTCTTGTTCTATACCGCGCAGTGTTGAGGTTTATTTTCAAGCCTGATTCGGTTAAAAGAATGTTTGTACTGCAGAGAAACAAGGACTGACAAGACGTAATAATTCAATTGCGTATTTCTTTTACTTCATGTGCACATTTCGTTTTGGCAGTTGCCTTATTGAGTTTATTGTTTCAGCCGGAAGAAGAGCTGTTCCTAGATGGACACCCCAAGTACTATATTGCTACACAAGGCTGCTTGCCAAGCACGATGGCAGACTTCTGGGATATGGTGTGGCAAGAGAACACTAGGGTTATCGTAATGACGACGAAGGAGATCGAAAGAGGCAAAGTACGGATTTCCTATATAATTAACTTTTTCATCCTAACTTAAGAGCAGTTTTGCTTCTTCTTCCTATATCAACTAAAGCATGTTAACAATTTATTGTCTTGAGATTTCTAGGAAGAATATAGGTAAACTATCAATTCACCTCTGCAGTAATCTTCTTGCACTTTTATTCCATAGTCTGCTTAATTGTCTAGTCCAGTGTTTCGCAACCGATGTGCCGTGGCACACTGGTGTGCCTCCACAAGGTGGAAGATGTGACGTGAACTTTAACCAGTTATTCTAAGAAATTATTAAAATTAATTAAAATTAAATTCCTCTCTCTGCTGACACAATCATCATGGGTTTTTTGAGATGTTCCTAACTATATGGCTCCTTACTGACAGTAATAAAGTGTTTATGGACTTAATTAAAGAACATTTAGTAATCTTGCAACAGAAGTTCTAGAATTATTGTGGATAGAGAGATTTCGACTGAGTTCGTGATCCATTTATTGTGGATTCAAAACATCTTCCGAATAATACTGCGTGTTCAGTTCAAAGTGTGTCATGGCTCGCTGTATGCCGTCATGTGGCTAGCCAATGAGCCTATAGAATTCAATCTTCCTACACTTCCGCAGAGGCGTATTACCTATGTGCCAGAGAAGTTGCCTGGCAAGTATGGCGTTCATTCAGAAGAGTACTAACGCCAGTAGTGGCAGGAATGTGAATGGCTTGGAAACACGTACTGAGGTGAGTTTTTTTCCTTACTGTCGGGATATGGGGAGAGGGTTAAGACGATTACTTAGTACAGTATTTGTTGACATTAACTTCGACAGTCAACATGGACACGGAGCATTTCATTTTTGTTGTGGAATGTTGCCGTATGCAACAGTTGATAACAAATACCGTGCGTACGACTTGCCCGTGCAAAACACAGTTCGAAAGAGGTTATGGTAGCACACAGACTTTACAGACTGCCATCTGTTGCTACGACGTTCAAGTTAAACCGTACACGTTCTCAAGTTCAGATTGAACGCCTTGATTAATAGGCAACTTCTCTGACATAAAAGCTGAAACTCGCTTCAAACCGCTGACTCACCAACAGTGACGTCATGACACACTTTGAAATTAACACCCAGTATACTCATACAAGAGGAATTGGCAGATTTAAAAGCAGACAGAACATTAAAATTAAAACTTCTCGCAGTGCCTTTGGAAACATTTTGGTTGTCAATAAGGAGTGAATACCCGGCTATCTCCGAGATGGCAGTTAATATGTTATTGCCATTTTCAACTACATATGTGTGTGATCTGGGCTTCTCGACTTTAACTTAAATTAAAACATCAAAGAGGAAGAGATTCAAGTACATTGATAAGAAATGAGACTTGCACTGTCAACGATTCTGCCACGAATCAGCCACCTGTGTGCAGCTAAGCAGTATCACATTGAAGATATGAGGAAAGTTATTTACTTTAATATTTGTAATAGAAAGGTTTATTTTTCAGAGTGAATTAAAGTTCATAAATTGTTAATAAATGCAAGAGTCTATTTCTCTTTTATAATAATAATAATAATAATAATAATAATAATAATAAATTTTATTACATTACGTAACCTAATTATATTAAGAGTCACATCATATGTTTTTGAGGAGATTAACATTTTGGTGTGACATGTTGAGCCTAGGCCCGTCTAGGGTGTGCCGTGAGTAGGAAAAGGTTACGGAACACTGGTCTATTCTACAACATTAGAAACCAACCAATCTATCAACCAACTTTTCATCTGTTCTTTCATTTATTTTGTGCAGCGAACAAAGATTTATGTCCTTGATATTACATACCTCTCATACATTTCATTTTTTTATTCTCTCGCATATTATCAAGTAAAGATAAAATTATAAACATTCACTTACTGTTCAGTACAGGAATTCTATCAAATAAATATATTTTTTTAAATAAATATCTTTCTTGGTTCTACAATATAAAGTCTTAACAATAATCACAAATCGTCATTCTAAGCATACCACTTATTAAACATACATTGTTTAATAATCTTCTCCACAATGCTCATAAGTGTGGAGAATAAAAACAGAAAAATATAAATTATAATATAACCCCAGAAATAGCAGTATCTTAAAGTAGAGACATACTCTATGTAGATAGGTATCATCATGAAGACTAGTTTATATTTATTTTAAGACCTAGAAATCCACACCTGTGGAGTAATGGTTAGCGCGTCTGGGCGCGAAACCAAGTGGTCTGGGTTTGAATCCTGGTTGGGGCAAGTTAACTGGTTGAGGTTTCTTCCGAGGTTTTCCCTCAACCCAATATGAGCAAATGCTGGTTACTATCTGTGCTGGACCCCAGACGCATTTCACCGGCATTATCACCTTCATTTCATTCAGACGCTAAATAACCTAAGATGTTGATACACCGTCGTAAAATAACGTACTAAAAAAAGACCTAGGAATACATATGTGTACAAAATAATTATAGAAATGAGAACTTCTCTAAACCAACAACATTTCTTTTCAATTTAATTTGTAACTATGTCTTGAACAACAGCTGTATCCCTATTGAAACAGAATACAAGATCTTCTTTAAGTTAATAGCCCTAAACAAGCTTGTGTGTGAGTGAAAGGGTTAGAATGTTTCTCTTTTTAAAAGGTTTTGAAGAGTTAAAATGCATACACGAATTTTGTCTTTATGGTATTCAACTTTTGACATTACACATACTCGATATGAACAAAGTGTCAGTAACTGAGACATAAAATAATGGCAGTGTTCGTCTTGCAGAGTGTCCATTTTTATAGAGATAGTTAATTATATATGTATGTGTTCAAAAATAGGTCTTTTTAGTAGGTTATTTTACGATGCTGTATCAACATCTCAAGTTATTTAGCGTCTGAATGAAAGACTGTACAGTCGCACTCTGCTTCCCCTCTCCTCTCCAGATTTAAAGTTATTACAGTCGAATAATGTTATGTTATGTTATGTATCTAATGCTCTTGATTTAACAATGAAGTCATTCTCCTTCGTGCTTCCCAATATTTCGACGTGATGTCTTGAGCTATTTGAAGGGCTGTGCAGCTTGCCAGATGATCCATATCCATTTCCTGCTTGTGACAGCATAACAGACAATTTGGTGAAGTCAGTATACCGATTCTGTGGAGATGATTACTTAAACAATCATAGCCAGTGAGTAGCCTAAACACAGTCAATAATAAGATCGTGCAAGCATATTGCTTTGCCAGCCTAGTGAGCACAACTACATAAGACCACGAACTACTTCTGTTTACATTTTAATTTTGTACAGTTTGTATGGACAACTCTTTTTTTCCTATCGGCTGTGGTCATCTAACATTGTGGTTTTGAGGGGAGGTTTCGACGTGAACTCATTTAAAATGTTTCTACTCAGCAGTTCTTTTCTTATATCTGAGGACTGCACATTGCTCTCATATTTACATACCATTTCCCAGCATTAACAGAAGAATAGTTTTGGTCATAGTTTCACGAAATTTTCAGTAAAATAATACATATAATCCGACAGAATTATATATTTTAGTGTAGACAAAATTAATATGTTTATTCAACTGTTGACAGAACAAGTGTGTCCGGTACTGGCCAGAAGAATGTCAAGCGAAGGAGTATGGCAAGACGAAAGTGCGGAACTTGTCAGAATCTTCCACAGCTGACTATACACTGCGAGAATTCCTTGTGTCCAGAGAGGGTGCAGGAGAAGAGGAGAGAAAGGTGTACCATTACCACTTCCAGGTATTAAAAATTTCTAACTTTTGTTTGCATAGTATTGGCTGTTTGTGTAATTCTTCTCATTGCAATGTCACCTTGCAAAGTGAAAACACTTTTTGTTATATAGTAAAATCCCTCTTATCCGGCACCCAAATAACCGGCAATACCAAAACAATGGCACTTTTGGCTAGGCAAAAAAAAAAGATAGTCATTCATGCGAAAGAGAAGAGTCAGATGAAGATGTGAGTGGTTTTCCTGGATTGCACATGCAGCATATTGTGTTTAGTCTTTATAGTGTTCACGCATGAAAACATAGACAAAAAAATCCCTTATGTCCCTGAAGTATCGGTAAGCTGTGACTTGGATCTTGCAAACAATGCGCAGAGACGAATTTATCACTTGAACTCGCCCATTTCGAAGGGGTGTTTGACGAGTCTAAATAGGAAAGTGTGAAATTCTCTGTTTCTACAGTGCACAAAAATTTAATTCGAGTGATAGTATCATGGCTATTACCATTAACCGCTGCTGTTGCACAATGGATTCCGTGAAATGCAAGTGAAATGTTCTTACACTCAAATCATCGAGCGCTACTTCATTGTCTTCATAGTTGCGATGTTGGCTACACTGCTCTTCACGTCATATGACTCACATGACGGCATTTATAGTCGCGACGCTGTTATTCCCGGCGTGACTCCTCCTCTTTTCATACGTCTTAGGAAGTGAAGGCTCTATAAAGTCTGGGTAGGTAGTATCGTTCGCCATTTTTGTTCTTTTGTTGCCGAGCTACCATACGAGGAATCTATTTGCCACACCGTTAAGCATTATCATGTCGTAGCTCCTATGATAATAAATCAAACACACTGTAATTCAGCAAATAATTGAGCGGCAAATAATATCTTCGTGTGCTTTCTGCGAACGCCAACGAAAGAGCCAAAATAGCAGGCGATTATATTAAGTATTTATCGAGCCTTAAGAAATGAATATTGTCTTCATCAGCAAATCACAAGACGCACATGTTTAAATGTAGCCGACCTGCAACGCAATTGGCTGCCGGAAATTAGAGCGACGGGACTATAAAATTGTCATAAGGTTATGGAAACTTTTAGTATTTTTTACGCTATTATGTATTACTGTATTACAGTAATTATGAACTGATGAATGTGCATTACCATATTCTATACTAAAAATAAACGTACGTATTTCAAAACTTTATTTTTAAATATCTATATGAAAACTACTAAATTTCAACATGGAAAAAAATATTTGCGTAGCATGGTTTGTCTTTACATAACCTATAAACGTATTTTCCAATTATCATATCTGGCAAAATAAGTTATCCAGCACCAGTTAGAAATGGCTGATCTAAAGGAAATAACCACCTAATTATGAAAATTTTCTGTTGTCTATGCTAATGATTCAAATGTCACTTGGTGCACTTCTAATACCTTTCACATGTTATTTGTACCATTAACATTAGAGTGCACTACACATTTGTTCCAGGCTTGGCCAGATCATGGCGTGCCATCAGACCCTGGCTGTGTCCTGAACTTCCTGCATGACGTGAATGCCCGTCAAGAGTCCGTAGCCAATGCAGGCCCAGTGCTCGTGCACTGCTCGGCTGGCATTGGTCGAACTGGCACCTTTATAGTCATAGATATGATCCTTGATCAAATAAAGAGGCAGGGCCTTGACTGCGAGATCGACATCCAGCGTACGATACAGATGGTTCGGTCGCAGAGGTCTGGCATGGTGCAGACTGAAGCCCAGTACAAGTTCGTGTACCTTGCTGTGCAGCACTACATCGAAACCGTGTCACAGAGGATGCAAGCCGAGCAGGTGAAGCTATGGAGCATTGTTTAATTTTATTTTCTTTCTTGTTCGTCTCCTCTTGCTTGTCATATCACCCTTCTGTATGTTCTTTAAATTCTTTTCATTCATTTTGTCTATCTTTTTGTTTATCCTTACTCTTCCTTTTACATCATCCTCCTCGTTCACCAGCCCCTTTTCTTTATTCTCGTCCCTAATCTTCTCTTTTCTTCTTATTCTTCTCAGCTTTCTTTTCTCATTCTCTTTTTTATATTCCTCACTCTCCTTATTCTACAGTCCTTCTAATTCTCCTCCTTTTTACCCTTCTGTATGCTCATCTTCCTCATCCTTCTGTATTTTTCTCATTTCCCTCCTTATTTTTCTCTTTTCTGCTCGTTTTCCTCCTTAACATATTTTCTTTTCATTCTCCTCCTCTTCCCTTTAACCTTCATTTTCCTTTTTACCCCTCTTCTTTCTGCTCATTTTTTTCCTTTCCTTTCCCTTCTCTTCCCTTTGAGCACCTCATTACCCTGATCTTCTCTTCTCTGTCTCCTCATTCTCCTCCCTATCCTTCTCTCTTCTTTTCATTCTCCTCCTTACCCTTTCCGTTCCGCCTCATTCTCTTTAGCATTTTCTCTTCTTCTCCTCATCTTTCTCTCTTCTTTCCATTCTCCTCACATTTCTCTCTTCTTTTCATTCTCCTCTCTATCCTTCTCTTTTCCCCTCAATCTCCTCCCTAGCCTTCTCCCTTTTTTCCATACTCCTCCTTACTCTTCTGTTTTCCCCTATTCTCCTCCCTAGCGTTTTCTTTTCTTCTCATTCTCCTCACATTTCTCCCTTTTTCTCATTCTCCTCCCTAGTCTTCTCCCTTCTTTCCATACTCCTCCTTACCCTTCTCTTTTCCTCTCATTCTCCTTAGCCTAGTGCCTTTTAAAATTTTAACAAAAATTAAATAAAATAAATAAAAAAAAAAATTTAAATCATTAAAGTTAAAAAGCTTTAAAGAAAAGTATATGTTTTGAAAGTCTCTTCTTCTCATTCTCATCTTTCTCTCTTCTTTTCATACTCCTCCTTACCCTTCTCCTTACCCTTTTCTTTTCTCCTCATTTTCCTTCTAGCCTTCTCTCTTCTCATTCTCTCACCTTTCTCTCTTCTTTTCATTCTCCTCATCCTTCTCTTTTCCCCTCAGTCTCCTCCCTAACCTTCTCCTTCTCATACTCCTCACCTTTCTCTCTTCTATCAGTTCTCCTCACCCTTCTCTTTTCCCCCCATTCTCCTCCCTAGCCTTCTCTCTTCTCATTCTCCTCACCTTTCTTCTTTCGATTCTCCTCCTTACTGTTCTCTTTTCCCCTCATTCTTACTCTTCTCTTTTCCACCTCATTCTTCTCCATAGCATTATCTCTTTTTCTCATTCGACTTACCTTTCTCTCTTCTTTTCATTCTCCTCCCTAGCCTTCTCTTTTCCCCTCAGTCTCCTCCGTAGCCTTCTCCCTTCTTTCCATACTCCTCCTTACTCTTCTTTCTTCTATCAATTCTCCTCACCCTTCTCTTTCCCCCATTCTCCTCACTAGCCTTCTCTCTTCTCATTCCCCTTACCTTTCTCCTTTCAATTCTTCTCATTACCTTTTCTTTTCCCCTCATTCTCCTCCATAGCTTTCTCTCTTCTTCTCATTCTCCTAATCTTAATCTCTTTTTTTTCAAACTCTTCCTTACCCTTTTCTTTTCCTCCCATTCTCCTCCATAGCCTTCTCTCTTCTTCTCATTCTCCTCACCTTTCTTCTTTCCAATCTCCTCCTTACCCTTCTCTTTTCCCCTCATTATCCTCCCTAGTGTTTTCTCTTCTTATACTCCTCATCTTTCTCTCTTCTATCAATTCTTCTCACTCTTCTGTTTTCCCACAGTCTCCTCCCTAGCCTTCTCTCTTGTCATTCACCTCACCTTTCTTCTCTCTTCTTCTTCGTCTTACCCTTCTCTCTTTTTTTCATTCTCCTTCATCCTTCCTCTCTTGCTCTTCTCTCTCTCTCTCTCTTTCTCGTTCTTCTTACCTTTTTCTTTTGTCATTTTCAGTAAGCTTATCTTTCCTCTTTCTTTTGCTCACCTTCTTTTCCCCTCTTGATATTTCTCCTTTCTTCTTTTCATACTTTTCCTCCCATGCTCATTCTTTTTCCCTTTCTGTGCCTTTCAATCATTCCATCTTCGTCTCTACCGTCTTAGTGTGGATACTAATTGTACTTCTTACTTCAGTTTTCTTGCTGTCTCAGCACAGTCTTGTGCTACATTTACTTACACATTGTTGTCATTTTTTGCGTGTTGCTTTCAGAAGAGCTTGCAGTTCGGAAGAGAGTACACCAACATCCGCTACTCGAACGAGGTGCAGGCAGCTGCGGGTGTGAGCGACACGGCCAGGGCAGGTGGACTGACACTCACACTGTCGCGCTCCACCACGTCCCTGCCCACGACACCCAGCTCCACAGGGGCGAGAGACATCAAGCGCGGCCCGTCCAGGGCGTCCTCAGATGCACATCTGCCAAGGTACAGCCAGACAGCATCCCATGCCACAGACATAGGTTGAAAACTGAGAAGTCAGCCTCATGCTTGTCTGGGCTCAAGAGTCACAGGTTCATTGCTAGCTAAGGGTGATGGATTTTTAAGGAGCTACAAAAACATTTTAAAATAGTTTTTTAATGTTAGAGATCCCACGTCGTCACTTGTTACTTGTGGGATCCAGACCTGTCTTCGGATGGTTGACTAAACAACAACTGCTTCTCGGCTTAAGAAGTTCCCTTGCTTTTCAGATGTATCAATAAAATAGAGAGTGCGAATTGTTCTGGCAGATAAGAAAAAGTTAGACGCAATAGTCCTTAAAGGCCACTGATTTCAGGGGACTATTATTATGAAATATGAATTTATATTAGCCTAATGACTGCTTAGACCTTCTATGGTCGCCCAATATAGATAGGGGAAGAACAATTTAAAAAAAATTGTAAGATGAAAAATTCAATGCTAGGTAGAATTTTGTGTGATATTTCCATCTCTCCTGTCATCATTTGACCATTCCTCCATTAATAATAATAATAATAATAGACTTGGTTAAAAATATCATATCTAGTATCATATAAGATTATATGAAAGAGGTCTTGCGGAAACACAGCATGCTGATAATGGAATTATAAAAGACACCTTTACTGGTAACTGCTTACATGTTAAGAATATAACTGTGAACTGAAGGCATTTATGGCTATTGGCTCGGTGCTAACATCTCGCACCCCCACTCTATTCACTTTCGTCAGCGGCCATTACTCTTTTTCGTACATTCGACCTTGAGTGTGAACGTACTTTTTATTGCAGTGGCGGCACGTTATTTTTAAATAATTCTAGATAATTATAAATGGAAATATCCATGCGACGATTATGTGGTGAAATTTCGAAGTCCTGATCAGTTTGTCTATAAATAAGGGTACGACCATTATGCGATGGCGACTATTACGCGATGAAATACGGTAATTATTGTTTGAATTTCTATTACTTACTTACTGGCTTTTAAGGAACCCGGAGGTTCATTGCCGCCCTCACATAAGCCCGCCATTGGTCCCTATGCTGAGCAAGATGAATCCAGTCTCTATCATCATATCCCACCTCCCTCAAATTCATTTTAATATTATCTTCGCATCTACGTCTCGGTCTCCCCAAAGGTCTTTTTCCCTCCAGCCTCCCAACTAACACTCTATATGCATTTCTAGATTCGCCCATACTTGCTTCATGCCCTGCCCATCTCAAACGTCTGGATTTAATATTCCTAATTATGTCAAGTGAAGAATACAATGCGTACAGTTCTGTGTTGTGTAACTTTCTCCATTCTTCTGTAACTTCATTCCTCTTAGCCCCAAATATTTTCCGAAGCACCTTATTTTCAAACACCCTTAACCTATGTTCCTCTCTCAAAGTGAGAGTCCAAGTTTCACAACCATAAAGAACAACCGGTAATATAACTGTTTTATAAATTCTAACTTTCAGATTTTTTGACAGCAGACTGGATGATAATGAATTTCTATTAGATGAGTAAAAAAACTTAAAAGAAAAGCATTTTCTTTGAAAGCACAAGAAAGAAGTTATATCTTCTGTTAATTTCATACTTAAATTATTACACTTAAAGTAATAATAAAATAAATAAAAGGGAAGGTCATGTTTTTAAATTTTGGAAAATCTTTTTGTATGCTGTCCTTTTACCCTCAACTGCCATTATCCCAAGGGCTTTCTTCTGTACAGATATTAATACACGAGCATAGGCTACTTCACATCAGCTACTATAATTATTACTGCAGTATTAACGAAATTGAAATGTTTCTTATTTTTTTGTTTTGCAGGCCACCAGATGAGGTCCCGAAGATATACGAGAACATCCCACTAAAGGAACGCAAGCTTTCGGCCAACAACTACAACATAGGACCACCCCCCAGCTTCGCGCCTCCACCTCCGCCACCACCACGAAAAACGTGACACAAATTTCCGTCACCTTTGTGTGAAAATCCCACAGACTGAGTGCTTCTGTGTACTGCAGCGCTCTTTTCCCAGGCTCATGGTGGGAGTGGAGGAAGATGTGTGTTATATGCTTCGGGCAGATTACTTACAAAGTGGGTGTGGTGGACTGGAGGGTGTTGCGGCACAAATGCTCTGACGAACAAGGTCCTGCATTGTTGTGTTTCTTGTATTGTTGAACTGTGATAAGGAGGAAATGTCCTTTGAAATAAATATACGAAGTTTCAAACCATTCCAAATTTCTTCTCCATTGCAGTTAAACATTTCTGTTCATATATTCATATTTAACAGACGTTTGATATGAAGAATAACTTCCATAAAATGCTTCGACAGTACCCATGAGCCTGGGATACTTTGACTGATGAAACTCGTGTCATTTAGTAACCTGAGGTGAACTCCGCAGCTTTTGTTCATTTTAGTGCGATAGTTAAGTTTTCTACTTGTGAGTGTGAAACTGGGCTGGTGTTTTGTAAAGGAATACCATGTAACGTCATTTTACAGAGTGTAATGGGATAGTAATGCTATAACGTACGTGATTTTCGGCTCGATCACGTTCGCATCACTCTCTGTATATTGAACTGTTTTAAGTTCAGTAACATGATGGCTTAAAAAATTAAATTTAATAATGTAAAAGTGTTGTTCAAAAGAGTATGTAAAAGTAGACGTAAGAAAGGATTGAGTCACTCAGTGAACCAACTATGGCAAGTGCCTTTTCCTTTCTCACCTGTTTTATGTACTTTTTATTGTACCTAGTCTTTCTCTCTTTGATTAATCGTTTTACTGCTTGTTTGCAAACGACTGATATAAACTCTTTCGAACTCCTCGGCTGTTTTTTGAAAATTTAATTGCAAACACTTTTCGGTGATGTGGCTATCAATTGTGCAATATGTAATTTGGAATTTGAATAATTTTATTCCTTGAGGCTAGTGCTATCAGCTTGTATGCATATGTAGGATTTATCTTTAAACAGTGCTGTGAAAATTTATGGAATATTGTTTTTATCTTCTTCAGTGAATTGGTACAGCACAAATGAAGTCCATGAATATGTTGAAGATTTGTTGTAATGTGTCTTGTGTAAAGTATGTAACATGGGCATTTTAGCGCCAAAATATTGAATTATGATTGAAGTAAGATTGATTATATTATTGACTAAACTATATAATCTTGGAACTTTTATTTCTACTTAAGGGAAGAGCACAGTCGTTTCTGTCCTTCGTTTCAACATTTTTGTCCTATATTTGGGCAACAGCTATCAAATTTCCAGTTTTTGAACCAACAAAACAAGAGATAGCTTTATTTTCGAAATGAGAGTGCAGGGCTAGAAAGGTAGTGAATACAGCATTACCTTGCTAGACCAGCCGTTCTCAACCTTTTTTCAATGATGTACTGTTATTTTTAATTTGAGACATTAACAATACTGCTTACTTACTTACTTACTGGCTTTTAAGGAACCCGTAGGTTCATTGCCTCTCTCACATAAGCCCGCCATTGGTCCCTATTCTGAGCAAGATTAATCCATTCTCTATCATCATATCCTACCTCCCTCAAATCCATTTTAATATTATCTTCCCATCTACGTCTTGGCCTCCCCAAAGGTCTTTTTCCCTCCGGCCTCCCAACTAACACACTATATGCATTTCTGGATTCGCCCATACGTGCTACATGTCCTGCCCATCTCAAACGTCTGGATTTTATGTTCCTAATTATGTCAGGTGAAGTATACAATGCGTGCAGCTCTGCGTTGTGTAACTTTCTCCATTCTCCTGTAACTTCATCCTTCTTAGCCCCAAATATTTTCCTAAGAACTTTATTCTCAAACACCCTTAATCTCTGTTCCTCTCTCGAAGTGAGAGTCCAAGTTTCACAACCATACAGAACAACCAGTAATATAACTTTTATAAATTCTAACTTTCAGACTTTTTGACAGAAGACTAGATGACAAAGCTTCTCAACCGAATAATAACAGGCATTTCCCATATTTATTCTGCGTTTAATTTCCTCCCGAGTGTCATTTATATTTGTTACTGTTGCTCCAAGATATTTGAATTTTTCCACCTCTTCAAAGGATAAATCTTCAATTTTTATAGTTCCATTTCGTATAATATTTTGGTCACGAGACATAATCATACACTTAGTCTTTTCGGGATTTACTTCCAACCCTATCGCTTTACTTGCTTCAACTAGAATTTCCGCATTTTCCCTAATCGTTTTTGGATTTTCTCCTAACATATTCACGTCATCCGCATAGACAAGAAGCTGATGTAACCCGTTCAATTCCAAACCCTCTGTGTTATCCTGAACTTTCCTAATGGCATATTCTAGAGCGAAGTTAAAAAGCAAAGATGATAGTGTATCTCCCTGCTTTAGCCCGCAGTGAATTGGAAAAGCATCAGATAGAAAATGGCCTATACGGACTCTGCTGTAAGTTTCACTAAGACACATTTTAATTAATCGAACTAGTTTCTTGGGAATACCAAATTCAATAAGAATATTGTATAATTAGCAATACTGATAACCAAATTTATAATTGAAAATCGTCAAGCATCACTCTCAGGGTCATAATAAACGGCCCTATGGTCCAATACCAATAATTGATTGCTTTATTTAGGCGTGTTTAATTAAAAACAGTTATTATTTTAATTTATTTAATGAAGTGTTCCATAATATATACAGTAAACAGCTATATATGTTTACATTTTATTAAAATTTATATATATTTTTTCACACTTTATGTACCACCTAAAAATACTTCACATACCACCAGTGGTACGCGTACCATAGGTTGAGAATCGCTGTGCTAGACTGTATCATTTCTAAATCCGCTAAATCACTTAGATTTTCCATTACAGTTTTGTGGTCATATTCTCTGTTATACGGTTGTTATACTTTAAATACACTGTGACAATTTTAAGGCACTAAACTAAGGTTACCGCTATTGGATTTTTTCCACAATCTCCGAGGACAGATATGGACAAATGAAAAACCACTTTAACATTTCTGTTAGTTTGCTATTCATGTATATTGTTTTTACAGACTTTGAAAAATTAAAATACTCCTTCCGTTTGCACATTAAAAATATTCATTCTACTTAACTACTATTTACACTACTGGTATTTTTCAGAAGAGTGGACCTTTTAAGCAAGTCTTCTCTTGATTCCAATTACTCAGCAAATTCATGACAGGTCATGTTGAAGTCAGTTAACATAGCAAGCATGGCTCGAACAGTTTGTAAACTCATTTTGGAAGTTTGGCATGTCTATATCATGTTCATAAAAGAAGAAACTCTCTCCTCTGAAAAATTACTTCCAGAAAGACACAGAGATAGTTCAATCAACTTCTGGAAATGCGCGAAATAATTTTCTGAGAGGATAATTAAAAATTGCACTCCATTTTGAGCAAAGAGCAGCGTTTTCTCTATTACACTTTGCTATTTTCTTTGAAGTCGCATATTTCTTCAAGCAAAAAATTTTATCATGTAAATTTTCAAGGTCAAGATTTGAAGAAAAATAATGGATTGTCTCTTCGAATTTTTCTCTTTGTGGAGGAGATCTCAGCAATTTATACTACATTCGATAGACAGTTCATCTTGTAAATGAATAACACAGGCACTGAGATATTCAACAGCATTTTCATAAAATTATAATAATTAACACTGAAAATCCGGAGATGTATGGGGATAAATTATTAAATCCGTGGACATTCTGGATACGAATTTTGTCCGGGAACAAAAAGAAAATTTCGGGGGCTGGAAAACAGGAACTTCCAGTAACCTTACTCTGAACTAATTCTGAGTCTCATGCCACTATATGACAAAAAGAGTCTCGACTGACAATATTTTATTTCTGGCTGTCTATTTACTTTTTGTGCTTTTAAATATATGTTTTTTTTTTAAGTTGTTTCAAAGACTTTCTTCTTTCTAACTCAGAACATAGACAACTACGGAAGAAATTAGTCCACAAATGGTCCATTGTATGCAACATAACTAGAAATCAAACTAGGAGACAGCAGTGGGTAGCAGTTTTAGAAGACAACAAATAATATTAAGTGGCTCGCTTCATAGCATAGTGGTAAAGCATCTGACTACAAATCGAAAGGTTCTTGGATCGAATCCCAGCGACTGCACGCAAGGTACATAAATTAACATGAAATATATGTAATAGATAAAGTGTGTAAGGAAAAGTAGTGGAGAATGAGGGAAAGAAGATAAAAGGAAGAAACTATAAAAAATTATATTATAATTTCTTAGGAAAGAGTGAAGTAAACCCCACATTTTCACACATATCACATTGTCAGTACAAAAGTGACGTATGTGAGCCAATGGCATATTATGGTTAATTACCATAAAGGATATTCATAAAGATATGCTGTCCGTGTATGGTGAGCATTGCCTGTCACGTCAAGTTGTTTACAATTGGGTGCAGAAGTTCTCTGAGAACAGGCAGGTATCGAATACTGAGTTGGTGCAGTGAAGATTGTGCAACAGGTTGGCAACTTGATCTGAGCAGACAGGATTAAGGGAACGATATGATAGCCCAGATAGTCACAAGTGAGTGAGTTTTGGCTTCATCACTACCGACCTGAGATAAAGCTTCCATCAGTGTCGGATCAAGTTGCCAATGGTACACTTATGGAGAGGTGCCACCATCTTCCAACTGCCACTTCTTTGTTTCACTTTTGCGCACATCAGTAATACTGTCCCCTAGTAGTAATAGCTTCAGGCACCTCATTAAAAAATGTAGGTTACTATTTCGATTTGTGTCTTAGTTACTAATTCTCCTTCATATTATACAAAATACGCACACACATAATTCATTTAAAACAGCTGCAACAAAATCAAAACTAATAGTAAACAAGATGAAAGTTTTGTTCTTTGGGGCTTCCTCAACTGGGAAATTGACCACTGTTTCTTGTTACTGCTTACATAGTTTTCATTAGGTCGTTAGAATATGTTTGTCAGAAGTTAAACAGAATATTTCGCTGTAAAGATAATACTTCTTCCAGCCAGAAATACAAAAAGAGTGTGCTGCTAGTCATGCTACTCAATTTCTAAGCGGAAGAATTCCCTGTATTTAGTGCATTGAATTTCGTTACAAGAAACAAAATATGAATCAACACTTGACACAAGAAATGAGAATTCTGACATTCATTCTTAGTGGTTCTAAAGTTATCGTAACTACTGAAGCTTTCCTGGCGATGTGATGACGTGAATCTTTCTCGAGCTTCCAGCAAGGTAAAAAGTTGGTTATACACCGACGTTTCGAGGATGTTCTTCAAGAAAGATTCGAGTCATGGTTCAAGTACTAAGGTTCAAACTCAGTTAATGAAGTATTTAAGGGTTATAAAATTTCTTGGTATAGCATCCTTTTGAAGAGAATTGTAAAGCCAAATTGACAGAGATATAGACAAAATCAATGGTAATTTTTCACTCATTTCAAAATTACATTTTACTAGTCATTGTTCTATAATCATTGGTAATGAATTTAACTTACAAGTGCTGTTTAGTCAACTGTCCGAAGATAGGTAGTAGTAGGTTTATTTTGCCTGGCAGAGTTAAGGCCATGAGGCCTTCTCTTCCACTCAACCAGGTTTCAATAATATACATGAAATACAAAATTAGATTACAAAACAACACAAAAGAAAATACCTTAGAAATTACATAAATTACAATAGTCAAGATCAGTTACATAATATAAAATTACAAATAGTCAAGATTGGTTACATAATATAAAATTACAAATAGTCAAGATCGGTTACATAATATATAAAATAAAGTAGAAAATTACACATAATCAGGGCGGCTTTTGAAGAGGGGCTGCGGAGCTGCAGCACCCCCAGACATTTGTGGCTCTTGTCTCATTTTATGTTGTGAAAAACATTTATTATACAGTCTCTATTTAGCGGCTCGATTTTTTTTTTTAATTTCGCTCTCAATGACATGCACGCAATCGTTAGTGAAGTCACTTCCTCCCCTGGTGCTGCCAGAGCGAAACCAGAGACAAGGACGGATTGGTGAAGCCACTTCCTCCCCTGGAGCTGCCAGTCTTGTCTCGGATGCTTTGCACGTTAGTTTACCCCTCCCCCTGCTGTCCCTCGCTGTGAATCCAGAGTTTCCAGGTGCTGCAAAATCTGCAGCAGTTTGTCAGTAGCGCGCAGTTTTAAATACATTTTCTTTAATGTTGTGAGTATAACAAGTGCAACAATGTTTAATTCTGTACAATATTTACAGTCTATTCAATTCAGTACCTTAACAATTCAGGAGAAATGTGAAATTAAGTGCCCATCAGTTGAATCTCATAATGGAAAGAGCCGCTAAACAAAATACAAAGGCTCGCATATTTTTTTATAATTTATCCAGTATCCCTGCTTTATTCTTTCGATCTCCACACAGTCTGATTTAGATTAATGTGTTTCAAAGACAATTCCATCAGCTGTGACAACAAGGTGGATTTAAAATAAGAACAGTAAATGTTGTTCATGAAAAGAAGGAGCCATTGCTAGAATGTTTTCAAACCATGGAATCTGAAACATCTAACATCACAATAAATGAGGCAAGCGCCCTGGTGCGTACTCTTGAATATCCTGAATTCAATTTCTGGCTCAGTTATTTTTTTCATTTATTGATGTATCATGTATATATATTATACAACCAACTACAACATCGCCAGTTAGATATTTCTAAGGTTAAAATCTGCATATAAAAAATTAAATTATGGTTTATTTAACGACACTCGCAACAGCAGGGGTTATATCAGCGTCACTGGTGTGTCGGAATTTTTCCGCAGGATTCTTTTAAATAACAGTAAATCTACTAACATGAGCCTGTCTCATTTAAACACAACTTACAAGATAAGGCACATGGAACTAATCTTTAAATAAAGTAAGTTGCTTGGTTTATTTTTGTATGCAGCCCCCCTTAAGTCAATACCCACGAGCCGCCACTGCACATAATCAAAATCAGTTACATAACATAAGGGGAATATACACACACACACACACACAAACACACAATTTATAAGACCTAAAATGCTCGAGATAAATTCGACGATTAATTCACTTGAAATATATTATACATTATAGGTCTGAACCTCACAAGTGATACCAACATGGCATCTCTTGAGGCAGAAGATAATGGGGTAGGGTAACCAGTTCCTTTCCCCTCCAGTGCATACATCGCTGAATAGTTACGTATTACACTAATCAGACTTCAGATGTATACAAAAACTATTGTTCTACCTCTGATACGTATTGTCAAGTGAGATGTACTGCCTGATAATAGATGTACATATCAGCCAGAACCTCAATCAGAGGTATTACAAGTGCTCTGACCTCAAAAATCAAATTCTCAACATTGACTGGCTAGCAGATTCAAAGGATGTATTCAGAGAACATGTCTAGAGATCTAGAGATACTAGTAACAAGCATATGGAGAAGCCTGTTTGTTCACATAAAAAGAGAATGCTTAAAGTAAAACAATACTCTTATCATCATTTGCGTTTAGCTAGCTATTGCGACTTTAACTTCAATTACTCTTCCTCATTTTCCTCCTCCGTGATGGAAAAGAAAGAGCCAACTATGGAAACGTAGTCTATTCATGTAAAGCAATCAAACGTGTTCAAACCAAATCTACTCTCATCAGTGAGTCACGATTTCTTCTTTTTCTCCACAGTATAAAAATTAGAATATGCTATTCTCTTTAAATATATGTATTACATATATAATTTTACGTTGTAAGTTTCATATTTGTTAACTGATCACCATGGTTGTTCAGTATTAGAGCACTGGTCTTATAAGTCAAGGGGCCAGGGTTCAAATCCTGGTCTAACCTGAATTTGTAACGTGTTGGGCAAACCCGATGTCCAGGCAAAACAGAGATTTTCTCCGGGTTCCCTTGTGACATCCCAACAATTCTCCCTCACCATCACTATTCATTATAGATGCGTTTATACGGTTCAATTATTCTTTCAACTTTTTTAGTATTCAAGCAATCCATGCAAGAGTGAACGAAATACATTCAATTGTGCATGCTTTTTTCCACTAAAAATGAAAGCGCATGCGCCAATTGGAAGCTACCCATCGCTGGTGGGTATCTTGTATGTATTTCGTTCAACAGTAGCACGTAGGCTAGCAAGCAGCTGCTTGTTCTAGGAGGCCACGAATAAACTGAAAATTCTTTTATTTGGTGATGGTGGACTTTTTAAGCTGAAAATGGCAGAAAGTACGATTAGCTTTATTGAAGATTATAGAAAATGCAAGTGACTATAAAGTGTTCAACCACAAATTTGCGAATCAAGTAGGCCTAAGTATTGGATTGGTAATTAATGTTAATTAATATATACTGGTATACATAATGAAGATTACATTCAATACAGCGCACCGTGTAGACGCAAAATCTGCATTATCTTAATTGAACGTTCGTTTTCAACTTTATTCTTTCAATATTCTCCCCAGATTGCATGCATAAACGCATGGAAAATTGAAGCATGTAATGTAATGTAGATCCACCACCCATGGTGGACTATGGATAGTCACTCACGAACTAAGTGGTCTATTCTTCTCAGCACTAGCGACATCTGTGAGTACACTCATAGAGTCGAGGTAAATAACGACAAGTTAAGGACCGTGCTATTGGACAAAAAAAAAAGTCTTTTATGAAAACATGATACAATCCAGATGACACTGCCCCATGCTTGCACTATCATTCTGCAGCGATGAACATAAACCTTTATTAACTTCCTGCATTCTAATTAATATTTTCAATATAAATATAGGAATATTTTCAATACTTTCCTCCTCACGCCACATTCAGTGGGTACATTACGTATTAGGTAGGTACACCATTATGTGAAGCAAGTGGCAACAGTTGGTGTGTTTGTTGGGTGCAAGAAAATTAGGTTTAGTTTTCTGTGTAGATAAATGAGAGCAAAGAGGATGGGGGACTAATTATCTGTGCTTGAGAGGTTAACGCTTAAATTGACAAAGTATCCTATAGGATGCAATATTTTAATTTATGCTATAATTTTAATAAAATTACAGAAAATAAATTGGTAGGAAAAATAAATTGAAGCAAAATTATAAAATAATATAATACATATGGATATTGCATTAGTTGTTTTCTTTACAGTCCGACACAGTTTAAGAAAAAGAGTGTGGGAGACAGACCTTCCAATTTAAAGGTTAATGCCAATTCTTTTCCTTCTATACAGCTGCGAATCTTGGGTTCTAAAGAAAAACGAAGAATTGAAGCAGGTGAAATGAAATTTCTTAGATATGTTGCGGGTTATACACTATTGGACAAAAAAAGAAATGAAGATATTAGAAAAGAATTAAAAATAGATAGTGTAATTCAACTTATTAAAGAATATCAACGTAATTGGAAAGAACATGTAAATAGAATGCCAACAACAAGTAATAACGAGAGCAGCCATGAATTATAATCCATTAGGAAGACCAGTAAAACGTTGGCGAGATCAATTTTAATGGAGGCGGAACAGGCCAAAAGGCCTAAACCTTGAAGATGATGATGATGATGAAACTCTTCCAGGATTACTTGTATTCTGTACGAAATCTTTATGGTCTGTATCACACCTATCAACACTTCGTATAATTGAGGTAAGTATACTATAGCATAAATGCTTCTCTACGCATTAGGAAAGAGTGGTCTGAACCATTATAATGATTTTCTTTATTATTATTGTTTTTAATCATTGTGAATTGATTAGTAGGCCGATCTATTGAACCCTTATTTAGGGCGACTTTTGTTAATGCAAAATTATTGATTAAATGGCGATCTTACTCGTGTTAATTATGTAAGCATGTGCGGCTTACAGCTGTTTCGGTGTTACTTGACACCATCTTCAGAGCCTTCTGTGTCTCGGCGTCATCTCAACTTCGCTGCCTGTTATTTATATTCAAGTGTTAAAAGTAGTGTACGAAAGATTCAACAAAATTATTGTTATTACTATTATATTATTATTATTATTATTATTATTATTATTATTATTATTAAACTAATTGGCCAGGTATAATTCTAGAGCATGTTACAGTGCTGTGTAAAAAGAACTAATTAAATGGAAACGGGAGCATTCCGAGAAAACCAGCCTCAACAATATCTGTTTTAAAATATTCTACACACATTTACATCTTTATAAAAAGAAAGTCCACTTGTGCTCTCCAGGATTTGAACCAAGAGTCGCCAGAGTGGAAAGCCAGGCTCTAGCTGTTACATTAATAATGCATCATATTTTTTTTTATTTCATTGTCAGTATTGCAATTTTTTTATTTGCTTTATTATTATACTGTTATATACATATGTCAGTGACGCGAAGTTAATGTGCACAGGAGTGTCAATGAGTATAATGAAAATGGTTTCTTCCATTACCATAACATCTTTGCATATTACAGTTTATATTCCTTTGTTTCCTATCATCTCTGGATGCCGCCATAAACGCGCAAAGATATTCGTATTAGTTAATTCTAATTATTTGAAAATGGCCTTGTGTGTGTCAAGTATGCTCAGAAGAGAGTGTGTTTTCGTCAGAAATTTTTCATCTGAACATAATTGGTGAGTGCAAAGTTTATTTTCTTCTTTGCATAGAAGCATTTTTCGTAGAATAATATTATATTAGATTTCACGATGTTGCAAAATCAGTAGATTCTTTAATGGACAGGACCGGTCTATAATTTTTTATAGTAATAAATTCACTCTTTTGTTTTCGATAAGGAATAGAGAGATTCTTTGTTACTGAGGATTTCAGTTTCATTTTACGACGTACACTAGAAATTAGCAACACTGTCTAATCTTGCTTTATTTCCGTTTAGCCATATCCGAATACGGAGTCGCCTGCGTCAATTCCACGGTTCCCATAGTAACTATGCCGGTACACAGAGCGTTTGCCATATAGAGCTTTTTTTTTTTCTTGTACGGAGGAGGGAGGCTTATCGTGCTTGGCATTCCTATTCTGTGAATGATTGGGTGGCCCACACCGTGAACTTAACCCGGGCTATGGGTATGGGTGATGATGATATGTGAAGAATTAATGGTGGCGAGATGAGTCCAAGGTCCAACGCCGAAAGTTACCTAGCAATTCTGCTTCAATTGAGTGAGGGAGAATCTCGGAAAAAACCCCAACCAGGGATGGCAGAAAAAACGGAGGTACTCTAAGAAAATCTGCCTCGACATTGTCTTGGACCATTACAAATTCCACTTCGATTTGTCGGGATTCGAACTCAGGTCTCTAATGTGAGAAAAATGCTCCAGCTATTCTATTAACAATAGGTACTCTTATATTACCTTTATGTATATAAATATTAATTTGTTTTAAAACAATGAGGCGGAATTGTTAAGAAGTGAAAGTATGGTATAATCATTCATGAAATACATTTGTTCATAAACTGCATTAAATTCACAGTGATGTTTAAATTTCAACATTAAAAGATAAGTTAAACGGAAATGCAAGCAATCGTAAGTCTTGTCTTGAGAAAATGCATCTATCTGTGTTAATGCATTATTTAACTGAAAGAAACGATAAGAACAACTTAGGCCCACTGTATCTTCATGAACACTAAAAACATTATGGAAAAGATCTTTACTCTGGATTACATTTTGAATTGATCACTGATCACACAGCATCTGAAATTAAGATAGCTATGTTGATGCCCATATTATGATGTTTTGACTTTGTATTTCCATAAAATATTTAACAGTTATTGCGAGATAGGAGGTAAATGTGCTTGCAACGTCGACTAACGCGAAAATATTAAACAAACTGCGAGTCACCAAATATACGTGACCCTTATACTTAAAATAATTTCTCCTACCAAGTAATACATACCACCAATAAAGGCCTACGTAGAAGCACAAGAAGAAAAGGGAGGTCAAATTTCTCAACATTTTCACTAAACCAACAGTTACCTGGGATCCAACTTTGATTAAAAAAATATATATTACCACTGTACCTTAAAACCATTTTTTAAACGAGAAGCTTAACTTACGTAGATATTCAAGGCCGCTAAAGTAACGTGTAATGCTCGCCAAACGGTTCGAGTTGGTCCGTCAGCTGTTTTTTTCCGCGAACAGAAAAGCCTCTCGCGTGATACGTTTGGACAAATATAGGGCCTATATCTAGCGAAACATACTAGCGAGATGCCGGACCAAGATCTCAGGATTGGTACTGTCCTACCAAAGTCGGGACGTAATGACTATAGTAAGAAAAATAGGCCTAGCGATAATTTTGCTACTTGATGTCCGCGACTCGTATTTTGAGGGCTTGTCGGCTGGAGAAAGGTGTGGAAGCAGCTACTCTTTTTCTGAGTAGGGTGACTCTCCATTGATGCGTTTGAATCGCCGAGTCAGCTGTATTTTTGAACATATATTGTGTGTATATATAGCGCGTGTTTTTTTACATGTGGAGAATGATTTCAAGTATAATGTCTCCGTGTGATATACTGTACTTGAAAACATTCTCCACATGTAAAAAAAAAACGCGTGCTAAATGTTGTATCCTTGGAGGTGCACTGTTTTAAGTTTTTTACGTTTTTTGCGAACTACTTCCATATTTAACGTTTTGCAAATCTTGTTCCTTAAGTTTCGTAACAATTTTATGAAATAATTCTCTCTTGTTTAATTTATTATTAAGTAATTTGCTAGGCGACGTCGTTGCACATAGGCCAGTTTTACACTAATCCTAACATCTTGTTAAATATTGAACAAGTTGTGAATTATAACCTAAAATAAGACACTTTCCCCGACACATTCATAATAAGGTGAAACGAGCAACGCATCTTATATTTTTGGTCCAGGGAAAATACTTCGTTTAACCGTGGTCTATATACAACGACGTCTTCTAGCAAATTTATTATTATTATTATTATTATTATTATTATTATTATTATTATTACTATTATTGAAGTATTTCTCGTGCCGTATATTCCACGGAAGTTCGTACATCTCACGCACTTTTAAAAATGTTACAATAAGGTCTATATATTTATTTTTATTTATGTTATAGTACGGTCTGTATACCGTATTTATTTTTATATATTTATCATGAATTATAGGAAAGTACACAGGTTAAATGCCCATCAATGTACCTTCTTCACATAAATATAGCGCTACATGAGCAGTTCAACTTATAATTATTGATAATGATTCACATGAGCCGCAGTTAAAAATAGGTATAGGCAACTCATTAGCAACAGAAATAAGATAAATTAAAACATGAAAGAGATGTAGCTTATGATTAAATATTGACAAACAATTAGAAATTTAATAAATCGGTAATAAATTGCAGGGGCAAAACAAGGGAAAAGTTTTGAAATTTTTCTCGATCCAAAATTTCTTCTATAGGCCTATATGTTTGGAGGAATATAAAATTTGTATGCATTTCTGGATTCGCCCAAACGTGCTACATGCCCTGCTCATCTCAAAGGTCTGGATTTAATGTAAAGAATACAATGCGTGCAGTCTTGCGTTGTGTAACTTTCTCCATTTTCTGTAACTTCATCCCTCTCAGCCCCATATATTTTCCTAAGCTTCTTATTCTCAAACACACTTAGCCTCTGTTCCTCTCTCAAATTGAGAGCCCAAGTTTCACAACCAAACAGAACAACCGGTAATATAACTGTTTTATAAATTCTAACTTTCAGATTTTTTGAGGGCCGACTTCTCAACCGAATAATAACAGGCATTTCCCAGATTTATTCTGCGTTTAATTTCCTCCCGAGTGTCATTTATATTTTTGCTGTTGCTCCAAGATATTTGAATTTTTCAACCTCTTCAAAGGATAAATTTCCAATTTTTGTATTTCCATTTCGTACTATATTCTGTTCACGAGACATAATCATATACTTTATCTTTTCGGGATTTACTTCCAAACCTATCTCTTTACTTTCTTCAAGTAAAATTCCTGTGTTTTCCCTAATAGTTTCTGGATTTTCTCCTAACATATTGACGTCATGCGCATAAAGAAGCAGCTGATGTAATTTGTTCAATTGCAAATCCTCTCATAATATATAAAAAAAATTGTGTCGGGTTTAAAGACCTGAAAAAAACTCGAATAAAATTGCAAGTACCCAATAACGCCACCTTCTCTCGCTACGGACATGAGGACACCGAAGATGCATTCAAAATTGGCCGTGCTGCGAGGCCTCTCTCATCAATATGTCGGCATGGAGAGCAGCTACAGACCTGTGCTACTACTCATTTGATTTGTAATCGCGAGTTCTGCAAAATTAAATGATAATAGACACGTACGAAATACTTTGAGTGAACCATACTGAAAAATTTGCTGTGAGCTGAAACTAAGGCTGGAATGTCTCTTCTTATGAAGAAAGAATATATTGCATGCCCTTCATTAATTACTTCTCTTGTCGTAGATCCATATTCTCCATTTGTAAACTTAAATAAAAATAAAATATTCAATACTAATTTCTTTCCCAAAACTGAGTGACATATTCTCCGTGCCGGTGTATCCCTGATGCAGTGCATAATATTTCAGTTTTTCATATTTATACGGGCTCTAAGGGTCACTTTTGGTCTCGAACCCGATCCTCCCGGATGTTGGACAGACTGAGTATGATCGTGGGTTTAGCATTCCTATCATGTAAACATGCGCGACCCACTGACCATACAACCCGCGCAGCACGTTTCCCTAAACAATTACTCTTTTATACGCAGTTGCTTGTTTTCCGCCATTGCTTACTGGATATTCAAGGACAGGATAACCAAGCGAAATAGAGGAATAGCGAGTGTCTTAAATTGCACTGTAAGAGGGAATGATAACGTGATTTCTAGTGCTAAAATCTTAAACCTTTTATCATAATACTCGTATAACACTCTGTGGTAGTTGCATTCCCATTTCTTCTCATTATTCATATCGTTCCAAAAACACCTCTGGAATCTGGCATATGAGTGAATTATACAAATTTACAGCGTCGTTCAATATTACAGCTTCAAATTTGCAACGTCTCATTCGTATGCTGAACGCGCTCCAAAATATTAGTACAAAATATGGCTAGATGACTATTTCTAGCCTCTGAAAATGTAATATCCCATATGTAATTACATATCCCATTATCTTGGACACTGATATCTTGTTTACAATTTCCGATATTTTTCTTTCGTCTGCACTACATAGAAAGTCGGAACCTTGGGTCGGCAACACTGTAAATAACTGTCAAGCGGATGCCTACTTTCAAAAGCACGTGTTTGTGTTAATGTTGATTTTTAATGTTATAACATAAGCGTGTGTCTATGAAATTAATAATAAGTTCGCGCTCGTACCAAACGTTAATTGTTTATGCATTATTATAAACTATAGTAAGTGCATATTGGCGATAAAAGCAAGACAATAAATGAAAATAAAATGGCTGCAGTTTCTGATCATTTTTACAGCTAATGATGACAAAGTGATTGACAATTCTTCTAGATATTAAATATTTTATAAACTACATTTTTATAGTCTTACTTGTGGTTTGTGGTGTAGCATAAATGTTGTTCCAGCTAAATTGTAGTGTCTCGCCTGTTGTAGGCTACATATCAACAACGTTACTCCGTTGATTTTCAAATTCATTGTAAACAGCTATTTTGTGATCCCATAAATCTTGCAGTTTTGTTGACATTTCGGGATGCCTGCTGTACGTCAGAACCATCTATAATTTGTAGATGCACACACTCACACTGTTGGTTTTCAAGATTTGTTAATTATTATTTCGTTTGTGACTTTATAAGCATGTTTCTTTTCACTTCGTATTTACAGGATTTAAAGTTAATTGAGTTTACGTTAATAGGTGCATACTTAATAGATAATCTTGTGTTTTGTTACATAATCATTATGTTAAAAGTAGTTCCAGCATTTTTCATAGATCTTTATACTTGGCTTAACTGTATTTACACCCTCATACTTTATTATAATATGTCCATGGTTTCCTTTGTTTATATCTATATTTTTTTCTGTAATTTACATTCTTAACTTGTTTTCTGTAGTTATATTTATTTAAAATTATATTTGAAAAATTTATAACAAATAATACAGGATAACTGTATCGTTATGGTGACTGGCTAGGTTCAAATTAAAATTGGCTTCCTGGGCATCTAAAATAACTTATTTATAGAAAAGCACGACAGATAATCACATGAGATAAAAATGTATATGGTATCATAAACCCTTTCACGTCAAAGGTGAAACACCATAAAGCGGCAAAATATTGTCAATTTACTAGCTGCATATTGGTTAACTGGAATAGTGTATTGCGAAAGTACATCGTTATTTTATTTATTTTTGGTACAAATAACATTTCTTTAAGAATTTATTTATTTACCCTTGTACCATCTATAAAAACATTATGCTTTTAATTTTATAAAGTTATTTTAAGTAGCACAGTCCTTGTATGTACTGTAAGAACTTACGCGGTATTCTCAAACTCAAATAAAATACCATTTCGGATTCTGTAATAAATTACGTAGGCCTACATCAATACTCTGAATCTTGATCATATCCACTTAGGCTACTTTTGTATAAATTAATGTCGAAAACGTACACGTGACAATGAAACCAAATCACTATAATGTCAAACATCGTGTTGTGTCTCGCCTCCGTCCTTGCCTCCGCTCAGTGTTGCCAAACGTACGCATGCTCCGGCTCGTAACTGAAGATGACTCTGGCACAACACATTTCGCTACACTAATACTCAGCTAAAGGGAAAGAAACGTCTTTACATTACTCTTCACAAAATAAAACGAAACTGAACGCGAACTGAGAAACAAATGATTTTTATTATCAGTAATATTACTTATTACTAGGAACTACATAAAGGTTAATTTTTGGTCCTACAGAATTTATCTGTTATAGTAACAATTGTTAGAGCGCTTGATACGTAGAACACACTTATTATAGCCTATTAATTATGTTTTACTTTATAATTATTGAAATATTCTTTTATTTTTATGTTCAGCATTGTTTATGTTTCTAAATGCAAAATAAATGTTTGTTAATAAGGCGTCTTTGTTTAACTTTGTAATTACCTCAGCTATTTATAAAATCATCCTTGGAGTCGCGATCCCCACTTTGGGAACCATTGTTCTAGACTTTAGCCTAGAATACCTAGCGGTAATTCCTCCTGCCTTTCAGTCTTTAATTACATTCTCAATTATCAGTTACGCAATCGTTTCCACGAAAACCACTCACCGGTAATGACAAAATTGTCAATTATTTCTTCGCCTACGAAACATGACGACATAACTATCGGTAAAAAACGAGGCAAGATTGGGTTTTTCTTAATACCCTACATTAGCGACAGTACTTACCCATTTCATATCAGCTACTGGAAATGTTCTCTTCCTATATTGAGGTATAATTGACACTTCCTTAAAAAAATTAGAATTTGCAGACGAGAAATTCCTTTCCAGTTAATATTTCTCAGTTATTATAAAGTTATTTATAAATCGCACATAGTGAGAATGAAAGAGGAATGTATGGTATCATCCGAGTTCTCTTCTGTTTACACAAGACTAGGAATATTTTCTCGCTTATCTATAATATGTATATTCGCTCATTTTTGTTCGAATTACAGTTATATACAGTGAAACCCCTTTGAAACATTCAGCGAAAATTATTTTTTGTTCGTAATAGAAAGGTATCCGTACTGTACAAGGAAAAATTTATAGAAGGCAAATTTAAAATTCCTGTAGGTCTACATGCAATTCAAGTATTATTTAGTATGAACAATAAACATAATTTTCAATCATATACTTATTAAAGTAAAATATTATTTGCTTAAAAGTACCAGGTGACCCTCTCGGACTTCCCTGATTTCAACTGCCTCTCAAAAGAAAAAGGGAAATGAGTGGGCATTTTTGTCACCTTTATTAGCAAGTACAACTTAAACATTTCATAAAAATAATCAGTAATAGGTTTCTACATAGCCTCCCTCGGTAATATGAATAAAATCCAAACGATACTCCATTTCATTCTAGGTGCTATGTTGCATATCTGGGATTATATTTCCTTCCATAGTGCGATCACGTAAGTTGTTGAGATCAGTCACCTTGGTAGAGTACACAAGTCCTTAACATAACCCCAAATGAAAGAAATCTAATGAGTAATGTCGGGAGAACGAGGAGGTCATATTATTGTACCTCCGTGTCCAATCCAATAGTTCAAGAAAGTGTTGTCCATTGTCATTGTTGTACGTACAGTGAAGCTCCAGTAAGTGCTTCATCTTGTTAGAAGATTATGCTGGACTGTTTGTATGCAATCTGTGAAATTACGTATTTTTCTAGTATGACTATTTTTTTAGTTGGTTATTTAACAACGCTGTATCAACTACTAGGATATTTAGCGTCGATGAGATTGGTGATAGCGAGATGGTATTTGGCGAGATGAGGCCGAGGATTCGCCATAGATTACCTGGCATTCACTTTACGGTTGGGGAAAACCTCGGAAAAACCCAACTAGGTAATCAGCCCAAGCGGGGATCGAACCCGCTCCCGAGCGCAACTTCTAACTGGCAGGCAAGCGCGTTAACCGACTGAGCCACGCCAGTGGCCTAGTATGACTATGCCCGAGTACCGTGACAGTAGACTCAATGATCATATCCTGCATAAGACCACACCATACATTTAGTTTAGGGTTGTCTCGAATATGTTCCATGGCTATAGGGAGTTTTGAGAGCCCCATATTCGGACATTGTGCTGGTTAACTTTCTCAGACATAAGGAAAGTTACTTCGTCAGAAAAGATAACATGATTTTTAAAAAATCTTGGTTTTCGTTAATGCGCTCTAGGATTTGGATTTAAAAAGTGCTATCGCTAAGGTTTGTTAGGTGGCTTGATTTCTTGAACAATTTGTAGCTTATTATGGATATAAATGTAGAAGTCCACGAGATACACGTCTGGTAGATTTCTGACGAAGGCAACTCTCATCTCTTCTATTCGCTATTCGGCCTGGGTAGCGTATTGGTATAGCTCTGGCCTTCTGTGCTCGAGGTTGCGGGTTCGATCCCGGCCCAGCTCGATGGCATTTGTCGGATTTACTGACATGAAAGAACTCCTGCGGTACAAAATTGTATTGTTCGACTCATGACTTTACCTTTAGAGTACTGGAAATGTTTCTGCCAGTTTAACTTTCTATCTAAGATTACACCTAGATATTTGGTGTTGTTTTTGTACTTAACACACGATTATAAATGCATAACTGGGATATTCTTTTTAGCGACAAGAAACGTAACTTGAACGTTATTCAATCACGAAACCTCTTTTTTCGTTGTAGATGCTGCCATGTTGTTGCTGAAATATTAAATAAAATAATAGTAATTAAAAGTTGCATAATACGAAGAGCGGTCTTTGATTGAATGTGTCAGGTCACATGAATAGCTATATTTCCTCTATGTGGCATAAAACACATTTCTGTTTAAAATTAAACTTTATAGGTAGCAAACATGACAGCATTCACAACACCTAATTCAACAATTTACTATGAAGCTCTTTATAGCGTTTTGATAAAGTGAAAGACAGTGATGTAATTGGACCCAGGTTCAAACCTGGGGTTGGTTTATTACTTTTTTTTCTTTTTGATCATTTATTTACATTTTTTTAGATACGTTATTTTATTTTAATCCGAAATAAAGGGGCTTTTACTACTACATAAATAATATACTCGTAATTCGCACTAGTTCAGCTATTTAGTAGCATATGGTTTTATTATTATTATTATTATTATTATTATTATTATTATTATTATTATTATTATTATTATTGCTTTATCATTATCGTCATTCTGTATTATTCTGTCGTAACATATTTTTCTAATACCGGTATTTTATTTATGTTGTTTCAAACAAAGTTACCATAAAATTCAATGTTCTTCATAAACAGCTGAATGTCAGGCGTGTGCATTTCAGTATTCATTATAGCCGACAGAGTGTTAATAGTTATCACGAACGTTGATCATAATACACAGTCTCTGAACATTCGTTAGAAATTCAACGTATGGACGAAAGCAACGTAACGTACCGTAAACGAACTTCATCGTAATCCCAGCCTTAAACACTATCCAATGATAAACATGACTATAGGAAACATTGTAAAGCCGAAAGAAAATAAATAATTAACAAATTGACTTCATATATTTAATATAAAATTACGGTATCATACGAGGACATTCACATGGACGCTAATATACACTTCTGAATCCCACACGTCTGGACTGATATTTGGGCTGCCTGAACAAAAATTAACGGCTTACAACCGACACTTAATCAGAGGTATAATTCTACTGTTCTTTATTAAATTATGTACCGGTACCAGTGTAAGTAATTAAATTTATCATTGGCACCGTCACCTGGACTTCGGTCACTTTAATGGGAGTAACCTTATAACTAAACAGACCTTGTTAATAGACGGGCAAATCCAGCTGATGCCCTCAACGACTTAACTGCATCACAGCAATAAAATGGACGGCAAGTATCCCACTCAGCAGTTAAAGTAATTGCCATACTCACTATCTGATTCACAGGAGCATGGAGGAGAGGAGAGAAGGAGATTTTCTCCCACTGACTGATTTTGAAACAGTCAGTTTGATCTGCCAACTTCCAGTGGACAGTTCTTCCGTTTCATCGTTACCACCGTGACAAAAGTTATGAACAAATAGCTTCTTTCGGCTTTGTCACTCTTCTGAACAAGGACACCGTGTGAACAAGGAATTCCTATCAACTCCGGGGATTAGTCTGGTAGGTAAAAGTATTATTTCACGGAAATATTGAAAACAGCCCCTTTTGAAAAAGAAACAGAATGGAACTGGAGACAGGTTACATTTGCATTGAGTACTTCATCTCCGATTGTGGGTTATTTAACACGAAAGAAGGGGTACATGAAACAAACTTCACATATTAACATGTTTCATAACCCCTTTTAGTGTAATTCTCCGACCCAGATTCATACTCGTCGTAGCGAAGCGTGACACAATTTTGGGTAAGCTGGGGTTCGGAAATAGTGATCTAAGCCGTGCTTTACGTCGCTAAAAGGTAAACGAAACGCGGAAACGCTCCTGTTCTTAATTAACTAAATTCTAAATTGATCTTGTTCCTTCTTCGAAAATGTTTGGGAAAGTTCAGCTTACCCTGCCTATCCTGACACTTCGCCACTGTAGCGACACAGTTTATGATGTCTTATGTTTCTTCGTACATAGGGATCCAACTGTTAAGAATAGTGGTTTGTAAGCTTTTATATATTTCGTTGTATCCAAAATAAGTATTCACATGTTACCAAACTTGGAATACTTACTTACAGAGCATCAGAAAAGATGTTATAATTGAGTCGTTGAGAGCAGAAGTGGTGTAAGTCAAAATGGGTAATGAGGGTTAACGTAAACATTCTGTAAAATACAGCGCAAAGTAGGAATTGATATTCAATTTATTTAAACTATTAGTAGTCAGTGGATAACATGAAGGACGTATTAATTGCTACTTTGCGCTGTATTTTACAGAATTTTTACTTTAAAACTCATTACCCATTATTGACTTTCACCACTTCTGCTCTGAACGGCTCAATTGAGACTCGGAATCCAAGAGGGACCCAATATTTAATCACTTTCAAATTTATTTCTCATGCAAAGTAATTAGTAGAAGCTTGTTGCCATGGTTATATGAAATTGTAATGGAGCTGTACTTACGAAACAAAAAATAATTAGTCAGAGGCATTTTGTAGCAACAGCAAACATTTTTTTCAATTTCCCAAAAGTTTGATGTAATGGACTTGGGCCCCTCTTGGATTCCGGGTCTCAATTGTAACTAGACATACCGTTTCACGCGTGTGAATAAAAATAAAATAGTAAAATTCAAAATATTAAATTGGCCTATACAGTACCTACATTTAAAATAAATACAAATATTTCTTAAAATAAGTAAACTACTGAATGAAGGGACTTCAAACTTCAGCAACGAGGTTACAGTATATATCGTCGTTGTTCCGGCAATAACTCCTATGTGACATGCAAATCAAGATTTCAGGTATAATTCCCTGTAAAGTTGATTTGAATAATTTCGAGGGAAAAATTGTTCCGAAGCCGGGTATCGAACCCGGGCCCTTTGGTTTAACGTACCAACGCTCTACCACTGAGCTACCCGGGAACTCTAACCGACACCGGTCCAATTTTTCCCTCTATATCCACAGACCTCAAAGTGGGCTGACAACCGTCAAGCAACCAACTTCGAGTTAGTGTGCACTCGAAGTTGGTTGTCAGCCCACTTTGAGGTCTGTGGATATAGAGGGAAAAATTGGAGCGGTGTCGGTTAGAGTTCCTGGGTAGCTCAGTAGTAGAGCGTTGGTACGTTAAACCAAAGGTCCCGGGTTCGATACCCGGCTCCGGAACAATTTTTCCCTCGAAATTATTCCTATGTGACATATTTATCGATTTTTCAGATTTTTGCTCCATTAAATAACTTAAATAGTGATACAGCAAATAATGCTAACCACACATGCAATGACATAAATACAGACATGGAAATCCTACACATACAACCCAAAAACCAAAAACTCAACACAGTAGAACAATATGAAATATACAGACACACGAAAACACACCTGATCAAATTCTCAACACACAGATCAATTTCAGAACACACACACTATTTGACACCACATTTCAACACTTTTCAACAATCGAACGCACCCACACAACAGGCAGCGAAGTTCGAGATGGCGCTGAGATCTAGTAGGCTCTGAGGATGGTGTGAAGAAGCACCGAAACAGCTGTAAGCCGCACATGCTTACATAATTAACACGAGTAAGATCGCCATTTAATCAATTATTTATATTCAAGTATTAAAAGTAGTGTACGAAAGATTCAACATGGAATAAAATCTCGTATATGTAATTATATTTCTTTCTTTCGAAAATGTAAGAATTCACAATCTCCTATGCACTACTACCATAGAAGAATAAATGTGTTTTTTCTTCCTACTGAAAAATTTCATATTTTACACATAGGAGTTATTGCAGGAACAACGACGAAATGTCCGTGAAACATGCGGTTTTAAGATTCTAGCAAGCATATGGAACATATTTACGTGCGTATACTTTTAATTTGATATTTTCCCTTCAGTTTCGATATCTGATGACAATAATCATCAGTTATAAACAGGGCCATCCATTTGTTTGGGGATGCTTGCGGAAGGAAAGTGGAAGTGGTATTCACAGAGCACCAGACCACACTCGTACTGCTGCACGATCGGAAAAACGGAATAGATATGCACAGACATTCTTATGAATCGAGAACACGCAACTTAAATCGTAGCATTAATGGATGAAAGAACAGAATGCAATTAATTAATATTTTTGCCATTTAGAATTGTAAACGTGTCTAAAAATGTGTGTCTTTTCAAAGAAGGTGCTGAAAAACTGTTTGCTGTCAGACAGGCGCTAATATTTCGAGTTCCTTTTAAAATAGTTAAGATTTTTATGAATGAAGTAAACTGTTTCTATAATAAATATGCAGGGGAGTGGTCAAATATTTATTAACATGGAAAACCTGTCTTTAATTATAAACATAGCACAACTTTTTCAACTTATTTACACGCACTTACGTTTGACAGGGTTATTGCCAATGAATGTGACAGAAGGAAATGGAGTCCATGTCAGCAAATATTTCTCATGGCTGGATTTCCTGGTTTTCGGCATCATGCTCTGCTTGTCCGCACTCATTGGAGTGTATTTCGCTTTCTTTGCCAAGAAGAAGCAGAACACAACATCGGAATATCTTATGGGAGGCAAGACAATGGGAATATTTCCAATCTCTATGTCGCTCATTGCAAGGTACGTGCAAATATTACAAAATATTTTATTAATTAAAGCTTTAACCCAGTCAACCAAATAACAACCTGATACCAAGAGTGGCAGAGCTCGATTCCGTGCAAATCTTGTGGCCAAAGCTACTGTGAGCAAAATTTTCTCCAAGTACGTTTTGTATTTTGAACTTGACTTGACATTATACAGACAAAAGACTTGACTTTCGTAGCGTAGTGTAAACACTAAGTCGAATCTGTTTTCGACATTAGACAATATAGGTAACGTGGGTTTTTTACGTGTCATTAATCTACAACACTAATCCCCTTTCGAAGAAACTATTTCGGATTTTGATTACCCTTTGAACCGCGAATCTGGAATCCCGTGTCAAGCACGGTAACCAATAAACCATCCAGGACGATGCGACGGCATATCAGCAGGTATAAAGGCTGGTTCACAATAAACCGGGAATGGAAACGACAGCAAGAATGACAACGGAAATAATGTTAAATACATTTATTTTAACATTATTTCCGTTCTCGTTTCCGTTCCCAGTTTATTGTGAATCAGCCTTAAGTAAACAACGATTTTGTTTATTACTTGTATGCAGATAATGTTAAAAATTTCTGTTTTGTATGATTTCTGAGTTGTTGTACCTTAATCTATTGTATAATTAACAATGAAAATCCGAGGATATCTGGGAAAAAATTATTAAATCCGGAGACATTCCAGGGACGAATTTTGTTTTGGGACAGAAAGCAAAATTCGGAGACTGTCCCCAGGAAACGGGGACATCTGATAACCTTAATTTAAAAACAAGTATCAGGATTTTTTTTGGGAAGTTGTCTCAGTATCAAATGATTTTTTTAGTTTTTCTTAATAAAAAATACTCGATCACATTTCATTTTTTTAATCTTCCGTAATTTGTGAAGAGGTGGACCATCATCACCTGTGAAAGTGTCCAACCTTCCACTCCTCCTCTGAAGATGACCGTTATTGAAAAGGGAGGATGAAGATATGTTATTTGAGTTATCTGTAAACATTTTCCTATTACTGTTTTTGTTGTTTGTAGTCACTGACTCCATTGATCATATATTAGCCATTTGAAAAATAAATAAGTAAATGAATGAATAAACGAATAAATAAATAAACGAATAAACAAATAAATAAATGAACGAATAAATAAATAAATAAATTAATTAATCTCCGTAATTTGTGAATAAGTAAGTAGGGAAGTTCTGACATATTTCTGTACTGTTTTGGTGATTGGTACAGTAAATTAAATTAATTTGTAAATCAATTTATTATTTGTTCTTAATATACAGCTTTAGTAGCTATGGAACAGTAAAAAATAAAAGACAAAATTAAATACCAGTATACGAATTCATAGTTGTAAACCATTAGAAATCCAATTAAAAGAGAAATTATATTAATTAATTATTAATGAAATGCTCAGAACATTGGACTTTCTCCATTTGTTTTCTAATATACCAGTAAACGTATGTGTTGTTATTAACACTTTTATCCGAAATATTGATAGCTTTGCAGTTTACTATGTGCTGCAAGTTCATAGTTGAATCTTCTTCTCTGTAGAGAACACATTTTGGTGATGTATAAATTTCAATTCCGAAAAGACGTGCTCCAATCAGTTATGTCCAGTTACTAATCTGGAGATAGCTACTGCTGTTCTTGAAGAATTAGGAATCAAATTTTCATGTTTTTAAATTTCGCGCCAAGATTTGTTTTCACTAACTTTTTAAATTATTATTTAATATTGTCCGTTTATAATTTTTCTTTATTAATAATTTTGTTGAATAATAAAAAATTTCAGAATAAAATCTTTGTTGGATTGTGGTTACTTTCTTTGCCAAAAGTCTGTATTTTCATTTCCTTCCAGTTCTCAATGAGGAGGTACCGGTATCCAAATAAAATAAAAGAGAAATATATCTTAAAGAAACCACTTCTAAAATTTAAACAAAAGAAGTTAAATAAACAAGACATAATTATACTGGTTACACTAAAATTAAGTGCGAGAGCAATGGTGAATTATTCAAGAGGGATTTGGATTTGAAGTCAATGGAGTAAATTTAGTTACTTTAAACGAATAGAATACTCCTTTCCACTCTTCTCTTTACCTGAAAATGAGAGTAGATTTAACCTACGAAATGATGTGATCTCAATACCAGTATTTCATTTGCGATGGAAAATGTTCAATCCAAACTTCTGTTGAATTATAAAAAAATAATTCACAATTTCTAGCATTTATGTCAGTTTTACACCTTGGACAACTAGAGTACCTATATTATGACTTGAAGAATGGTGGTAGCATTCTTGTCATTAAATTCATTGGTTTAAATTTGATGGTTAGCTAATCAATTTTGATTTGTTACAGAAGTGATGAAAATATAATTCTTGCGATTTCTTGAATATTTTCAATATTCAATAGTCATTCTGTGATGTAGTAGATGGTACTTAATAATACTGTTGCACAGAAATCCCACAAACTCAGTTAACAGCTCCCCCAGACAGTTGTGACCTCGGCCTTCACATACTGTAACTAAGAGGAGAGCAGGAAGTCAGTCTGTAGAGTGGGTCAATCAGTTATGTCCCTGTCATATAGATAGCACTGAAATAATAACTGCCCGTGCTTAGGGACCAATTCTGTGAAGTAATGCATGTTGGCTAGAAATTTTAGATTATATTGAAGTTATGAAACTGTCTTCTATACTACGGGCATTTATTAATACAGTAGAACCCCATTTATCCTAAATAGAGGAGGCAGAGCAATTTCGGATAATCGATGAGAAATATTTTTGGTAAAAATGAGAAGGAAAAGAGATCGTTAAGCATGTAAATTATAAACAAAAATTCAGTGAATTGAATATTGTAATTGCACATCAATTTTACATCCAATAATCAATTATCATCTTCTGTCTCTGTTTCTCGCATCATTTGCAAGCTGCAATATCACACCACCACTTGATGAGTAAAATATAAAGTTTTCTTTTACTCGACATCACACTCGCGTAACTAAAAAATAAAACATAACAATAACACTATAACTGCAACACAGCTAAAATGAATGAGAAATTGGAAATTTACCTCGATTGAATACACCATAATCCTGTAATTCCCAGGTAGGCGGACGGAGGGGAAGGGGGCGAAAAGAATGTCTCACTTAATGGGACCAGCTGCGCTTGGTTACTATACAAATCAAGTGTTTGTGGGATGGAGGTGGAAAACAGATGTAGCATTGGTGTGAGGACATTGACACTTAAATTTGTAGTCATGCTATAGGAGATGAACAAAATATTGCAAGGATAAACGAAACAGTGACATTTATTTTCTTTTTTCCTCCGATGTTGTTTCGAATAAGCTGGATTTCAGCTAACCGAAGTTTGGTTGAGAGGGGTTTTACATAATAAAACTATAAAAATTGAAATAATAAACATTATATTTATATAGTGATACATTTAAAAACTTATTAAACAGGAAATTTATAACAATTAAATAAAAAATGGGCACATTATCAGCCAACAGATAGAGCATCAATTTTATAGACTGGAGACACGGGTTCAAATCCCAGGAAGGTAAAAATGGAATTCATTATTGAAAATGATCCTTTTTTTGTAGGTTGTTCTACCATTATTATTATTATTATTATTATTATTATTATTATTATTATTATTATTATTATTCTTGTTATTTATTCAAATGGTCCTTATGAGCTGCTTCTCTACCCAGGCAGGACATTCATCTATTTCTCCCATATTCACTATCATCATCATACTTGATGGTAACTTGATCTCCACATGACGTGGATAATTTCAATATAGCAAAGTGATCTCAGCTTTAGCACTTCACTCCTAGAGGATGACACTTGGAACAGTGATGATAATGTCAAATTCCTGCCTTTCGGCGTAATTACAGGAATAGAAGATTAATAAAGATGATAAGGTTATTTGAAAATTTGGTTGACTGACTTTATTCTTCAGAACCAGAATCAGAAATATAATGATCTTTTCTTTCCCAAAGTAGATTTCTTGGGAAGTGATTGATTCAGTTCGCGAATTGAATGTTTCAAAACCAGAGTAAAAACTATTTTGCTTCAGTCCATGTCGTTCAGAATTATTGATTTTTTACATTAAAGCCATAAAATTGAATACCTACATTCATTACTGTTGCACATAATTATTTATTCTAGGTATTAATAACATGTATACAGAATAAGTAAGATAAAGTCTCTTGGCTCTTAAAGGATTAATCAATCTCCGAAGAACTATAACTTGAAAAATTCAGGTGGCCCAAATTTTGTTTCTGAGTCTATACAGAGAATAAATACAATATAATACAATATTTTATAACTTTTTAAGAAATTTTAAATTATGTTATACAATTAAAATTAGAATATGATGTAATCATAAATCAACAGTTTTGATTGTTGAAGTTTACAAAGACGGAGTATATATTTTACTTGCCCTAAAATATTAATGTGTTAATGTCAACTAAACGTTTGGACTACCGGTACTGGCTTTCTAGGCCGGAGAACTTGGTTCTAATCCCAGCAATTCCAAATGAAATATATTGTGCACAAACACGACGTAGGAATAGTTTTTCTCTGTTGTTTTTCAAGCTGATGTAGGACTACCAGTATTAATTATTCCTTCTGTCGACTATAGACTGGAATACGAATAAGTACCGGTACCTACTAGAATTATTGCTGGGGCAGTTGTGCAAGTTCATTAATATTATCGTCCACACCTGTGGAGCAAGGGTTAGCACGTCTGGCAGCGAAACCAGGTGGCCCAGTTTCAATTCCCGATCAGGGCAAGTTACCTGGTTGAGGTTTCTTCCGAGGTTTTCTCTCAACCCAATTTGAGGAAATGCTGGGTAACTTTCCGTGTGGACCCTTGACTCATTTCACCGGCATTATCACCTTCATCTCATTCAGATGCTAAATAACCTATGACATTGATAATGCATCGTAAAATAACCTACTAAAATAAAAAATAAATTAATATTATCTATAATTTTCTCCACAATGTTTATATTATTTAGTTTCAAACACTATTAACTTTATGTTGTAAAGAAAAATTAAAAGAAACAATTCTAAACTTACTCATAAACTAACATAAAGTAACTGGAACAAATAATTATAGAATTGTCTAAAAATGAATATAAATGATAAAATTAAGGGCACTTCTGTTCTCTTTCCGTAATATCACCACCTCTCTAGGAAATGGTCGATTTTGACAACCAATACTGAACAGGATTGTCAACAATTTTTTAATAAAGGAGATTTGGAAATCGACATTTTGTGTACACAGTAGATACAGACCTACTTTTACATAAACTGTATTACTACTGGTACTACTACTACTACTACTACTACTACTACTACTACTACTACTACTACTACTACTACTACTACTGCTGCTGCTGCTATTATTATTCTGACTCTTGTAAGAATTTTGAATTAGCATAATGCAAAGCCACTGCTCAAGAGAGCAATTCTATCAATATAGTATAATTAATTTATTAATTTATTTATTTATTAACTTAATGTTAGTATTTGTCTCATAATTTGCCAGTGAAAACATCTTTCGCCTTGTTCCCACGTGTAGGACAAGACATTTATGCTGTGTAATAAGTTCACAAACGATTTGATTGATTTAATTTAAGAAGAATTGAAACGTCAGTTCCTTCACATGGGAATAGCCATGACAAGAATTTAATAATCATAGGTAACTGCTGTGTTGTGCATCAAAACAAAAGAAAGGAAATTGCACATTGTTCAATTTGCTTCAAGGCTGATGAAGCAGCAAGGTCAGCAGCATTATTTAATTTAGGATCACGGTAGCTGAGAACATTGTCGTCACCTAGTTAAGCTAACTAAATACAGACTAGTAGTACACCTACTCAAGATTACATCAGAGTTGCACTAAACAAAAACAAGCTAAACTGGGTACTAAAATTATGGTGATATATAAGTGTGAAGTTTATGACAATGGCATGACACCAGATGCAGCGAATAAATTAATTGGGTAAAATATCTTGTTGCTGTCTAATGTCAGACAGTTGACAATGGTTTTCTTCATCCTCTTAAACTCTAATAGTATTTATAATAGTTGTATATTCTACAAGGCATGGTATTACTAATCAATAAACCCCATAGTATAAATTCGTCGCAAATCAAACTACTTTCACAGTGAGCAAGTGATCAGTTTTAAAAACTGGGACATTTTTTCGTCCTGAGAAAGTTTTTTGGGACATTGGAATAAAGCATCCAAAACTGGGACTATCACAGTAAAGCTGGAACATCTGGTCACCCTGCTCTTACATAAAAAATTGCTTGCTTGATCATGATCTATGGTCAATTTATATCGTACTAGGGTATATTCTATCTCGAAATTACATTTGAAGGATTGATAGCAAAAACCGGACAAGTCCAAAAATTCCAATTTTGAGCATAGTGCAGTTCTCTTCACTTCATCTCAAACGGCATCTATTGACATAACAAGTTTCTACAAAAACCGGATTTGTGCCATTGAAATGAGTGTTTGAAAATGTAACATTTCTGCAAAAAGCGGATTAGTCCAACGTCTTTCTAGCAAAAGATGGACAAGTCACAAACTTATCAGGTTCTTGTTAGAAAATATCATGAAGATGGAATTAGTGTTGTCTTCTTTTATTTCATCGTCATATTAGCTGTTATTGTCGATGTTATTGATTAAATATTTCGTTCTACAAATGAATGATCACCAAAATGAACTAAATCCAAAAAGAGCAAGTCGTCAGAATGAGGAGAATGTTGAGATGGCAGAAGATGACAGTAGCAGTAGGTGTGATTAGTGAAAACAGCTATAATAATAAAAAAATAATAATACTATTTTTTATTAAGCTTAGTTTATTGTGTTGTTATTAGAATAATTATTTTTTGGTACTTGATATACCTGACATACCAAGAATTTAAAGAAGAAAGAAAAAAATATAAACATAATAGCCTATTGTTTTTCTTGTTCAGGAAATCATTCTAACATGAAGTTTATACTTATAAAGTATTTATTTGTATGTTCATACAGTTGACAATATGAATGAAACATGATTTTATATACTTCTTTTTCAATTAATATGTGTAGGCTATATATAAAATGTTCTGCAAAAAGTGGATATGTCCAAATGTTTTTTTTTTCTAAGAAACCATATAAAAGAGAACAGCGAAACTTTTTACCAAAGTTGGTGGATGTATGAGATACCTATATAAAATATCTCAGATTATTTTATTGTATGAAAAACGTGAGGTACAGTTTTTTTTTCTTCTGAAAATTAATATTTTGGACTTGTCCGGTTTTTGCTGTCAACTTTCATTTAGTTATTGTAATGTATTGTATTTATTAACATTCCATGGTATTCGTACATTGCTTCACAGCTAGAATATGGAACAAGTAAAAAAAAAAAAAAACTTAATACTACTATAAAGTCTTAATTTATAGTCACAGTCTAGTTGAAATATATACAGAAGAGGTTTGCAATATAGTCTACTAGTACAACACAAAGTTTTAATACCAATTTCATGAAGCATTGTTGAATGTCATGAATTCATCTACTGAATAGAAGGCGTGAAAAATTAGGTACTTCTTTAATTTGGCCCAAAATAATCTTATGTTTTGAGTTTCATTTTTATATCCCTATGGAGGCTATTAAAAATTTTTACTGCCATATAACGCACTCCTTTTTGATGGCATTCCTTTTTGATACATTCATTCATTGCAAGTCACATATTAATCTGGTCACCTGTAAATAAAATTGTAATTACTCCTATAAAATATGATGCACTTCAATGTTTATAAATTTAGAAAAAAGTATACTAATTGACGGATGGAAAAGTTATGACATTTATATTATATTACATATTTTACATGTTTTTTTTTTATTTATTTATTTATTTTTTTTTTTTTGATATCATGGAAATAAGAAGTATTCATGATTCTGGTACATCTGTGTAATTAGAATTCATCTGTTTTTCTTCAGTTATATTTCGGGGATATCACTGTTGGGTCTTCCAGCAGAGATGTACGTATATGGAACCCAATACATGATGATCATGTGTCCAGAGGCTTTTGTGAGCGTTACCATGGCACTTGTCTATCTTCCCGTGTTTTATAAGCTTCAGATTACATCTTCCTATGAGGTAAAGAAATGTAACAAATTTATGAAAATTTTACAATTATATCTGGCTAGTTGGTTTCTATTGCTTCTAGATATAATATTAAGTAATATTCTTCTGGAATTCTGGTAGATTTAAATTAAATTTCTGAAGTAAAATAGGAGAATTCTCATGTATATATTTTTAACTTGGTTATTTAACAACACTGTATCAGCTATTAGGTTATTTAGTACGGTACCTAGTGTTGATAATAACTAAATTTTGATGAACACAATTAAATGTTATATATTTCAGTATCTTAACCTCCGATTTAGCCAGACTGTCCGCCTAATGGGATCAATAATCTTCATTGTCAAAATGGTGAGTTGTACTCATTCTACGTCTGTTTTGCTGTGTTTCGCAAACGTAATCATAGATGCGAAAGCTATTTCGAAATGAGAGGCATACTCATTCATTCCTCTTTTTCAGTGATTACAATAATTCCATCAACAGACACCAAGTTAAGTTTGCTTGTAATACTCGTATTTATTTAAGCACCAAGTATCTGCCAGTTGAATAAGTAAAGAGAAAAAATTAAAAGCCAAAAGATATAATCATGTACAGAATATTATTTTATTATCTTTCAACATTTTCCTCACATGTTGGAAACAATATAAGCCCACGGTATTTATTTTCAATGTTTTGTTGATTTTATAAAATTCCTTGTAAAAGTTTAGTGTGCTCTATAATTACAACTCGCAAAATTCTGTTTCAGATGCTGTACATTCCAATTGTGATCTATGTACCAGCCTTAGCTTTCAGTCAAGGTGAGTAAATAAATAAAGTCTATTATAAGACGAATGTGTTCACATTGAATTTATATAATTTTTAGACTAACGGAATTGAATTACTTGGTCAGTAAATTATTAAATACGGATTTGATGTACCAGTACGTTTTTCTTTAATTTTTGCAGTGACTGGAGTGAACTTACACTTAATAACGCCCATTGTTTGTGTAGTCTGCATATTCTATACTACTCTGGTAAGTTTTTACTCAACTATGCACGAATTAAGACGTGTGTAAATACTGTTCTCAAAATCAGTTTAAAATCGACAATGCACAATATTTAACATTTGCATTGCAGAACTTTCAAAACAATCTTTTCAATATGTTTCAAAGTAAGTTAAATTTCATATTATGTCGGCTTTATTTTATTATAAGGTTGGTACTAAGCAGTAGATCTCTCTATAATAAAGATAGCATTGTTATAATTCAATGTGCCCCAGCATCAAGGGATTATATTGAAGGAGTAGGAGAACTATGCCTTATGTCAAATGTAGATTTTGTTACTCTGACAGTGAAAAATTAAAGAAGAAACGATTATGGATAAAAAATATTCAAATCTTAATTTCATTTAGTGTTATGCCCAAGAGCATATCTTTCACTGCAAACCCAGCTTTGTCGGACTTTCCTGTTTTCTGCCTTCCTTTTTCTTTCCTCATATGATCCATATATCTTAATGTCGTCTATCATCTGATATCTTCTTCTACTCCGAACTCTTCTCTCGTTCACCATTCCTTCCAGTGCATCCTTCAATAGGCAGTTTCTTCTCAGCCAGTGACCCAACCAATTCCTTTTCCTCTTCCTGACTAAATAATAATTATTAATAATTATAAAACAATAAGTAAAATAACTACTTAGATCCTTCAAAATGTTGGCCTGGTTGGCGAGTTGGTATAGCGCTTGCCTTCTATGCCCAAGGTTGCGGGTTCGATCCTGAGCCAGGTCGATGGCATTTAAGTGTGCTTAAATGCGACAAGCTCATGTCAGTAGATTTATTAGCATGTAAAAGAACTCCTGCGGGACAAAATTCCGGCACATCTGGCGACGCTGATATAACCTCTGCAGTTGCGAGCGTCGTTAAATAAACATAACATTAAACATCCTTCAAAATTGGGAAACAAAAAATTTATAATATAATTTAATAAACCCTGATACACAAGGTACAACATTCTTTCTTCACCTACTCTTTCCAACACAGCTTCCAAATTTAAATATGTAATTAAAAAAAAAAAAAAGAGTTCAAAGGGGAGTTCAAACACGGTAACCACACCCCCTTGCGTATGCTCCTGGTTGGTCTCTTGTCACACAGTACAAAATGGAGGAAAAGCAAGTAAGCAAAAATTAAAACTCAATGTTGAGAGTGGAAAATAAGAAAGTCTGATTTCAGATATTTTTTTTAAGATAGTTTCAATTATTTGCCTATAGATAACACCAGAATCTCAATTTACAAAATACTAGTTGGTCTGTTGTTCATTAGCAGTACATGTTATAAGATGAAACTAAACTTGTAGTTGTACAAATATTGATGTATTTTAACATAAGATAGAAACGAATGAAAGATATTTGTTGTGTAGGGTGGCTTGAAGGCTGTGGTGTGGACAGATACTTTGCAGACTTTCCTCATGTTTGGTGGCGTAATCATTGTTATGATATTGGGAACCATAAATGTTGGTGGACCAAATGTTGTGTGGGAACGAAGTGAGCAGAGTGGTCGTCTTGAGTTCTTCAAGTAAGTCCATAAACATACTTGTTCATTTTTTTGCAATAATTGTGATTCAGATGCTTATCATATACCGGTACCTTCAAAATAGGTGAAGAAGAAAACATTTTAGTAAAGGTCTTATAAGAAAGAATCCATTACAAAAAAAGGCAAGAAATGTTTTCTTTACGTCACTTTTATAATTGTAACTTTGTGAGGTTGGTGTCTTGGAAGTTCAATGACATAATATACGTTAATTTGTAGAATTTGTTAACTTCATTAAATTTTTATATAAGAAACTTTAATCTGTTGCACATGGGTTGATTTTCACACACTGCTTTGTATAAAATCAATTTGTTGCTAAATTACACGTAAACGTGATTAGAAAAATGTAATTAAAACACATTGTTTCTACTTAAGGGATTTCATTCAATACAGAACTTGAATACCGTAAAGTGGGGCAACTTTGAACGCCGAGGTTACTTTGAACAGTAATTTGGCGTCTTTTAAATTAAATGCTGTACCCTATTGCGAAAAAGCTGTTTGAGTTGTCAATAAACTAGTTCAGTTTTTTCGCAGTAGGGTACAGCATTTACTTTAGAAAGGCGATAAATTACTGTTCAAAGTCGCCCCACTTTACGGTATTTTATTTTATTTTATTTATTTATCTTTTTTGCCAATTTTGATAATATATTTCCCATATCACGACATAACTCTCCACAGAAACACAATATACACAGTGTGGCCCACCAAAGTGGTGTGTAACTTGAAAATGGGTCAATGCTGCCATCTATCCGCAATATACAGAACTTACGTTAGTGAAGTGGGTAGATATATATAGTCCCGTCGCTCTAATTTCTGGTAGCCAATCACGTTGAAGGTCTTTTACATTTAAACGCGTGCATCTTGTGATTCACTAAGGAAGACATTATTCATTTCTTAAGGCTCGATAAATACTTAATATAATCGCCCGCCATTTTGGCTCTTTCGTTGGCGTTCGCAGAAAGCACATGAAGACGTTATTTACCGTCAATTATTTGCTGAATTACAGTGCGTTTGATTTATTATCATAGGAGCTACGATATGATAATGTTTAACGGTGTGGCAAATAGATTCCTCGTATGGTAGCTCGTCAACGAAAGAACAAAAATGGCGAATGATACTACCTACCTAGACTTTATAGAGCCTTCACTTCCTAAGACGTAAGCAAAGAGGAGGAGTCACACCGGGTATAACAGCGTCGCGACTATAGGATGTACATACATAAACACACACACACACACATATATTGGTGCTGGTACCAATTAATTTGTAATTTTAAGATTTTGACAATGTCATAAGTTTTTATACAAGTCTATTGATAGCTAATCCAACAGATAGATTCCCTTTCTTTACTTTCCCACATAATTGGGCTGATACATATTTCTCAACATTGGATGTTTATACTGGTACCTATATTTTTGACATGGCGCAAAATCCGAAAAATATCGTACCATGTTTAACACCATGAAATCTTAAATCATAATTCACCAATTAAATAAGAGAAGTGATGGAATGATTTCTCATTTTAGAAGGAGTTTCAAAAGCTGGTTGCAAAGGCTAAAGGGTCTCTGTTTCTATGAGAAACCAGCCTAAGAAACGTGTCTTAGGCTGGAAATTGTTTTATTATTCCAACAGGATTGCTTGTTAGCGAGACACTGTGTTTGTTGTGCTGCTCTAGTTTGAACATCGACCCCACGGTGAGGCACACCTTTTGGAATGTGTCTTTTGGGAACTACTTCTATTGGCTGGCTTCTTGTTCTGTGAACCAAGCTATGGTCCAACGTTGCCTTGCCATGCCGACCATCTACAAGGCCAACATGTAAGTCTTCTCTTATTTAATATTAAAAATAATAAATATGTAATATTAATTTTTGCTTTCCTGATATTTTAGTTGTCAGTCCTTTGTGCTGTTTCTTCTGCTGACATGAAAGCCATCTGTAAAATTGAACACTGGTTATGATAATATTTCTGGTAAACATGGGTTGTCATATGTTATTCCTACATTATGTTAAGTTAGATCTTGAGTTAGTGTTTAGTTCGATTTGGTACAGTAATGTTCTTAGTAAATATCTATTTTTGTTCCTTTCATTACAGTTTGTATGTAGGACCATAACTTCTGTCCTTATTTTTCTTCCTTTAAAATATATTTTAGCAACTATTGATCAGATTTTTTGTATTCGACAGATATTGGAGAAAAAGTGGGAGTATAAGGGTTACAGTACGTCAGTTATTCATACATTTCAAAAAGGCATATGACTCGGTTAAGAGAGAAGTTTCATATAATATTCTTATTGAATTTGATATTCCCAAAAAAACTAATTCAATTAATTAAAATGTGTCTCAGTGAAACATACAGCAGAGTCCGTATATGTCAATTTCTGTCAGATGCTTTTCCAATTCACTGCGTGCTAAAGCAAGGAGATGCACTATCATCTTTGCTTTTTAACTTTGCTCTAGAATATGTCATTAGGAAAGTTCAGAATAAAAGAGAGTTTGGAATTGAAGAGGTTACATCAGCTGCTTGTCTACGCGGATGACGTGAATATGTTAGAAGATTAGGGAAAACACGGAGACTTTACTTGAAGCAAGTAAAGAGATAGTTTTGGAAGTAAATTCCGAAAAGACAAAGTATATGATTATGTCTCGTGACCAGAACATAGTACGAAATGGAAATATAAAAATTGGAAATTTATCCTTTGAAAAGGTGGAAAAATTAAAATATCTTGGAGTAACAATGACAAATATAAATGACACTTGGGAGAAAATTAAACGCAGAATAAATATGGGAAATGCTTGTTATTATTCGGTTGAGAAGTTTTGTCATCCAGTCTGCTCTCAAAAAATCTGAAAGTTAAAATATATAAAACAGTTTATTACCAGTTGTTCTGTATAGTTGTGAAACTTGGACTCTCACTTTGAGAGAGGAACAGAGGTTAAAGGTGTTTGAGAATGAGTTGCTTGGGAAAATATTTGGGGCTAAGAGGGATGAAGTTACAGGAGAATGGAGAAAGTTACACAATGTAGAACTGCACGCATTGTGTTCTTTACCTGACATAATTAGAAACATTAAATCCAGACGTTTGAGATGGGCAGGGCATGTAGCATGTATGAGCGAATCCAGAAATGCAAATAGAGTGTCAGTTGGGAGACCAGAGGGAAAAAAGACGTTTGGGGAGGCCGAGACATAGATGGGAAGATAATATTAAAATGAATTTGAGTGAGGTGGGATATTATGGTAGAGATGCACAGGATAGGGACTAATGGTGGGATTATGTGAGGGCGGCAATGAACCTCTGGGTTCTCTAAAAGCCGTAAGTAAGCAAGTAAGAAATACATTTTACTCTCTTCTCGCCCTCTGATCGTCATTTAATGGGTGTTTTATGTTAAATAAAAAGTAAATAAATTGTTTTCTTTACATTTTAATTGTAAAACAAACTTAATTTAAAAAAGATCCTATGAAGCTCACAGTAGATGCACACTTGTATGAATACTGGAGCGTGTATCTGCAACATTTTTCAAACATTCTTTTATATAGAGTTATATACAGTGGTAATATTCGGCCGGTTCACACCGGTTCGGATGAACCGTTTGTTAAATTAATTCTAGGTAATATTTGCAATTACCATGGACATATACTGTACCATATAAGTTTAACATAGGTAGACATGCGAAAACTGGTTGTTAAACTTTTTGAATATCACCACTGGTTATAGAGGTGCATCATTTATGCTTATAAACCACAAAAAAGATACATAAAAAACACCAAGACTGATCTAAGATCAGTAGGTAAAAATGTCCTTGTACAAAATATAGATCTCCGTGGGCATAACTTAAGCAGCCATACACCTCAGGAGCAAAATTTTCTCTTCCTCATACGATTCATTAAAAAATTATAGTTTCCCGTGTACCGTAAGGCCCAGTATGGCCCTCTGACAGCACTGGGTCTAATCATCTGTCTTGTTATGCCCATATTTCTCCTTCCTTGTGATGTGTAGAGTAACATATTTTTGGAATTCAATGATTCTACAATCTTTCCAGGTGTTCAAAACATTTGTTTCTGTTATCTTCTATTTTACTAATCATGTTAAACATTCCAATTCTTATCTAATATCCTCACTTCTCTTCTGATCGTGTAACGTTACACCAGCCACAGATCTAAGAAAGTACATTTCGGCAGATTCGATTCTTCTCTTGTTACTTTTAGTTGAAGTCCAGGTCTCTGCACCATGTTAATGTAGGAACTGGCATTGATTTGTAAAATTTTAATTGTGTTTCTCTTGTTGTAGATCAAATTAATAATAAATTATTACCAGTATGTTGGGAATCAACCTGTTCCCTCTGGTCCTTGGACAATCTGCCATACTATCAGATTTATGATTATATTGTTATAAACTGCTGTTCTTATGGAAGTTATATTTTCGTTTTCAGAACGATCCTCATTCTAGCACTGGGGATCCTCGGAATCGTTACTATGAGCTGCTACACTGGCCTGGTGATCTATGCAACCTTCTACAACTGTGATCCTGTCAGTACTCATGTAAGTAAACTCTGTTTTAAAATACTTGCTAATCTCTTCGTTTACAAAAAAATAAATAAATGTTGTTGTTGTTGTTGCTTTCTAATGCCAGGCGTTTGACAATAAAGTCATTTGACCTCTTGCACTCCAATATTTTTCAAAGATATTATCATGGCCAGCCAATGAAGCACAGATTTTGAGGTGTTCCGAATCCATTTCTTGGTTTGAGTTGCACAATGGGCAGTTAGGGGACTGATATATTCCAATTCTATGCAGGTGTTTGGCCAAACAATCATGGCCTGTTGCCAATCTAAATGCAGCTACAGACGATTTTCGTGGTAAATCGGGAATTAACTGTGGATTTTGATGCAGAGAGTTCCATTTTTTCCCTTGAGATTGTGTTATCAAATTTTGTTTGTTGAAGTCTAAGTATGTAGATTTAATAAATCTTTTCACAGAGTAATACGTAGATTTAATAACAGGTATGTAAGTAGCAGTGCTGCCCTTCTTTGCTAAAGCATCCGCATTCTCGTTTCCCAGGATTCCACAATGGGATGGTATCCATTGGAATACAATTCTTTTATTGAGTGATATTAATTGAGAGAGCATTTTAGTTATTTCTGCTGTTTGAGATGAAGGTGTGTGTTTAGAGACTATTGATAGAATAGCTGCTTTGGAGTCTGACAATATAACTGCATTTTTAAATTTATTGATGTGGCATAGAAGATTCCTGAGACTTCCACTTATTGCAATGATTTCTCCATCAAAACTTGTTCTTCCATACCCAAGAGATCTATAAAGTGAGAAGAGACAGCACGTAACACCCGCACCGGCACCTTGTTCTCTGGAGATCAAGGATCCGTTGGTGTATAAATGAAGTCAGTTTCGTGGAGGGTACCTAATATTAATTGTCTCTAAAGACAATTGTTTTAGTAGCTTACAAAAAAAAAAAAAAATCGGCTACAACTTGCCACTTAATCACTCCAATATGAAATATGAGTACCATTAAGGTAAAATTATCTGGAGGTAAAATAGTCCCCCAATCGGATCTCCGGGTGGGGACTACTTTAATGGTACAGAATCAACTAAACATCTTACAATGGAATGCTGGTGGTATAACATCAGCCAAGAAGACTGAGCTTACAAAAAAATAAAACTAGATGCAAATTATATTAGAACTGATCACTTCAACACCAATCGATCCCTTATGTCTATCTCTTTAATATCAAATGGGGGTGTCAAATAGCTATGAAGCGTAAGTAGTTTTAGATGCTCAGTACACTCAATTTTGTTACCGGTACATTATCTATACTGGATGTATGATACCAAGCAATTCACATTATCTTAGGCATATTGAATCACATCCATAGATTATATACCAAACAGTTAAGGAAAAATTATGGCTTCTTTTCTATGTATTTTGACAAGTTTTGAAACAAAATTCTTTCTTACTGAAGTAAATTGATCAATTTTTTCCGTAGGTATTCTTAAAAACTCTTATATGTCACTTAAATATTTATTAGCGACTGGTGATTGGAAGATAATATTTCAATAGAGTATTTTTCTTGCAAGCATTATATTGTGTATTTAGTATCAGATTAAGAATAAAGCAACATTATTTATAGTGTGTAATATTACAATGTTACAGACAATCGGAAAGGCTGATCAATTGTTACCCTATTTTGTGATGGAGATATCAGAATCGGTACCAGGCCTTCCTGGAATATTTATGTCTGGAGTTTTTAGCGCAGCTTTAAGGTAATATGTATTCTATCATCAGTGATCTGTTTACCAGTAGACCTACTTTTATTTTATTAATCAGTTTTGCTTACTGAAGAACAGCTTTCTTAATGTCATATTTAATTTAGATTAATAAAATATACATTGTTGCACAGTAATCGATTTTCTTGGAAATAGGTTACAATGATCAAAATTTTTTTCATTGATAACACTTCTTGCATTAAGAATTACTACAAAATATTTTTTAGTTTTGCTGAAGATAGAAATAATCTTAATTTTTTAACCTACTGTGTAAAATACCATCACATTGATACTGTATATTAATTTCAGCCTTCCGGGTACAATACTTTCTGAGAATAATATACCAATGTCACAAAAATAAGAAAGTGTAGCAAAATAGTGTCAAAGTTTCCATATCTTGCAATGTTAAATTCCTCAATTTTGGGAGAACTTTTCTTAGAAGTGATAAAAGATACAAATGTAGAAAAAATAGGACATATGTAACATACTTTTATGTATAGAATCGGCTAAATAAATTTAAAATTCCAATGAGCGGTTGACAAAAATTTTTTTCATAGATAACATTTTTTGCATTAAGAATTACTACAATATTTTTGCTGAAGATAGGGCTAAAAGCTGACAATTAGAAGAAATAAAATCATATTATCATTTTACACATATTTAACTACTGAAAAACGATAAAAACCATTCCCCCCCCCCCAAATTCCAAATTCTGTGTACAGACTTCCCTTAATACAACTTGAAAAAAAAAAAATAGAAATGCTATTAAAATTAAACAAGAAAACGTTAAATCTCAGTCTAATTCAATTAATAACCTCAAAGTGAAATATTGTTTTCTTCTAGATGAAATCTTCAAAACATATTATACGAATCCTTGGTTTCATTTCAGCAAAGTCATTAACTAGCTCGTCTTTTATTTCTTAAGCGTTTATAAAAGTGGCATATTTTAATATTAAGAATACAGTTCTCACATTTTTTTCCTTAGTAATCTTAGAATTACGCCTCTGTTACATGCTCAGAGAAGGAACAGAATCCAGGATATATCTGGTAGCAATGGCTACAAAGTAATATTAGTAAAATCTTGTCAGAAGAAAACTGCGTCCAAATTTATTGATTCACTTGATGTCCAAAGGTTAATAAATCATATCGTCGCCTGAATACAAGAACTAGATAACTTGATTTTTCATATTTTGTGACATTGCCTATTTACTTATTTATTGCACTAAGGAATATGTCTCGTTTTCTTTTACCTATTTGTTAAATTGGAAAATAGATGTCACTGGTATCGTTCGATCAGTTACCTAGATCCTGGATTACATTTTGTGCGATTTTTGCGATGCTATAAAACGCGATGCTAAAAAACGCAAATTTCGAGTTACCTAGTTCTTGCATTCACGTGACGATATGATGTGCAGCAATCACACAAAGCTTATAGTGAAAACAGTGACAGTTCTATTAATGAGATCTACAGCTCAATGTCCACAGGCCTGAACTCTATGACTGGAGTGATATTTGAAGACTTGATTCGTCCAGTGATAAAGCGACCCATATCTGAGGCCTATGCCAGCCTCATCATGAAAGTGATTGTGGCTCTTATAGGCACCATCTGTGTCGGCATGGTGTTCTTAGTGGAGCACATGGGCACTCTAGTACAGGTACAAGTTTTACACTTACTAATATATTTACTCATATTTTACACTCCTGTGCTATTAAATTGTCAAGCTCTAACATTTCAAAACGTGAAGTTTTCTACCCATATTGATGAACCATAAATTTCAAGAAGATTTGAGGAAATGGAATGATTTATGTAGAACGTTCTAGTGATTAAGGTTACCAACTCTCTTGTATTTCACCTTATTTTTTTTTTGCTCTCCTGTATTACGAGATTTTTTTGCTTCTTCCACGTTCTTTATACCATGTAAAATAATTATTACTAGGAAATAAATATATTTTTCTTTGTATTAGAGTTTTGGTGTTGAAAATCTTAATTATTTGCTCTTTATAATTATAACGTGCATGATTTATAAATTCGACAGCCCGTTAATGAGATGAGAATAAATTTAATAAATCAATAGACAAGAGTGGTAATTAGCTGATAAAATTGAATGTACAAGTACTGAAAATTTAAAACTTTTATATTGAGGGGACACTTCTGTGAGTTTTAAAACTTTTACAATCTTCGTCCAAAATTTATTATTTTAAACTACATAAACATACCTACAATACTATCATCTGTACAAAATTTTGGTGTCATTAGGGCTAATAGTTTTGAAATGATATTTTTTAAATGTATTTTATATTGACGTCACTAAAAAGGCTCTTTGCGTCACAATTTTCACAATTTTTAATTCATATTAGCTCAAAAGCTTGAAAATAGTCGTGGGAACATAAATTAATTAGTTTTTTGAGCTCCGTCTAAATAGAAAGCCACAATATATTTTTAAATCGATTTTCTTAATTTTTCACCATTATTTCACCATAGTGTCCCCTTAAGTTACAAAGGGTACAGGTCAGTGCTTCTGACAATGAAACGAGTGGGACCGGGTTCAAATCCTGATTGGGACAAGATTGGGGTTTTTTCCGAGGTTTTTCTCAACCAATTAAAACAGAATTGCTGGCTAACTTTCGGCGTTGGACTTCGAATTCATTTCGCCATCATATCCCGCGTTAAGTTCATGGTGCGGCATGCTATACTTGCACAAGAGTGTGGCCATTCGACTACCCAATCATTCATAGAATAGATGTGATTAGCACAATAAACTTCAGGCTACGTCCCTCCTCAGTACAAGGAAAAAAAAAAGTTACTGGGTAAGCAATGGACATGAATGTTGTTGTTGTTGTTTTCTAATACCAGGCGTTTGACAATAAAGTCATTTGACCTCTTGCACTCCAATATTTTTCAAAGATATTATCATGACCAGCCACTGAAGCATAGATTTTGAGGTGTTCCGAATCCATTTCTTGGTTTGAGTTGCACAATGGGCAGTTAGGGGACTGATATATTCCAGTTCTATGCAGGTGTTTGGCCAAACAATCATGGCCTGTTGCCAATCTAAATGCAGCTACAGACTATTTTCGTGGTAAATCGGGAATTAACTGTGGATTATGATGCAGAGAGTTCCATTTTTTCTCTTGAGATTGTGTTATCAAATTTTGTTTGTTGAATTCTACAACTTGCCATTTTCACCCCAATATGGACATGAATGTTAACTGGTACATAATTGCTGACATGTGTCGGATATTAAAATTTGTATGATAAAAGAATAAAATACAATATCTTCTTTATATTGCATTAATTACAATGTAAAGTTATGCCAAGCCTTTGTGTAAAAGTGTTACATATTTGTTATGATAAGTAATCATGATGAAACTACTTAGTACTGGTATTCAAATAATAGAAAATAGCTTAGGATCTGGTTTTCTTAAAATTGTTCAACATTCTATTATTATTATTTACGTATCGTACATTATAAAATATTTCCATACTTTACCTCATTATTTTGTAAAATATTGTAAATTTTATTAGTTACAACAATGTAATTTATTCCTCACAACAATAATTCCTTTCTACAATTCGCCTTAAACGCTCTCGGCAACAATTGGAATTTTCACTCAACACAGTATTCGTTATAGCACTCCACCGACGACAATGACAATTTACTTGGACTAGTACGAACAACAATGAACTGTTAATCTTAACTAATATTTACAAAGCACTATTTACAAATCAGAACTACCAGTTCTCAGTTCACAGTTCTTCCATCTCAGTCACTGGAGTTCACAATATCTCGAACCACAGACCTTCAGAGACAGTTCACTGTACTCGAACTCGGGTCCCTCCAACTGCGGTCCACTGCACTCGAACTCAGGTCCCTCCAACTGCGGTCCACTGCACTCGAACTCAGGCCTTCGGATGCTGACGCAGATGCGGACGCACACTCGAGTCGAACTCCGGCACACAAGTCTGGCTTGCTTGCTCTGGCTTACTCACTGACTGAATAACTGAAAACTGCTGTCGTTCCTTCGCGACCGTAATTTATAACCACAGCGACGTAGCCTCGAAAATTCGCGAGTCTTCCACTTCGACGGATTTCTGGAATAGTCGGGAAGGTCGTTCCACGCGTTTCTAGAGATGGCACTCCAGAGAAATCCAGAGCCCTCTCCTCTCTACCAGCACCAGATGCGCGCGCAAACTCGTCGCGTTGACGTAATACACCCTCTCTCTTCTCTCCACCGCGCGACATCACTCAATGTTCCGTGGAGCCTGTGCGATCTGCTTTCTTGCGGGACGCTGGTCGTGAGTTCGAATCTCACGTCGCTGTCACAATATGTTTGCTCTAATAAGTTTACAGATACGTTTTAGTTGATAATAATGGGGTTATGAAGTTGTAAAATAACTTGAAGAATTAGGTGCTACACATGATTGTTATTATAAAAACTATTAATAAAGTTCTATTTAATTTCACGTCCTTCCTCAGGCTGGTAAGAGTCTGGCTGGCATCACTGCAGGTTCACTTCTGGGAGTTTTCTCATTGGGAATGTTTTTTCCATGGGCCAATGCTAAAGTAAGTACCTACCTACATATAACAAGTATTTCACGTTCTCATTGTGTTACGAACTGTAAATAGTTACGGTATTTTGTATAATTACTTCAGTACAGTACAATTTTAACAAAAACATGACAGCCATTCAAGTTGTTGCTGATTACTTGTAACTGTTCTTTACAATGTAATTTTTTTCAGTTCTGTAATTTTATATATTTTTTTTCATTAGCAGCACTGTCGTTTCTACACATTAACACTTTGAGCCTGGAGCCATTTAAATACCTCTGTGCTGGAGAGTTTTAAGGGTTCAAAAAATTAATAAATTTGATAAATTTAGCGACAAAAATATGGTCATTATCGTGGTCCTTATATTTATATATTATATTTGTCCTTTTCGTGGTCCTTGTTATCTTTCTCGAGATCTTTGTGATCTTTGTCATTGTTCTATTATTTATTATTTCATAATAACATTGTCTTTTACTCTGCAAAGTTTTTCTTTCTTATTTGGTGTCGTTTGTTTCTTATTTTGTATATATCTAGTTAAAATAGTACAATTACCCATTTCACAACATTTAGGAGGTTTGATATTTTATGCTGGAAGTTAGAAATATATCAAGAAAATTGGTATTTACACCTACACAGAATGGATGAAAAATAGAATCCCCGAACATATTGCAAATTATATTCCATAAGGAAGATGAGCCGAGGAAGTCCTACACTGAGATGGAGACAGCAATTTCACGTGCAGCTGGTACAGGCTGATAGTGTTATTGCTAATTAAGCTGTTTGATTCATCTTGTTTTATTCTAGCTTTTGCTGTCTTGTTTACAGGGAGCACTAGCAGGTGGAGTTCTCAGTATGGCATTTGTAGGATGGATATCTATTGGCAGTCAGATAGCTATTGCTAAGGGCTTTATCAAATTCCCTACCAAACCAGTGTCAATCGAGGGCTGTGAAGCCAATTTGTTGAACAGCACGGTCATGCCTGCAGTCATGCCCGTCATCATGTGAGTGTTTGCTTCGTTTATTAGTTCATGTACCGAACCCATGGGTAAAGATTAACTTAGAAATAGGCCGAAAATTATTCAGAAATTACTTAGGGAACTTTTACAAATCTTTTAAGATTTGTTGATGCTTCATGTTTACACTGTAGAGCAATAACTAAATAAAATGAAAAATGCATTTTTCACTGCAAATTAAAGACCTTTATTTAATTCATTTTCGTGTTTTAGAATTCTATATTAATGCAAGAACAACAAAAGCGTTCCACACCTAGCCTCGCGTTTAAATCTTCTGCAGATGTGTATACCTTAACTCGACAATAGGCCTATGCTATAAATGCAGAATTGTTGAGCTATAAAATATAATACATAGCAAGTAAGTTAATTGAATTTAAAAGCATAAATAATCCAATCAGTTGAGATATACAAAAATTGATAATACATATCATGCAAATTACTTCAAATTACAAGCATAAACAATTCATCAGTTGAGCTATACAGATTACTATTCAATTTAAAGCATATACAATTCATCAGCCAAGCCAAACTAAAATATGCAATACATAGTAAACAGATGAATTCAATTTATATGCATACTTTAGATACCGCTAAGCTATACAAAATTGTACAATTCAAATCAAGTAGATTAATTCAATTTATAAGCTTAAACATTCATCTGTTGAGCTATAGGCCTACAGACTGCTATTTAATTTACAGCATAAACAATTCATAAGTTAAGCTATAGAAAAATATACAATGCATGGTAAACAGATTAATTCAAATAATTTATTAAATGGCGATCTTACTCGTGTTAATTGTGTAAGCATGTGCGGCTTACAGCTGTTTCGGTGCTTCTTCACACCATCCTCAGAGCTATGAGGATGGGTGTGAAGAAGCACCAAACAGCTGTAAGCCGCACATGCTTACACAATTAACACGAGTAAGATTGCCATTTAATCAATTATTTATATCATCATCATCATCATCATCATCATCATCATCATCATCATCATCATCATCTTCCTAACAAGTATTAGGCCAAGTGGCCTGTTACGGTCTCAAACTAGAATTTTCAGCCCATCTCTTCTTTGGACGGCCTAGAGATCTTTTGCCATATGGATGGTAATGAAGCAGTGCTTTTGGAATTCTGCATCGATTCATTCGTTCGAGATGACCCTTCCACTGAAATTATTTATATTCAAGTGTTAAAAGTAGTGTACGAAAGATTCAACATAGAATAATTCAATTTACAAGCATATTTTAGATCTAATGACAAGCTTAGTTGCTGTTTTGAAATAGAGATAAAGCCACTGTTATTGAGTTGTGGTCATGTTGCAGGCAGGAGCCACTGTACATGTACAGGATATCGTACATGTGGTACACTCTGATAGGAGTGGTGACAGCAATCACCGTGGGACTGGTGGTTAGCTTTCTGACGCAACCCAACAGACCGCAGGACGTGAACACCGACCTGCTGACGCCTGTCATACACAGGTTCCTGCCCAGCAAGGAAAAACGTATTGAGCTTCAGGATTATAAACAGGTAAAACTCTCTGGCTGGCATAAGGAGTACCATTAGGAATTCGAATCTCAAACAACACAAAACTTAAACAGAATATTATTTGCCAATGATCAAATCGTAATCGCCAATTCTGAAAACAATTTACAAAAAGGTTTATTTACATTGCTTAAAATCACAGAAGAATATGTATGAAAATCTCACCTAATAAAACAAAAGTAATGGCATTCAGAGGTACGGATCCAATACGAAGCAAAATAGTAATCGAGAATATAATTACAGAACGAGTAAATAATTTCCCATAATTAGAATGCAGTATTTCCTACAAAGGAGAGACTGACATAAATGAAAAAACTTGCAAAATTTTTAAAACTATTAGGACTATTAAACTCTACTCTAAAACCTCAAATAGTATAGAAACATAGATCTCTAAATCCTAATAATGGGACATCAGGAGCAGGGTATTATATTCCAAAATATCAAGAAAGTTATTTCATACCATGTTCATCCTCCTCCAGTCTTGACACTGAATTGCTAGCTATTGATGCTGCTCTTCAGTGTGTTACTCAAATTTCTGAAAAATCTATTTGCATACTTACCGACTCCAAGGGGGCTATATTTAATATAATTAAATGTGTACCAAACCTATACGCACATAGAATTATTCCAATTCAGAAACAACTAAGTAAACTAAAAGAACTCCAAAAGGAAATAACATTTCAACGGATACCTAGTCATTGTGGTATACCTGGAAACGAGAAAGTCGATAATATTGCAAAACAGGCAACATATTTGCAACCAAGACCTCTTCAAGTGATATCTCTATCCAGTGCTTTTGCTTCAGTAAAGTCTCATTTTACAAACCTATGGATCTACAATTGGCTCTCTTCTGACAAAGGAAAAATTTTACAGTCTGTACAAAAGAAACCAAATGACCTGGAAATGTACAAATCTTGACCAGACATGTTCAAACATTTTAACAAGAGCCAGAACAGGTCACATTGTCACTCAATTGTACCTACACCGATTTCACATTTCTGATAATCCTACTTGTCTGTGGTGTAATAATCATGATGAAGATCTGGAACACATTCTTCTATATTGTCCATCCATAAACCACAAAAGAAGTAAATTAAAATCATCAGTACCAGTTGCAGAAGACACAGCCCTGCAGTATATATTGACTACACCCCAACTCTGGCTACTAGCAACAGGCATCTATAATGAACACCGATCAAAATACCCCTCATTTCTCATGAAAAACAACAACTGAATAGACTACAGTGGACTATAGTGGACTTTATGTTGTCAGCAAACGGCTGGATACATTAAGAAGATTGACTGATAGAAACATACCAAACTAAAATTATATAATACTCTTGCCTTTCAACATTCACATACAGAAGTGAAATTTGGGTCCTTAAGCGAAGAGACAGAAGATTACGAGCTGCAGAAATGAGATACATGAGATGAACTGTCGTGTGTACTTTGCTCGATCATCGGAGGAACGAAAATATTTTAAAGAACTCCATATGCACTAGAAGACAAACTATCTTCATGTCGAGAAAGATGGCTCCAATATGTATTCAGAATGTTACCAAACAGGATAACAAAAATACTCTTACAGTATCCCCCACAAAGACGACGAAGACTAGGACACCCACAGGAAAAATGTCTAGATCCTGTTTAGCTAAGACAGAAACATGTCAAAATGGCCTAATTTCGTGCATCATGGATGGTGGTGGTGGTGGTGGTGATGGTGGTGGTGATGATGGTGATGATGATGATGATGATGATGATAAAACTCTCTGGAGTTTATATTGATATTGTTGTTTTCCAATTCCTTCTAGTAATATTATTTTGATGTATCGAAGTACATTTGATATTTCCGTGCAGAAATTCTGCATTATCACTTATGTAGTCACTAGTAATGAGTGCATCTCTGCACATAGTGTGTTGGACATTGCGCCACTGTCACACACCTCTGAGCGTTGGCCACTGAAGGGAAACTGAAAGGTGGAACTTAAACTGAGAGGATTCAATCCGGCATCGGAACTGGAATCCGGTGTGGCTTAGTGGATAAAGCATCAGCATGTAGAGCTGAAAACCCGGGTTCGAGTTCAAGTGCCAGAGAGAATTTTTCTCTGCTCCACCCATCCTTCATCCTTCTAGTAAGTTCTCTGAATTCTGATACTTTTGTAACTTTTGTGGAAGTCGAGTTTTGCTTTGTCTTGGTTTCATTTTCGTCCATCAGAATGTAAGTTCTGATTATATATATTATAATATGTAAAACGCAGTGTGTCTGTAAAATAATGTTACAAAATTCAGTTGCAGTAACTTGCTAATCATTGAACATTATGTCTATTTTGTTTGCTGCATAAAATATTCACAAAAAATGTGGAGATTTCTTATATACTTTCTACTTGTGCATCATTTGTCTCTTGGATATTTCCCAATTGATAATCGATTTCAAGGCATGTACAGATCCAGAAACAAAATTTGGGCCACCTGAATTTTCCAAGTTCCAGTTATAACATACTGCGCATGCTCAGTGCATAATTGAGGCGGCCCAATTTTGTTTCTGGGTCTGTAATTCCAGAATATCTTGTCTGATTGTGATTAAGATATCAGTGATTCTGTTACTACTCAACCCTTAGAGATCAGAATGGGCTTTCCATAAATCATTTTATTTATTTTTTTTTCACTGATGAACTAGTAAGTTATTTAGATTAAATAAATAACGACCTCACTGTGTTAAATTATGATATTATTTACCTGATTGATTAGTTTCAATGTTATTTCCATCATTGAATTCTAGTGAGTTCAGCGCTATCTTCTGCATTCCTGTTATGGTGTATTCATGACTGTATCGAAAAGAGTGTGTTCTGAAATTCAATTGAATGTTGAGGATTTTTTCCTCTGGTATGGAGGAGAGTCCAAAGGCTTGCACAGCAGCCTGAGGGTTATTATGCTTATCTGACCTCCTTAGAGAGGGATGATTATTTGAAGTTCGCAGGACCACATTCCTTTAGATAATGTGATTCACTGTTTGGTGCCATATATCGATTCAGACACATAATATCGGTCCAATGGAATCCACGCTGAACACCCCTCTGCACCCTTGGAGTTTTCTAGCCTTCTCAGATAAATGTCATCTATATACAAATCACTGTAATATATCTGCTGAACCCTCAGTCGACCTGAAACTATTGAAAGATGATAGATGAAGTTGAATTTAATAAAGGCGAAATGAATCAGAGGTCCAGCACCGAAAGTTACCTGGAAATTCTGCTTCAATTGATAGAGGGGGGCAACTTCGAAATAAACCCCAACCAGGTAACTTGTCTCAACACGCTATAGTTATTCCACAGCAGTGAACAAACAATTTTTACATAGTTTAACATGAAAGAGTACCTATCCATTATCCAGGGAAGCTGATATCAAGGAGTTCTCTTACATGAAGGATCTAATACAGAGACGTTCAAAAGTGGAATTAGCTAACACTCCAAAATTTGTTAACAAATAATACAAAAAATTGGGAGGCATTACTTTTCAAAACACCCTTGTACTTTAATATCCTACTCAAATTGCTTTTTGCTACGCAAGCTGACAGCAATAGAGTGAAGTCCATTTTCTTAATCGTGGAATTTCCTGTTTCTTAATTAAAACGACTAACTGCGTGATGGCGTACTGATTTCAAAATCTGAAGGCTAAGGATCCTCTTTCCTAACCACTTATCCTAAGTGATGTTTTACATGGTTTATTGAAGTTTCTTCGAACTATTCTTCTTAGAACCTCCATGAAGTGTATAACATCTCCTACTTCTAAAAACCTTTTTTCCCTTAAATGTATCCTATAATTTCTCCCGAACTTGGAATAACCTCTTCGGTAAGAAACTAAATTTGTGTTAATTGTACAAACTTGATGTTTGAATGAAAGGAACTTCAGGTTTTCTCTCTTCATCTTAATATTCTCTATTGTTTTCAGGATATTACAGACCATCCAAAAGAATCATCTGAATGTCAACATAAGGAGTAACAGTGCCATGAATTGGTGTGAAATAGAAAGACTTGTCACGTTATAATATTAAGAATTAAAGTATTGATTTATTTGTTTTATTATAATTGTTGTTTTATTGATACTATTATGAACCATTGTTCATATTGTTCTCCTATGTCCACTTGGCACTGAAAAATTCCATATCTCTTACCATTCAGAAGCATCTTCTTTCAATTCCGTATTCCTTTTCCTCTGATTAATATCATATCCTTTCAAGTAATGTAGTTTTGCAGTCGTTTCTTCAATGACAATTGTAAATTGAAAATAATAGGTACTTAGAGTAAAATCGATAATTATTTAGATAGAACAGATCCATGTTGAAATAATAATGATGGGAAATAACAGATAGAGAGAAATCTGTGTGCCTTTAATTATCATGCCTTCGTAGGGATCTTCCTGTGATCGAACTTAGTAGTTCTGGTAAGAAAATCGAGCTTATACTGGGATGAGGGTGTTTTTAATGAAACTGTAGCTTCAACTAATTTTTTTTAGGATACCGGTAACATTTTACAGATTCCTGTTGTCCACTATGGATATGTTAATTTTTTAAGAGCATTCGCAGTTAAAAACTGAGATGATAGCCTTCGTATTATTTTCTGGCAAATGAAATATGTAATCTATGCCATTGTGACATCATTTCGATCGCTGACAGACCCCGTGATTTCATTATCTACTTTTCGATTCATGACTGAAATACTAACTCTCAAAACTCTGATTATATATATATATATATATATATATATATATATATATATATATATATATATATATATATATACTTTAAAGTCTCATCATTATTGTTGTCGTAGTTGTCATTGTCATCGTCCTCGACATCACTGTCGTAGTTGTCATCATCATCGTTGTAGTCTTCGACATCGTTCTTAACATCACTCTCGTCCACACCTGTGGAGTAATGGTCAGCACATCTGGCTGCGAAACCAGGTGGCCCGGGTTCGAATCCCGGTCGGGGCAAGTTACCTGGTTGAGGTTTTTTCCGGGGTTTTCCCTCAACCCAATACGAGCAAATGCTGGGTAACTTTCGGTGGTGGACCCCAGACTCATTTCACCGGCATTATCATCTTCATATCATTCAGACGCTAAATAACCTAGATGTTGATACAGCGTCGTAAAATAACCCAATAAAATAAAAATAAACATCACTCTCGTAGTTGTCATCGTCATTATCGTCGTCGTTATAGAACTCGTCAGTGTCATCGACATCACTACCGTAGTTGTCATCGTTGTCTTTGTCATTTTTTTATCGTCTTCGATATCACTATCGGAGTTGTCATCGTCATCATTGTCATCGTCATCATTGTCATCGTTATAGTCCTACTCATCATCCTTGACATCACTATCGTAGTTGTCATCGCCATCATCATCGTAGTCGTTATAATCCTCGTTATAGTCCTCGATATCACTCACGTAGTTGCCATCGTCATCGTCATCATTCTCAAAAATACTATCATCATATTCGTCGTCGTTAAAGTCATTATCGTCGTCTTTGTCAGTCTTTATCATCATGGTCATTATCATTACAATCGTAATCAATTATTATCAAATGAAAGTGGACTTGATGTCTATTCAGTTCATTTAGGAATCTCAAATGTCATTCATAATAATGTTAAAATTCTCAGCCTCTATTCTTTGACGACCTACGTCTCTGTATTGGACGTATTTATTTTGTATTTCATTAAGAGGAAAGAATATTTCATAACTTTTTGGGGTGCACTATAGATGTTGATATTTTCTCTTCTTCTTCTTCTTCTTCTTCTTCTTCTTCTTCTTCTTCTTCTTCTTCTTCTTTTGTTTAAGCTTTCGCTTGTTTGTCTTCACGCTTGGTCTGACGGAGATGAAAGACATCCTTCTTTCCATCTCTTCTTTGGGCGACCTCTTGTCCTCCTCCAGCGTGGTATAAAATCTCTGGCTGCTCTGATCAATCTATTTCTTTCTGCTCGTTCTACATGGAAATTCCATTCTCGTCTTCTTGCATTTGTAAATTTAATTACATCCATTATATCACATTCTTGTCGGACTGTTTCATTTTTTACTTTATCTAATCTCGTTTTTCCTAGTGTTGTTCTTAAAGTGTTCATTTCTGTTGTCCTCATAAGTTGTTTGGTTTTGCTAGTTTCTGCTCTATTTTCTGTACCATATGTTGGAATTGGTCTCTCGAAGTATAAATTAAAAGTTTCGTTAATCATTTTTATATACGCACGCACATGCACACATAAAAGCATACATCTCTTAATACGAGTCTGGAAGCTATGACCTGATTTACTTATAGTGATTAATATCGTTTGATACATAGCAGTCCTTCACAGAAACCTGTCTACAAATCATTGTCTGCACTTAAACGGAGTGTTTTGTGACATCAAGGTTGTCCTTGTAATCTGCGTGTTCTTGAGAAGGCGTTTGGAATCCGCGATTTGTGTTTTCGTAAATGTAGAAAGATTTGGTAAGAAAATAAAACTGTAACACCCGTATAAAATGGAACATAACAAGGAAAAATATGGAGGTCACTGCGACTTTTCAATGATTCTGCTAGTCACTGCCAGTTACTTTTTGTGGATCCTGTAAAGGACGGACTTCCCCAACCTTACAACATCATCCCATTAGCATAAAAAATTAATAAATATTTGTTTTACTTATTGTGCTTGCACGTGCTACTCAAAGCAGCACAACAGTAGGAATTTCCTGTATTAACACAGATGATAAATGGATGTGCGGTGAATTTGAGATAGAGACTTTATAGCTTATAATATAATTCATGCCTTTGCACTGACTATTTAACGTCAAGAAAAATTTGTATTTACTGGGTATATTGGATTTATTTATGACATTGTGCATTTCATAAAAGTATTTTCTGTTTCTAATAATACAGTATGTGCAATCTTTTGGTGTATCATTACTCTACTCTGCTCTACTCTTAAAGATAAAGTCAACCTCGTCATGACAGACCAAATCGGCCTAGAGCAGGGCTGGGCACCAAGAGCAAATTCTACTCTCTGACGGGGAGCCATATAACTTCTCTTCAACCCCTTTCTTCCTCGCCGAACACCGCACAGCGTTGATTCCGTAACGGATGAATATTAAGGTCCCCGTTTAGAGCTTGGATTCGCTCCCGGTGGCCAGCCCTGGCTTAGAGGTAGGCGAGAGATAAGGGGCTCACTTTTACAGACAATCGGCACTTAATGGCTGTAGGGACGTCAGTCCTACGTGTCCGCCGCCTTTACTCCCAAGGAGATGCTCCTGGTACTCATTTCTGTTGGAGGCTAAGCAGATCCCAGAGCCATAGTGCGGCTAGAAGGATTATATCAATGGAAAAATCCATGACCTCATCCGGAATCGAACCCGCGACCTTCCGGCTTCAACGTTACGCATTAACAACGACGCAACTCACTCACTCACTCACTCACTCAAACTTTCACTACTCGTTTATACACCTATAGGCTACTCGTACACAAATGCACACAAAGCATTACATTGGAAAATAAACATAAAAAATATTTACAAAGAGTATTTTTTCTCTTTTTTTACGGAGAAGGAATCCAAAGGCTTACACTGCAGCCTGAGTTATTTTGCGTACCACTCGTTTTCTGTGAATGATATTTATAGTCGAACGGCCGTGCTTTTGTACAAGTAGAGCACATCGCACCGTGAACTTAACCCGGATTATGGCATGGATTTATTATTTTATTTTAGTAGGTTATTTTACGACGCTTTATCAACATCTAAGGTTATTTAGCGTCTGGATGAAATGGTGATAATGCTGGTGAAATGAGTTCGGGGTCCAGCACCGAAAGTTACCCAGCATTTGCTCATATTGGGTTGAGGGAAAACTCCGGGAAAACCTCAACCAGGTAACTTGCCTCGACCGGGAATCGAACTCGGGCCACCTGGTTTCGCGGCCAGACGTGCTACCCGTTACTCCACAGGTGTGGTTATGGTATGGATTATGATGATGATGATGATGATGATGATGATGATGATGATGATATGTGAATTAATGATGGCGAAGTGAGCGCGAGGTCCAACACCGAAAGTTACCTAGCAATTCTGTTTCAATTGGTTGAAGGGAAACCTCGAAAAAACTCAGCTAGGTAACTTATCCCAACTAGGGTTTAAGGGACATTAGGACTGAGTTTTGAAATGTTTATAGTTTTAATGCGATTGATTTCATTTTTTAATTCTTTGTTAGATGTATTACGAACAAGGTGTGTGCAAATTTGCAGCTCAATAGGATTGCTAGTTACGAAGATAATTTTATTTTAATTACCGTTTAACTTTATAACTTCTTTATTGTATTAATATTAGAAAAATTACCTGGCTGACTAGTTTCAACGTGGTATTCGTCATTGTCCGAAGCTTAGTTATTTTCGTTATGTAAATTAGTGATATAATCAAAATATTCCATGCGCATTACATTTAAATACAGTAAGTTCATATTTTTTCATACCGACCCAGATTCACGGGCAATATTTTAACGCTGAGAAATTCATGATATGTAGTTTAGTTTCGTTACAATATATTTGTGAAAATCAGAAATTTAATTAGTCACATTTTTTATTAAAATATTAATTTTTTTCAGCTTCCAATTTTCAAGATCTTAAAATATCTCAATCTTATATTTCAGATAATATATGCATGGGCAGGTACGAATATTTTCACGAATTTGGTAAAAGCTGCATGGACAGGAAACATTTTCACCATCAAAAATGTAGTTTCGACAAAAAGACAAATTTGTGAAAAAGAGATACAATACTGACGTAGGGAACAAGAATATATAAAAATCGCTCCTGGGCAAGCAAAAGCTCTGACTATCAACTTCCTAAGTGCACATTGAATATTTTCGCACAGAAAACCAAAAAAGTTATATTTTGGCCATTTTTGTAAAAACTCAGTGCTAATGTCTCTTAAACTCATTTCACGGTCAGACGTGCTAACCATTACTCCACAGCGGTGGAAAAATAAGTGAATTTAAAATTAAGAAATATACAAACCTGAATTAATATTTTAAAGGTGTAAAGACAAAACTTTTCATTTATTTTCTGTACTAGTCGAGAACTGCTCGTGAATAGTAAAAGAAAAAATAGGTACAATTCATTTCGCGTGAATAAGCGAAATCATGAAAACGGAACTCGCGGATAGCGAGAATAAAATTGACTGTACTTCATTATAGTATACTTTTGTAATCTTGCTGGTTTCACTCCGCCTACATAAATGGTTCTTATTGGAAGTAAAGTATGGATAGAAATTTCTGTAATTGTTTAGGTCCTCATTACTTCAAACTATTTGGGATTTAATCTAAAATTCATTGAAGAAGACATGTTAATACAGATATTGATTTTCTGGCCCTTGGGGCCACGGATGCTATAAATTAGAAGTTCAGAAACAAACCATCATAAGATTTTATAAATCTTTGGCACGGCCTCCAAGCACTTCACTTAGGCCTTCCCCACATTTCAAGTATTCACTTCTGTTTGCGTATACCTTACCTTGGCCTTGGCACAGACTTCTTAATAAGAGTTGAGATTATGAATCCTAATTCGCCACCAAGGTTGTGACTAACGTAGCTATTGTGTTCGACTCCCAATATCGGAAAGCATCTTCCTGCTTACACATAAGCTATATTGAGGTGGCTCAGCCCTACAACTGTTACACTGCTCGGTATTCTGTAATACGCTTAGCCCCATGTCTTCTAACCTCTTAGATTCTCTTTTAAATTTTTTCAACAAAAGTTTCAAAGTACGCAATGACACATGTTTGCCGACGATCAGATTGTTTTCAAATTTCAAATTCAGGAGGAAAGAAATTGGGGGAGTATTGTGAGTTGTGACAGCTGATCTAATCTATGGAGGAAAAAAAAAACATTTTTGGTTTATGTCGTAGTTCATCTTAAAAAAAATGAGTTCCTCTATTAATTTTATTGGGGGGGGGCAACGCCCCTGGCTTTAAAAGTTCTCCCTTCCCCCACGATGTCAGTGCCTGTAATTGAAGCTTACATAGCTTCTTACCCAATAGAACCAAGAACCTCTTGCAAGGCCACGTCATTCTTCGTGTACGTACTTATATTTTAGATTTTTTCCCTTTACTTTCCCCTTCTGCAATAGTAATAATAATAATAATAATAATAATAATAATAATAATAATAATACATTGAATAATGACAGCTGTTGAATTGAAGCTCTAAAAATTTATTTTATTTATTTATTTAATTTATTTATTTATTTGTTTACCTATCTATATATCTATCTATGTATCTATCTATTTATCTATCTATTTATTTATCTATTTATCTATCTTTTATTTATTTATTAATAATAATAATAATAATAATAATAATAATAATAATAATACGATGGGAGTGAAACCACCAAGACATTGAATAATGACAGCTGTTGAATTGAAGCTCTAAAATTAATTAATTAATTTATTTATTTATTCATTTATTTATTTATTTATTTATTTATTTAGCTAGTGAGTACAAATTAAAATTATAAAAAATAGTACATTATGCAACAAGCCTATAATGGTAGTAATTAAGACGCGAGTATATTTGTTTATGAAACGAGCGCAAGCTAGTTTCATAATTTTCATACGAGCGTCTTAATTACCATTATAGGCAAGTTTCATACCACTTTTTATGCTCGACCATATTTCTAACTTGAAATTATTCAGAAGTATTCATGTTATGGTTATGTAAGTGAGGAATGGAACTGACCTGAATTGTGGATGTGCGCAGACGCGAAAGTATTGATTTTTTCCGAAACACGAATGTCATTGACCTTAATAATAATAATAATAATAATAATAATAATAATTCCTTATTTATAATAATAATTCTTTATTTATACTGGCAGAGTTAAGGCCATAGGGTCTTCAGGCCATAGGACCTTGATATAATCTAGAGAATAACATGAAGATTAGGCTTGATATAATCTGGAAATTGATTTAGAATTGAAAAATGAGATGACAAATTGAATTTATTTGAATATTATTTACAATTAACGTTAATTATTATAGTAACAGAACATAACCTTCTGCGACAGTATTGGATTTCCAGCCTCCGTGACTTTTCGCTAATTGTCTTTCGATTGCATATCCGAGAATAATCGATACTTGCGGTTTTATAATGGTACAATAGTGATTTCTCATTGGCTGAACAACTGAATTATAATGAATAGGTGTACTTTAATGAGATGCATTAAAGGGCTACTACCAGATGTATAATTACTACATTTCGGCATGGTCGAGCATAAAAATGTTTCTACCCACTACCGTAAGAGCCAGGCTCTTGTACGGTGTGGTCTTAGTCAATAATTAGTAAATAATATAACACAAAATTTACAAGGAGAGTTTACTAAATACAGTAAGTAACTTAATTCAAACCAATAAATAACACACAAGAGCAAAAAGAAGAAGAAGAAGAAGAAGAAGAAGAAGAAGAAAGAGAAAAAGAGAGAAAAATACACATTTAATATAAATTGACAATCAGACAGAAGCCAGTGATATTCAATAAGAACATGAATATAGTCGACAGAAAAAAAAACCCAATAAAGTGTCACCATTTCGATTCAAATGGATAAGACAAGTTGGATCACAGTACCCGTGTGGTCTAGGGATGGCGAGTAGTACTAGTGTTGCGCTCGTGCGTGGTTCGAATCCCAATTTTGTAAGGCGAATGTCAGATAATCCCATAGAAAATTATCGGGTTCATATCGCCAAAATAGTAGTCGTTATCGTCAAATCCATCGACACTAAATAGCTACGTAGCTGATAAAGCGTCGTTAAATATGCGAGTTAGAAAGTAGTGGTCTAAGTACGATTCATGTTTTCACTATCGGTAAGCATATTTTGCCGTTATAAAATTGTGATTCTTTATTTTTTCATAACTGAGACTTCTATGAAATTCTACGAGCCATCGTTGCTATGAGAACACCAGATGTAGCAACGAAAATATAAAGTTAAATGTAGACTATTAGACCATCGCTGCAAAATGATGAAATTAAAGAAATTACGTCCATTTAAACTTCGTGATATTTCACTACCTGTTGTTTAGGGAATCGAATCTAATTCTCTGTTTATGCAAACACTTAGCGATTCTGTGTGAAGTATCAATGTCCTCTACATGACCAAGGTCTTCCTTCTGCCTGCTGGAACCGGCCTCACACTTGAAGGCTGTGGGATTGGACAGTTCCGAGCAGATTTGTTTTTATTGTTTTGCGTCACTGAGAACTAAACCTCGCGCCGGCTCTTGCAGGTACGCGAGGTCGTTCTCATCTGTTTCTTTTCGTCCGTTTCTTGTGATTTTTAAAGTGGGGCACACCTTGAAAGCCTCGTCATAACTCTTTGAATATGTACTGTGCGTCCATTGAAAGTATGCAAATGAATTCCCGAGAATACGGTTTATTTATTGGGATTATTATTTACTTTCTCTAACCGGTTATAGTGTATTTTAAAAAGTTTTAATTCAGGTCTGAGCATCACTGTAAGGAGGTATTAAATGAAGAAGAAAATAAAGAAGCAAACATAAGCAATAAATAAGTTAGGGGCTGTCAGAGACGTCATTTCAGTTTTTGATTGAGGACAATATTTAATAGGGAAAACTTGATAGGATATATCGCGTGGCGTATTCTTCCCTATTTTCTCTGAAATTAACTATATTCACCACTTCGGGTAAACTTGATCACAAAAAAGAATTTAAAGTTTTGAACCATGATATCAAATGTACTGAATATATCGTATATACACGAATATTCCGCACATAATTTTTTCCGTAATTTAAAGAAGAAAAACTGGGGTACACGCAATATTTGAAACACAAATTACAGTCGATTGTTTTTTTTTTCTCTCCTAAAATCAAGGTGCGCGGATTATTCGATGGCGCGGAGTATTCGCGTATATACGGTATTTTTTCTCAAGTTTTTAAGTATTTTTAATATTTTAAGTCACAAATTACTGATATAATGGTTTAATTTTTTGGTTTTATGGTCAATTGGTCAATTTTACCCAACTTTCCAGTAAACTTTCACATATAGGCCTATGCCTAGTTTTACCTTCTTAACCTACTTATACGAAACGTAATTTATATACACTTGATATTAATATTACGTCAGCTTAAGTGTAAACAAATGAACACAATTTGACTGATAAAGAAATTTTAATTTTACTTTAACCCTCTATTAGCCCGTGTGACCTGAGAGTCACATCCAGTAATTATATTTTTTAACAAGAGGGGAATGTTCTTTTCATTGTTGGCCAATGTGACTTCAAACTTGCAATATGGCTGCTGTTTCCTATATTTTTTAATGTTCTCTGAAGTTAATATTTTGTCCTCTAGATGTCAATATTTATTTTACCACCATGCCATTGTCGACTAATGTTACCTGGAAGTCACAACCGTGTAATGTAAAATAAAAATTAATAAAACAATAATTTTACTAATATATGATACTTAGATCATTATCAACTAATATAAGCTTACTCGTAGAGGCTGAAAACATTTTCTGACTTCTGAAAATAATTTGGGATATAGGCGAGAGGGTTAAAAAAATTGCACTTTTATTTTTTCAGTACGTAACAACCTCTAATGGAGCAAAAGCTAACTCCTTAGCTTCATTTGAGCGAAAACATTAACTAGATCGTCTTTTATTTCTTAGGCGTTTTGAAAGTGTAATATTTTTATATTAAAGTATAGTTCTCATCTTTTTCTTTAGTACCAGTAGTACTACTCAATTATTATTTTTTATCTTAAGCTCAGGGGGCATTTGTCCCCTTATCTCCTCTAAATTACACCTCTGAGGCCTAGATATAGACTATTAATGCAATAAAATAATAATATACTTACTGGTTTTTAAGGAACCCGGAGGTTAATTGCCGCCCTTACATAAGCCCGCCATCGGTCCCTATCCTTAGCAAGATTAATCCAGTCTCTATCATCATATCCCACCTCTCTCAAATCCATTGTAATATTATCTTCCCATCTACGTCTCGGCCTCCCCAAAGGTCTTTTTCCCTCCGGCCTCCCAACTAACACTCTATATGCATTTCTGGATTCGTCCATACGTGCTACATGGCCTGCCCATCTCAAACGTCTGGATTTAATGTTCCTAATTATGTCAGGTGAAGAATACAATGCGTGCAGTTCTGTGTTGTGTAACTTTCTTCATTCTCCTGTAACTTCATCCCTCTTAATAATAATAATAATAATAATAATAATAATAATAATAATAATAATAATAATAATAATAATCCGTGGCGCTACAGCCCGTGAAGGGCCTAGACCGACCAGTCGGCTGCTGGCCTCACGCCCACATGCCTAAGCAGAAGTGGACGATCATCCAACCAGAATGGAGGTATCGTGTGGTTAGCACGATGATTCCCCCAGCCGTTATAGCTGGTATTCGCAACCGGATTTCGCTACCTATCGTAGCTCCCCAAGTGCATCACGATGCTGGGTGGGCACCGGTCCCATACACTGGCCGAAATTTCATGAGAAAATTTCTTCCCCATGAGGACTCGAACCAGCGCGCATTCCGTAACGCGAGTCCTAGGCGGGATGCCTTAGACCGCGACGCCACGGCGCGGGACCTTCATCCCTCTTAGCCCCAAATATTTTCCTAAGCCCCTTATTCTCAAACATCCTTAATAATAATAATAATAATAATAATAATAATAATAATAATAATAATAATAATAATAATGTTAGCACATAAACGAACACTTGGGGAAATTTATTACAATTAGGCCTATTGTAAACCCGTTTTAAATTAGGAGAAAACAATTATCTTCAGCACTTAAAATCAAAAGTGGTTTCAGCAAAGGAGGCTTCGGTGTGCTAGCGTCAACCCAAAGTTAACCCAGTCCAACTTTCTGCTCCTCCCTTCCAAACAAGTATTGAAAGCATAGCTGAAACTTATTTCTAAACACTCCCAATTCGTTCATTCATTATTTTAATTATTATTGCACCGTATTTACACACAGCTTTCCTTAGTAATTAGTCCACAGCTTCTCTTATTGCTGTGTGCGTGATTATTTAGTTTTTAAACCATGACGTGGTAAACACTAAAGATTCGGATCTATGTATCGGCTTCATGATCATGGAAGGTAGGAGAAGAGAAACTTACGTGTAATAATAATAATAATAATAATAATAATAATAATAATAATAATAATAATAATAATGAGCAAATAGGCCTATTTAGTCGCCTCGGACAGTTTATTCCTAAAATCGAAAACATTATGCAAATCCAATCGACTTTTACCTCTGAAATGGCAATAAGTGTATCTTTTTGTATTTCACGAGAGTTTGTTTCTCACCAGCATAATGTAGTGTAACTGGTTTGTGCATTCAGATACATATGAATTATTTCGCTCAGGTGTGAACTGAGCTTAAAGCAGAACAACAACATTTATTGTGGTCTTAATGATTAGACACAGGTGTTAAGACGTGATCCTGCCTTTCAAACGAACAAATGGCAAGAGGAAAAAGAGATACAGAAACCAATAGAGAGATCATTCCAAAGGCTTCAGAGTTCTTGGAACGTGCCCTTGGCCACATCGTTTCTGACAGAAAAACAAAACTATCGAATACGTACAGAAGAAGTAAAAAACAAGTTTTGTGAGTTAGAATAATTAATGGTGGAAGTCAGAACGTTATCCACAGGTTATTCAAGGTCACTTTTCCTCTCATTGCGTAAGTCTCTATTTTCAATAATCAGGCCGCGTCATGCGACGCTTGCTCCTTCAGCTATTCAACTGCAGTTTGACTCTGGACTATGTTGCTTGCTTATCTGACTTCGAAATGCAGAAGGTGATGTCAAATCTAGAGATTTCCGTGGTTACCGGTGCTTATTTCGTGCGATTCTCATGGTTTCGTCTTAGGCAGTGGTTCCCAAACTTTTTAAAGACGCAACCCACTTTTGGGCGAGACTTTCTTTTGCGAACCCCCCCCCCCCAAAAAAAAAACTACCGTATCGGCACAAAACCACATCCGAAAAATATAAATCCTTGTAAAATCAAAAATAATTATAATTATATTTTTACTCAAGATCAGTGGATACCATCCATAGTATGGCCAAACTAAATTAGATATGGTGCAACAATCATATGAAATGTTATAGTCCCGTCGCTCTAATTTCCGGCAGCCAATCGCGTTGCAGATCGGCTACATTTAAAAGTGTGCGTCTTGTGATTCGCTGATGAAGAAGTTATTCATTTCTTAAGGCTCGATAAATACTTCATATAATCGCCCGCCATTTTGGCTCTTTCGTTGGCGTTCGCAGAAAGCACACGAAGACGTTATTTGCCGCTCAATTATTTGCTGAATTACAGTGCGTTTGATTTATTATCATAGGAGCTACGACATGATAATGTTTAACGGTGTGGCAAACAGTGGCGTAGCGTCAATGTAAGCTAAAAAGCTCAGCTTCCCCAGTTAATAATAATTTCATAACAAACCTGCAGTTTATGAACAAAATTATTTATTAATTTTAATAGATTTTATATTCACGCGTTAAATATTGTGATGCGGCAGCTCAGGATGATTTGTGATGCAGCAGTAAAGAAGAAGCCTGCACACACCAGCTTCCAAGCAGACTGGTTTCTTACACTCATCCTTCTGTGTAACCCACCCCGCAGATTTTCCGTCCCTTTGTAACTAAACTACACTGGTCGCAAAGCTTGCAAGAAGCTAGCTTTGACATTGAAAATAAGTAGTTTCCGAGTTATATCCCTTTCGTTAGTTGTGTTCAGTTGAAGTGTTAGTGTGCATTGTGGCTGATATAATAAATAATGAGCGAAATAACAGTTCCTGACACTAATTTAATTGAATTTTTTAGGATAATTGTATTATCAAGACTGACTTACGAAAAAAAGTGTGATTTAAAAAAAGAAATGACCGATTCCCTTGCTGTCAATGAAGGACAGAACCAAAAGACAGACGCATACTTACGTAATGATACTAATATTGTGATTTCTCTAAGTATGACAGGGAGTGAGCTAATGTTATACGTATACGTGTCTATTTGTTAGAGATATGTGTAAACCGTGAAATCATATTTTACTACGTATCATTTGAGGTCATGCCTTATTGATGTTACTTACGAGGTTCCAACCAATCTTCGACTGCTGACTTGACATTGAGTACTATTAATTTTAAGACTGTATATTTGTAATACGTTTTCTCATATTGCATGAAAGACAACTTGAGTTAGCTTCCCCTGCTAAAAATTTCATGCTACGCCACTGGTGGCAAATAGATTCCTCGTATGGTAGCTCGGCAACGAAAGAACAAAAATGACTAACGATACTACCTACCTAGACTTTATAGAGCCTTCACTTCCTAAGACGTAAGCAAAGAGGAGGAGCCACGCCGGGAATAACAGCGTCGCGACTATAGGTACAAGTCGTCTATCTTGTTGATTGGTTAGAGTTTCAGTTGGTATCAACCCTTCCTCTTCAATTATGTAGAATATTGTAATCTTTGGTATCCGCATGGTATCTAAATTCCGTCGACACGAATGCATCCAACGGAATATAATTTTGTTTCAGCTATGGTAGGTGGCTCTGAATGAGTGTATTATAAATCTTGTGAATGTCATTTTGTTGTATTGAGTTTATGAAAGTAGTTGTTTGGGTCGGCGATGTTTGGACTATAGGTAAACACATTTCTGGTAGCCTACTTCAAACTATTACCACCGTGGCGCTGCGGTAATATTTCAATACATCTGTACTTGTTTTTTTTTTTTTTTGAAAGATGGAACATGACAGGAGCGTTGCGATCGGAAAAACAACTGAATGTCACATAGAGTGGTAGGTCTGTTGCTATGGTAACAACGGTTGACTTGCCAAACTTACCGTTCCCACGTGGCGAGTGCTTAATAGCTATCTTGGCGACATTTATTGTGCACACAATGTTAGCATTGGTACATTTCGTCTCTGATTCTCTGTCGACTTTTGTATTGTTTTCTTATCTTCGCGTCAATTGTCAATGAATGTTTTAACGTCAGCCATCTTAACGTCAATTGCTAGCTTCCATCAGCTGGCAGCATGGTAGTCCATATTGGCAACGTGGCACTCTAGTTCCAAGCTCGACCGCTTAACTGTCATGTCCCAACTTAAAAAAAAAACAAGTATAAGGAAGAGCGTTGCAAACTCCTATTTTCAGCAAAATTTGTGAAGGTATGGGTTCGTTAAGTGAAAATATTCTTTACCACACGGAAATAAGATGCCTTGCGTGGGGTAACGTGTTGAAAGAACAGAAATTTTAATATATCTGTACGTACAAGAAGAGAAATCGGAATATATTCAAACCTATTTTCCAATTGAAGAATGTGATTTCAAAACTGATTCAGTCTATTTGGCCATCTTTATTATTTATACATACTGTATATTATATATTTAGTAGTTGTTCAAAATAGTTTTTCCATCTGTTCAGGATTGAATGAGCGTCTGCAAGCAAGTCACCATTGTCATCCTTGATCACGTTTACCCTTGCCTGATATCCATTCTTGAATTCCTTTATGCCCTTATATAAATCTGTCGTGATGAGAATATTGTACGAAATGGAAATATAAAAATTGGAAATTTATCTTTTGAAGAGGTGGAGAAGTTCAAATATCTTGGAACAACAGTAACAAATATAAATGATACTCGGGAGGAAATTAAACACAGAATTAATATGGGAAATGCCTGTTATTATTCGGTTGAGAAGCTTTTATCATCCAGTCTGCTGTCAAAAAATCTGAAAGTTAGACTTTATAAAACAGTTATATTACCGGTTGTTCTTTATGGTTGTAAAGCTTGAACGCTCACTTTGAGAGAGGAACATAGGTTAAGGGTGCTTGAGAATAAGGTGCTTAGGAAAATATTGGGGCCAAGAGGGATGAAGTTACAGGAGAATGAAGAAAGTTACACAACACAGAACTGCACGCATTGTAGCCTATTCTTCACCTGACATAATTAGGAACATTAAATCCAGATGCTTGAGATGGGCAGGGCATGTAGCAGTATGGGCGAATCCAGAAATGCATATAGAGTGTTAGTTGCAAGGCCGGATGGAAAAAGACCTTTGGGGAGGCCGAGAGGTAGATGGGAAGATAATGTTAAAATGGATTTGAGGGAGGTGGGATATGATGATAGAGAATGGATTAATCTTGCTCAGGATAGGGACCAATGGCGGGCTTATATGAGGGCGGCAATGAACCTCCGGGTTCCTTAAAATCCAGTAAGTATATTATATATAATTTTTTTTAGACTTCTAACATTATATTTTAAACTTATTTTCTTCCAAAAACTATATCAATCCTTGTCTAGAAGATTGTGTTATTGTAGATATCACTTGAAAATAAGCCCAGTCCGTAGACTTGTGGATAAAAAACTATTAGTCCAGTCCTTACATAAAACTGGACTGAACGCGTTTTGAATTGCAGTTCGTGTGGAGACACTTTTCTGCTGTAATCGATTCCGAAGTGCTTCCTATGTTGCTAAAATATTGTGACAGCGACGTGAGATTCGAACTCACGACCAGCGTCCCGCAAGAAAGCAGATCGCGCGGAGCACGAAGGGACGGCGCGCGGCGGAGTAGTGGGGAAAGGGGCCTACACGCGAGGGGAGGCTGCGCGCGCAGCTGCTACTTAACGCAGTGAATGGGGAACGGACCTTCCCGACTCTTCGAGAAGTCCGTCGAAGTGGAGATATCCAGATAATTCTCTACACACCTGTAGAAAATTCTCGCAACTATGATTTTGCTATAAAAGAAGAAGCGCCAGCGAACTCGAGAGTTTTCAGTTATTCAGTCAGCGAGTAAGCCAGAGCAAGCAAGCCAGTCAAGCAAACCGGAGTTCGACTCGAGAGTGTGCGTCCGCATCTGCGTCAGCATCCGAAGGCCTGAGTTCGAGTGCAGTGGACCGCAGTTGGAGGGACCTGAGTTCGAGTGCAGGGACCGCAGTTGGAGGGACCCGAGTTCGAGTACAGTGAACTGTCTCTGAAGGTCTGTGGTTCGAGATACTGTGAACTCGAGTGACTGAGATAGAAGAACTGTGAACTGAGAACTGATAGTTCTGATTTGTAAATAGTGCTTTGTAAATATTAGTTAAGATTAACAGTTCATTGTTGTTCGTACTAGTCCAAGTAAATTGTCATTGTCGTCGGTGGAGTTTTATAACGAATATTGTGTTGAGTGAAAATCCAATTGTTGACGAGAGCGTTTAAGGCGAATTGTAGAAAGGAATTATTGTTGTGACGAATAAATTACATTGTTGTTACTAATAAAATTCACAATATCGAATAATTAATTGGATGATGGCTCAGTTTATTTCGACAGACTCCAAGGAATAATTCCGTGATGCAGAGATTCTGCGAGGGTATAGACTAGAGCAAGGTCTAGATTTTAACATTATAACAGCCAGGGGATAAAATTAACGGGTTTACAAAGAAACTTGATTTCTCGTCAATATCGTTTGACAGAAAGATATTTGATTCATTCCAGTGTATTATGAAAAATTTATTTCACACATTTTGTTTTCCATGACAAGCGAACAGCTGATACAGCGCACCTGATGTAAGTCAAGTAACAATTTATCAAATGCTGTAATGCAATTCTTCGAAGGGAAACAGAATCGTAATGAAATGATAATACGTTATCTACGTTTGACACACGAAAGTATCAGTTTCTAACAGAATAGAATATCAGTCGTACCGTTGAAAAGCGTGGGAAGAAAGCAGCACTAAAATTATCGATGTTATGAGAACAAGACTAAGTTCCATTTATTTTTTGCTAAACGTTATTATCTTTAATGAAGAACTCCGAGAACAACCCTCACAACCTTCTTGGCTTTGTCCACCACAAATACAACTCCTCCATTGCTGGAATTTGAACGAGGACCGCGGTTATCGTAAGTCAGCGCTCTGCTGAGATACTAAGGTGACAAAATTCAGTAACAATACTTCATATCTAATGAAAAAAAAATACAAAATTGCAGTCAGAATATTCGTATTATATTACGATACAAGGTTGGGAAGTGCTTTTTACAAAATCGAGGAAAGTTTGAAAAAAAAAAACGAGATTTTTAATGCATTTCACAAACGTGTACTGTACAACATTTTTTTGCATGATCATATTTTTAAAATTACAAATATAATATATTTTGCATTGAAAATTTAGAGCAATATTATTTCAAATGCTTTGCGAAATTACACGGTAATGGTAATTAAGTAACAATAAGTGCACTGTAATGGGTCTATTTCAGTATAGTTTTATGTTATGAAGAATGGTTTCCCTAGCAACAAGTTTCTGTGTAGGAATTTTAACTTTCATGGCCTAAATACAACAAAAAACACGATCGTGCAAAAAATGAATTCACAACATTTTTAGCATAGTCAATTAGACGATTATAAATGCGCTAAAATTGTTTCATTTGTTTTTCAGTAGACTCGTCACCTTGCAGGTTTTTCAAATATCTTCGTGGATTATTCATAACGATCATATGCCACTCATTATAAAATATGTTTACAATTAATGAGAGACTATGAGCTTCAGATTACTTTTAGAAGTTCTTATATGTTCAAGTCATGACGCAGCTTTTGACTTGATGGTAGACATTGCAGAGATAAATTTCACAGAGTAGGTGAGATAAAGAAAACCTGTAAATATGATTCAGTGATTGATGGAAAACGTGACGAATGTCATAGTTTCAATTACGCCGCTAGATGGCTCATGTCATATTGGTAAATTGCGCAACACTGGAATACCATTCATGGATTCATGTCTCATAAAATAATATTATTGGGTCATTGAGTGATATAATTTGTCTCATAAAATAAATTAATTATTGAGTCATTTACGTGACATAATTTAAGTACGTCATTTGATTAATAATTCAATAAAATAAACTACAATCAATATAAACAATAATATTATTCACAATATGATGAAGGTATTGCAATGTTGTGAAACGTATGAAATGTATAATTTTCCTTTCACCGTCTTTTTAATTTTTGTCATTTAATATATTATGGTTCTCTTATTTTGTCACATTCGAGGTATTGCTATTTACAGCTTAGCTTACTGGCTTTTACGGAACCCGGAGGTTCATTGCCGCCCTCACATAAGCCCGCCATTGGTCCCTATCCTGAGCAAGATTAATCCAGTCTCTACCATCATATCCCACCTCCCTCAAATCCATTTTAATATTATCTTCCCACCTACGTCTCGGCCTCCCCAAAGGTCTTTTTCCCTGCGGCCTGCCAACTAACACTCTATATGCATTTCTGGATTCGCCCATACGTGCTACATGCCCTGCCCATCTCAAACGTCTGGATTTAATGATCCTAATTATGTCAGGTGAAGAATACAATGCGTGCAGTTCTGCGTTGTGTAACTTTCTCCATTCTCCTGTAACTTCATCCCTCTTAGCCCCAAATATTTTCCTAAGAACCTTATTCTCAAACACCCTTAATCTCTGTTCCTCTCTCAAAGTGAGAGTCCAAGTTTCACAACCATACAGAACGACCGGTAATATAACTGTTTTATAAATTCTAACTTTCAGATTTTTTGACAGAAGACTAGATGACAAAAGCTTCTCAACCGAATAATAACACGCATTTCCCATATTTATTCTGCGTTTAATTTCCTCCCGAGTGTCATTTATATTTGTTACTGTTGCTCCAAGATATTTGAATTTTTCCTCCTCTTCGAAAGATAAATCTCCAATTTTTATAGTTCCATTTCGTACAATATTCCTGTCACGAGACATAATCATATACGTTGTCTTTTCGGGATTTACTTCCAACCCTATCGCTTTACTTGCTTCAACTAGAATTTCCGCGTTTTCCCTAATCGTTTGTGGATTTTCTCCTAGCATATTCACGTCATCCGCATAGACAAGAAGCTGATGTAACCAGTTCAGCTCCAAACCCTGTCTACTATCCTGAACTTTCCTAATGGCATATTCTAGAGCGAAGTTAAAAAGTAAAGGTGATAGTGCATCTCCCTGCTTTAGCCCGCAGTGAATTGGAAAAGCATCAGATAGAAACTGGCCTATACGGACTCTGCTGTAAGTTACACTAAGACAAGGTATTGCTATTTATGCCTTACATAACTGATATGTTAAATGCATATGCACTGTGCAAATTTCTTCCATATCGAAATCCCGCGTTATAATTTGACACCATTAAAAGTATTGTAACTCATAAAGTAGAGCATGAAACACGAGCTAATAAAAGAGAGTTAAGTTCTGACAAACATGTGTTATGCAAAACACCTGACAGACATGTGCGAAATACAGTAATTAGCATTGTGCTTGTTTTTGCATGTAATGGAAAGTTCAGTCAAGTGTAGAAAGTTTGCCCCTTCTTTCTACCCTGCAGGTATCCTCTCTTTTCTCCACTGTGTTTGCCCAACTGAGAAATTCAAGTCGCTTCTGACGGGTAAAAATAAAAAGTCAAAATCTCAAAGAGGATACATAAGGCCGCTGTCTCATTGGACATTTACACGATTAGTAACAATTACACTTTTTTTCATGTTACAAATTTATATACAGTGAAACCTCTCATTCACGGGCATCGAAGGGACGTAACAATCTGTCCGCAACTGGGAGGTGTCCTTTATTGGGAGGGAGGCTCTCCAATCTAACAGTAAATTTATAATATGTATTATGTATCCCTTCACGCTTTAAATGAAATGTATTACTGTAGTTTAATTCTAAATACAGTATATTGTACTACAGTAAGTTCTTTGCAACTTTGAACTACAGTAGATAAGACTGAAAAAGGAAAATACAGTACTGTGCCATGCAATTATATTCTACGTCTACAGTTATGCAATACTTTAATTTACAGTTTTCAACTTAAACTTTACGTTCAGGTGCCATGTGTCTCGAAACAGAACAACTGATTGAAGTGAAGAGAATAATCCTACTAACCCTATCATGTGTTGAATACAATTTCACGATCGCGGAAATCTTGGACCCATCAGACAGGTTAAATTGTATGACTTTGTTTATCCACCTGCTTCCATCTAACAAGGGGTAGCCGGCTGGGCTAGTGGTAGCCTACGAGATCCTTATTGTCTTCTTTCATTTTAAGGAATTTCTGTACAGTTCTCAAAACTAAATTTTCTATTTTTGTAACACATTAGGTCTTGAAATCCAAGTTCTGTCCGCAGTCAGAAGGTAAAGCAAGCTTTAGCACTGTGAAACAGCTGTCCGTGTCCGTGTCTGAGAGTATCCGTAAACGAGAGTTAAATTTATCATTATTTCTATATTATTTCAGTTGGGACATAAAATCTGTCCGTATATGGGGAGTGTCCGTATCTTGGAGGTGTCCGTAAGGAGAGGTTTCACTGTATTTACATTTACAATTCCGTGCTGTTGCAAACTATTTATCACCAATTATAACAACAAAATTTTACTTTTTGTCTTGCTCCGAAATAAAAATAGGTGAATATTAGTAATATGTGTGATTGTGTGCCCTAAAGCTGAATTTAAAATCCAAATAACCCCATCACGTATCATTTCCGGTTAAAGTAAATTGAATTTTTTGTGAAAATATTTATGCAACAAGTGGATAATCTTGATGATAATTTAAACACTTTTAACGTATCGACTGATACAATTTTAAGTTTTTAAACAAGTGTTAACTTGAACTAGAATCAATGAATCACGACTTTTGAAACACTCTGTGTGTGTGTGTGTGTGTGTGTGTGTGTGTGTGTGTGTGTGTGTGTGTGTGTGTGTGTGTGTGCGCGTGTTTTTCCCTTATGAGGTAATTTTTCATTTGATGCGAACTTCGTCGATTCGTTTGTCAGTTTATGTTATGTTACAGGAAACTTACTTACTTACTTACAAATGGCTTTTAAGGAACCCGGAGCTTCATTGCCGCCCTCATATAAGCCCGCCATCGGTCCCTATCCTGTGCAAGATTGATACAGTCTCTACCATCATATCCCACCTCCCTCAAATTCATTTTATATTATCCTCCTAACTACGTCTCGGCCTCCCTAAAAGTCTTTTTCTCTCCGGTCTCCCAAATAACACTCTATATGCATTTCTGGGTTCGCCCATACGTGCTACATGCCCTGCCCATCGCAAACGTCTGGATTTAATGTTCCTAATTATGTCAGATGAAGAATACAATGCGTGCAGTTCTGCGTTGTGTAACTTTCTCCATTCTCTTGTAACCGCATCCCTCTTAGCCCCAAATATTTTCCTAAGCACATTATTCTCAAACACCCTTAATCTCTGTTCCTCTCTCAAAGTGAGAGTCTAAGTTTCACAACCAAATAGAACGACAGATAATTAACTGTTTTATAAATTTAACTTTCAGATTTTTTTTACAGCAGATTAGGTGACAAAAGCTTCTCAACCGAATAATAACAGGCATTTCGTATGTTTATTCTGCGTTTAACTACGAAAAAAATCGTCTGTTACTTGCTGTGGATCGATATAATGTTTTTTTTTTATTTAAAATAAAGCTTCACTATATAATTTTACTAAACTCATTATATTTCATTTGCATTATTTCCGAACAGATGAGTCGCCTAGAATCAAACTGCACTTTATCCAAAAATCTTATTTTTCAAAATAGACGAACAACTAGTGCACTTAGACTCCAAACGGTGATTTTACTACTAAGTTAAGGCAGATAAATTCCAGTTTGACTCCAAACGAGCAGTTTACCACATTCCCTACAAAATTCTGCACTGAAACATACCTTAATTCCATCATATTTCACAATTTGAAAGAAAGTGCAGTTTGATTGTACGCGACTCAACATTACTCCTACATCCTGAATAGGCCTACGAACAAAATGTAACCAGTAGTTAGAATAGAAATACGTGTGTATATGTACGGAAAGCACAAAACCAGTTTTTCGGTACCAGAGATAATGAAAAGTGAATCAAATACCTTTCTGTCAAACGATATTGACGAGAAATCAAGTTTCTTTGTAAACCCGTTAATTTTATCCCTGGTTGTTATAATGTTAAAATCTTGACCTTGCTCTAGTCTATGCCCTCGCAGAATCTCTGCATCACGGAACTGTTCCTTGGAGTCTGTCGAACTAAACTGAGCTATCATCCAAAACTTAAGTATGTGACATTTTAGCGACGTAGGAAGCACTTTGGAATCGATTACAGCAGAAAAGTGTCTCCATACGAACTGCAATTCAAAACGCGTTCAGTCCAGTTTTATGTAAGGACTGGACTAATAGTTTTTTATCCACAAGTCTACGGACTGGGCTTATTTTCAAGTGATATCTACAATAACACAATCTTCTAGATAGGGAAGTAGTTTTGGAAGAAAAGAAGATTAAAATATAATGTTACAAGTCTAAAAATATATATATATATATATATATATATATATATATATATATATATATATAATATACAGTATGTATAAATAATGAAGATGGCCAAATAGACTGAATGAGTTTTGAAATCACATTCTTCAATTGGAAAATAGGAATAATTGATTAAATGGCGATCTTACTCGTGTTAATTATGTAAGCATGTATGGCTTACAGCTGTTTCGGTGTTACTTGACACCACTCTCAGAGCCTACTAGATCTCGGCGCTATCTCAACTTCGCTGCCTGTTGTGTGGGTGCGTTCGTGTGATGAAGAGTTGTGTCAAATAGTGTGTATGTTCTGAAATTGATCTGTGTGTTGAGAATTTGATTAGGGTGTGTTTTAGTGTGTCTGTATATTTCATATTGTTCTAGTGTATCATACATCTTGATTATTCATCTTGATTACACAACTTTGCAGCATTAAAATACTTTTTCTTATACTTCGTATAGGCCTAACGATAAAGTAAAAGCAGCAATCAATAATAAAACTATGGCATAACATTTTCCGCATATTTTACGAGGGCGAGTGAAATGAAACCAGATCAGTGTATGTTCAGTGGTGATGTTGTAAACTAAGGCATTGCATAATGCATCAACGTAAATGTGTGCGTCAGATGTAGTGGGAAGCATCCGGGCTATTTCTACAGTCAGCAAAGGAGACACGTTCCAATCTGTTACTAGTCGTGGCAATGGAAGAGTCCAATAAGGAACAATATGCGAATGATATAAACCGTTTTGTAATTAATTCCTAAATTCCTCAGACTTCATCGATTAATGTTCGTCATGTCACAGATTGTTCTGTTATTGATTAGGTCTACTGTTGAGCTGGGCATTTGATGAATGCAGAGGGTGGCCCGGCGGGGGGATTCCCCCTCGGATTTCGGGATGTTCCCTCCCGTGACTTCAGACTTTTTAAACTAAAAAATATAATTGAGGGGTTCGGGAGTAAAACATGGTAAGTGTCGTTTTAGTGTTTTGAAGTTATTAGATAGATAAACATTTATGCAGATTGTAAGATACCGTGTTATATTCTACATATCTCATTTTTACCAAAATGTCAGTTACCATGATTTATGGCCGAACCTCTATTTTTATAAAATATTACAGAGTATTTCAACTTCATATGATTTTTCAGTAACTAAAATAAATTTTATCATGTAGATTTTCAGGGAATTGTTTCCTTGAGGTTGGTGGTCTGTTAGTCGATCTTCATTGGTCATGCAATATCCAGGAACGGTATGCGGAACACGGTTAGCAAACCGTTGTTGTAATGCATCTTTCGCCATCGGAGTTTCGCTCGCCTACCATCTTGGAACTACAGTCAATCCTTCCGACTGTTTTGCAACCATTTTGATTTCTCTGCTGTAGTTCTGCTACGTTCGGAATTTGAGTGGCATAAATGAGCGCCTTCAGCCGGCCCCAATGGTAGAAATCCAGTGGGATTAAATCCGGTGACCTGGCTGGCCAAGTAACTGGTCCTGCACGACCTATCGTACTGTACACAACTGAGGCCTACTGAACTAAGGACAGACTGAATGTGTACCGGTACTTACGGGATGTGTTGACGTTAGGAACTATAACATCGCCATACAACTATATATACTTGCGTACAGTAAACGAAGTCATATCAGGTCGAAATCACGTATAGTGGGATGTACGAATAACAAACGTCTACCGCAATCGCTATGTAGCCGAAAGTGACACATTCAAAGGCTTTACAGACCCATGTTTTTGAGGTCTATTAAGATAGGTCATTATGCATCATAACTCTGAAAGTAAGGATTTATATAGAATACTTTAGTCTTATTTTTACCTCTCCATTACACTGATGAAGTTTGTGGTAGAAGTACTTATGAATCATCCTGTATAATTTATAGTTCCTGAGAAAATGGGGCATTTGCATAACAAATTATAAAATATCAACATTATTTTAAAAATTCAAATCTTTTTAGAACTTATATTTCTTGATAAAATCTGCGTCAGTTTGCTTAGATACCTTATATCTTCATCCTGTAAGAATTTCTGTACAATATCCTGAGATAATTGGTAATTAAATAAGAAATGTGAAAATTGGCGCATTACGGGATAATCTCCCCTTAAATTACTAACAATCTGGAAAATTTACATACAAAGAAATCTTATGTGTCGTATATTACGCCAAATATCGCTTTATACCTGTGTTCAGGATGTATTATGTAATTTACAATGCATTTGTCATTTTCTCGCTTAGCTTCGACGTATCCAATGGCGTTATCCCTGTAACTTTCACTTCCAACACTGTTTACTGTTTGAGGAAAACAACATTTAAATAAAAGTTTGCTTCTTGCCTCGAATGACGCATCAGATTAGGCACAATTATATAATAAGTTTAAAATTCATTATTTTCTATAATACTTACTTACTTACTTACTGGCTTTTAAGGAACCCGGAGGTTCATTGCCGCCCTCACATAAGCCCGCCATTGGTCCCTATCCTGAGCAAGATTAATCCATTCTCTATCATCACATCCCACCTCCCTCAAATCCATTTTAATATTATCTTCCCATCTACGTCTCGGCCTCCCTAAAGGTCTTTTTCCCTCCGGTCTCCCAACTAACACTCTATATGCAATTCTGGATTCGCCCATAAGTGCTACATGCCCTGCTCATCTCAAACGTCTGGATTTAATGTTCCTAATTATGTCAGGTGAAGAATACAATGCGTGCAGTTCTGTGTTGTGTAACTTTCTCCATTATCCTGTAACTTCATCCCTCTTAGCCCCAAATATTTTCCTAAGAACCTTATTCTCAAACATCCTTAATCTCTGTTCCTCTCTCAAAGTGAGAGTCCAAGTTTCACAACTATAACGAACAACCGGTAATATAACTGTTTTATAAATTCTAACTTTCAGATTTTTTGATAGAAGACTAAATGACAAAAGTTTCTCAACCGAATAATAACACGCATTTCCCATATTTATTCTGTGTTTAATTTCCTCCCGAGTATTATTTTCTATAATGGAGATATATTTTGATTAAACAGTACAGCAGTGAAATTAATATAAAAATGCATTGCTAACTCTCTAGCGTCACTAAAGGCCGGTTCACAGTAAACCGGGAACTGAAACGACAACAAGAACGAGAATGGAAATAATGTTAAAATACGTGTATTTAAATGTGAGCGTCCACAATAATTAATTGTGAATGCTCATATTTAAATACATTTATTTTAACAATATTTCCGTTCTTGTTCTCGTTACCGTTTTCATTCCCGGTTTATTGTGAACCAGCCTTTAGTGCTTTCTGGTTGAGCTCACATATGGAGTCAATTGTCAACACTGTGACGTTGAAACATGAGTCCAGGTTTTTTGCCGAGTGACAGTCCTGATATATTTTATTTTATTTGAAGACAGATTAGTTAATAACCCGGAGCACTCGCAGTCGTACAAATTTCCAGACTCTATGTAGACACTCGGGAACTTTTCTTCAAGGAAAATTCCCCAAGAGCCGAGCCCGGGAGTCGAATCCAGAGCATCCAAATCTTGAAGCGAGCATGCTGATCACCAGGCCACAGAGGCAGTCAAAATAAATTTGGAATATTTCTTTTGACATGCTTATGACGGTAATTTAGTTGTTTGCCATTAGAAGGCTTTATTTCGTTGTCCATCCATTGTATATTACTAGAGCCCGGATGTTACGCAAAATGTCTTTTTAAACTGAGTGTATGTATGAAAGACCTATTAGAGATAAACACGTTTCCACACATTTGGGGACGATAGGCCCAATTTTTATTTTGCCTTTTTTGCCTATTTTAGCTCCCGTTGCCTATTTAAGATTAAATGCTTTTTTCAGCCTTTTTACGTCGTTATTGTACATTTTTAATGCATTTAAAATAAACCGCACATAAATTATGTCAAAAAACAAAAAAGAACGGTTGTACAAATTAAACATATATATACCTCATACAAATATTTGCTGAGAATCTTATTCTCCAGCAATACATATGTTTCCAAGAAGTCGTAAACTTTTCCCCCCTACCGATTATGTCACTTAACAAACATGTTTGAAACCCTCAGTTCTCAGGTCACTTCGGGGTTTACCAGCGAAAAAAAAAAGGGATGAGGGAAGTATTAAAAGCAAGTCTCCTGGTCCCGTTACTGTTGTCGCTTGCACGCACAAGTCACGTGTACTTCGAAGTCTCTAATCCCTTCTCTCACCCTTCTTTTTGAGACAATACACAGTCGATTTTTTCCGATCTCTGAAAGAAAGTAAAGACAGTCCTTCTGAAATAAGTTGTTTTAAGTTTGCTCCAATCACTTCAGTAGAAGTAGAAAGATCTTTTTCCACCATGAAAAACGTTCTCTCTGACAGACGGCTCACTATGACAGTTGCAACTTAAAAAAGCATCTTGTTGTGACACGTAACGAAGGAAAGTGAGTACCGTATGGGATAGTTTATGAAGTATTTGTCTATTTTTTATCTGTTTCCATGAATAATAAATGCCTATTTCACTGCCTATTTTTACTATTTTAGTGCCTATATGCCTGCCTATTTTAACAAAAATAAATGCCTAAACATCCGGGCTCTATATATTACTTTAATATAGTCTATATTCCCGCACTGAAGTCCACCATGTGTTCGTCTAACGGATTTATACATCACATATTAGACTTAATGTAAACTTGATGTAGATTTTGGCTTGCAAAGAAAATTGCATTTGCCCTATAGACAGGGAAATCATAGTCGTGCGTTTAAATACTGTCTTCTTACGTTACCTCGTGGACTCAGTTTATTGACGATAGCTTTTCTCATAAGGGTTCAGGCTTCAGGGTTCAAGATTACGTAAGATGGTTAGTGCATAGGAGTAGCGGAGCAGGTTTCTATCCTAGTGTTTCGATTTTCTGTGGCATTAGCTTTCCTTTTGGCTTCTGCTTCACAGAAGTTCATAGGCCTACATACGTTACGTGATATGCTGTAAAGTCGTGATTGCGATCAGCTGCAAGTTCGTGAATCATTTCTTGGTAAAGGAAATACGATTTCAAGTGCTGACATAATGCTTCTAGAAGTAAGTTATGTTGCAGTTTTATGTTCATTGTCCTTGAGAGCACGATTGTAATTAAATCTTTGACTTCGCGTTGCTGATTCAGGTTATATGTTAACTGTTAGGTTCTAGTGAGAATACCCACTTCGAACTAATTCATAGGAGAGAGAACAGAAATTTTCATGCAGTGCAGTGTTGTCAGTTTGAGGAAAAGTTACTAAATGTAGCGGATTCGAAGATAATAATGTGTACGAAATTTCATATTTTTGACCAGCGATTATATAACGTTATTTATTAGACTCTGGGGAAAAATCTAGGCTACTTTTAAAATATAAATTATTTATTTATTTTATCACTACATCTAACAACAAAATATCTTGAACATTTCTGTCTTGTGAGCTTCCGGAAAAACTCTTCTCCACGCCAATCTATGCAAGATGGACACTTGATGAATGCCCGATTTCTTCATTCAACTGTCTTGTATGTGTAAACACCAAGTAACTTATTTATTACCCGTCCAAGGCGAGTGAGGATCCGGCGGTTCTGTGAACTGTTATCTGGTGTGGCTATGACTACATTCGTGTTCCATCTCAGTCGGCCTGTACACTAGGGCGTATCGAAAAAAAAAAATCCGAAATTCAAAACGTGAGGATGTACAAAAGTTCTCTTGCAGTCTCTACTATAACCAGTAAAAAAACTAGGTCTCTGAGCCGCAGGAGGTCAAGATTATCGCATAGACCTACCTAAAGTAATATTTTTATTTATTTTTTATTTCCATAATTCTTTGGTGCATGGTCACTTCTTTGTATTATGGACTTGTGTCAAATCATAATACAAGTAAAATGACAATTTTGCCTTAAGTCTCATTTTCTAACATTTTGTCGGTATTAACGGTTTATGTCGACATATGCCATTATTATCATCACTATATGATGTACTGGAGAAATATTATGTTGACCACTTAAGAATTTTGTGCGTATGGGCTATTCCATGTGAAATCGAACAGTAAAAAAACCTCGCATTTTTTATACTCTAATTTTTCCCTATTTATACAAGGTGCTGAGGAGAGTGCATTTGCAAAAATATACTATCGAAAGTCAAACGGTTTTCGTGTTGTTGAGCGACAAATTCAGCGTATTTTAGAAAAATAAGCCTCTTTCAGCGCTCAGAACTCTGAAACCATTCACTGCAGAACATTGAACGAGAGCTCATTTTGAAGCTGACATTTGGTAGGTTATGATAAGAAGTAGTCCTTATTTTTATTGTATACAGAGAGACAAATAATATGATTTTACTTACTTTTAAGATTTTTGCCCATTTGTAAAAATGTAAAAAAGTATTGAGAAAAAACCTTGCATTATTAAGATGGATTCGGCATTGTTTACTTAGTGTCATAGCAATAAGTTTCGGGGGTATTAAATAAATTATTTTCACACGCCTAGACTTGAAAGGCGCAACACAGCACGCACTGGCCGAGAGATGAAGATAAGCGAGCATTGGGCGTCATTTTACTCCTGTGTTTATGAAAAACTGTGATAAAGCTAGCCCAGCTATGCGCTACTAGACGAAACATTACGTGTTTATGTCTCCTGGCCTTGCTTGCCTAGGCTAGCTCCCGCCTCACAGTCAGTTGGTTAGCTCACGCGCGTACTATTTATTTTCTTTCTTTGATTTTTCAATACTTTCTTATTAACGTTGTACCAGTAAAAAATACGTGTTTATTTGTATTTTCAATGCGGAATCTAACCATATATTTTAAAAATATTTTTTTCGTGGGTAAAGGTGTCTTAATTAAGAAAAATCTAAATTCTCCATTTCCATAAAAAGTAAGAAAAACTATTTACATGTCAATATAAACTTTAACTTTTCAGCATCAAAATAAACCATGATTTTGATCTTTGGGTGAAAGGGTTTCGGAGCCACAACTGTTTAAAGTTGCTAATTTTATGAAAATATGATAAAATAAAATATTTTTAATTTAAACACTATGAAGTTCTGATGCCTCAAACTTTGCACAAAGCATTGTGTCATAGTTGTCTACGGGCAGAAAAAGTTTCATTGTATTTAAAAATTGCAAGGTCAATTTTCTCTATATTTCGGTCGATTTGAGATGGAATAGCCCGTATGTACTTAAACTAACAGGTGTCAGCACTGTATTAATGAGGAAGCTTGTAAGATTTATATTACCACTGTTGTTACATTCTGGAATGTGAAAGAATAGCATTAACGAGTTACCTACTGAAAGTGTTAAGATGTTCTATAGTAGAAAGAAAATGGTTCTTCTTGTACAAAAGCAATAAAAGTAGGTAAATGCTTTTAATAGGAGTATTTTCTGTAGGCATTTCTATTTTTAATCTAAAATAAGCAAATTTACTCGCTCTACAGATTAGAATAAAATTAAAATCATTAATTATTATTTACTACATAAAACGGGTTCCGTATGGGTTAGTTTTTTGTCTACTGCAATAAAATTTTCTTCGAATTTCACTTCCCACACAAATTAATAATAACAATAAATACATAAGAAATACTGAATGCACTGAATTCAGATGCGATGTACTGATAGAAGAAGGAATTGAAAATATTATTATTAATGTTGGGATCACTAGCAGTGAGGAATCACACGGGGAAGATGAAGCAATAACGTCCGTAACAGCTGGTTCGGAGACTGAAACAGCAGAGAAGATAAGTAATGGACAAAAGTGTTTCAGATATATCCCCATCGAGTGAATCTGAGACTGAAACTGCAAGCGAAGATGGACTATCGGCAGCATACATTGAAGAGCAATAGGTAGTCCCGCTTTGTGGTTCAGAGACCGGGACAGCTCGCGATCGTGAGAGAATGATATGTAATATTTTCGTTCTGGGTGTGACAGAAACTATTGTGCCTACATAAAAACATTAAATATTATTGCAGTGAATAATGTTCAAAGTGTAATTACTGTGTAATAGTGATAATAATAGTTATACTCTTTTTGTGATGCATCGGCGGAACGCTATATATTGTTGACTGAAATATATTATTTATAACAAGTAACTAAAATTATGTATAACTAAGTATATCACTAATAATTATTAAAGTATAATTTTACTCTTCCCAGTCAATGTTGACATTGATATAGATATAATAACATTGACTGTAGAAGAAATTACGCTGGAGCAAAGCGACGCAAGGGAAGGGTACTGGGACAACGACGAAAAAATATGTAAATCAAACGCACGCACCGCTACCGTGATACTTTAACTCATTCCAGGTTCCTGTGTTAATTCGTGTAGCAACAGTAGTCTCCAAATTTGCTGCTATCTACCGAGATCAGGGTGGCGCAGTGGAAGCGTGCTGGGCCCATTACCCAGAGGTCCGTGGATCGAAACCACGCTCTGCTAACGTAATATTTTCCTCTTCCAATACTCTACTGATATATGTGTAGCAATTGTAGAACCTTGGAATTGAATTCGTTGGAATGCGAGCAGAGTGGCGCAGTGGAAGCGTGCTGGGCCCATAACCCAGAGGTCCGTGGATCGAAACCACGCTCTGCTAATGGAATATTTTACTCTTCCGATACTCTACTGAAATGTGTGTAGCAATTGTAGAACCTTGGAATTGAAGTCGTTGGAACGCGAGCAGAGTGGCGCAGTGGACGCGTGCTGGGCCCATAACCCAGAGGTCCGTGGATCGAAACCACGCTCTGCTAATGAAATATTTTACTCTTAACGAGACCCTACTGAAATGTGTATAGCAATTGTAGAACCTTGGAATTAAAGACGTTGTGACACGAGCAGAGTGGCGCAGTGGAAGCGTGCTGGGCCCATAACCCAGAGGTCCGTGGATCGAAACCACGCTCTGCTAATGGAATATTTCACTCTTAACGAGACCCTACTGAAATGTGTGTAACAATTGTAGAACCTTGGAATTGAACTCCTTGGAATGCGAGGAGAGTGGCGCAGTGGAAGCGTGCTGGGCCCATAACCCAGATGTCCGTGGATCGAAACCACACTCTGCTAGCAGAGTGCTTCACTTTTATATAAGTTCATACTTGTTCACGTGTGGGCATTGTATAGCAGTGACTAGAACAACGCAAAGTATGAGGAGAGTGGCGCAGTGGAAGCGTGCTGGGCCCAAAACCCAGAGGTCCGTGGATCGAAACCACGCTCTGCTAGGGGAGTGTTTCACTTTTATATAAGTTCATACTTGTTCATGTGTGGGCATTGTATAACAGTGACTAGAACAACGCTAAGTATGAGCAGAGTTGCGCAGTGGAAGGGTGCTGGGCCCATAACCCAGAGGTCCGTGGATCGAAACCACGCTCTGTTACCTTAATTTTTTACTCTTAACGAGACCCTACTGAAATGTGTGTAGCAATTGTAGAACCTTGGAATTAAAGACATTGTAACCCGAGCTGATTGGCGCAGTGGAAGCGTGCTGGGCCCATAACCCAGAGGTCCGTGGATCGAAACAACGCTCTGCTAATGGAATATTTTACTCTTCCGATACTCTACTGAAATGTGTGTAGCAATTGTAGAACCTTGGAATTAAAGTCCTTGGAACGCGAGCAGAGTGGCGCAGTGGAAGCGTGCTGGGCCCATAACCCAGAGGTCCGTGGATCGAAACCACGCTCTGCTAACGTAATATTTTACTCTTAACAAGACCCTACTGAAATGTGTGTAGCAATTGTAAAGGGTGCGTCAGAAAGAACGGATGGATTTCAAACTATCGATACGCAGCGAGGGGAGGGATATAGTGAGGAGTACCACGACTGTTGGTTCAGCCAGAGAATGCAGTTTCAGTTGATAACATGGTGTTGGTCTGACGTACAACGTGCTTTCATCGTAGAGACATTTTTGAAAAATGAAGAGTCTGTGATCGCCACTCAGGACTCATTTCGACATCGGATGTCACGCTAGGATTCCAACTCGGAATACAATTTTGCGGTGGGTGGCTTCATTTCGTAACACAGGTTCAACATTAAAGAAGAAATCACCTGGACGGACACGGAGCGCGTGTACACCTGCAAATGTGGAGACAGACAGTAGGTTTTCCGGCCACCTCAAAGATCAGCCCGCAAATATGCTATTGCACTGAGATTGTCCGAGGCTACGGTAAGATCTCGCGCCCTGCGACTTGTTTCTTTGGGACCATTTGAAGGCGTAAGTTTGTAAACATCGATCACATATACTGGATGAACTGAAGACGGCGATTCGTGAAGAAATCGTGGCAATTGCACCAGCTATGACTGAAAGTGATGGCGAACTTCAGGAAACGCCTCGATGCCTGTATTGAAAGCCAAGGACATCATATGGATTATGTTGTTTTCCATAAATAAACTGCATGTATTGATGAATATGTTGATAACAATAAATTTTTGATTTGACGAATCCTTACAATTTTCTTGCCATGTGAAATTCGTCCGTTCTTTCTGACGCACCCTATAGAACCTTGGAATTAAAGACATTGTAATACGAGCAGAGTGGCGCAGTGGAAGCGTGCTGGGCCCATAACCCAGAGGTCCGTGGATCGAAACCACGCTCTGCTAACGGAGTATTTTACTCTTCCGATACTCTACTGAAATGTGTGTAGCAATTGTAGAACCTTGGAATTGAAGTCATTGACACGCGAGCAGAGTGGCGCAGTGGAAGCGTGCTGGGCCCATAACCCAGAGGTCCGTGGATCGAAACCACGCTCTGCTAACATTATATTTTACTCTTAACGAGACCCTACTGAAATGTGTGTAGCAATTGTAGAACCTTGGAATTAAAGACATTGTAATACAAGCAGAGTGGCGCAGTGGAAGCGTGCTGGGCCCATAACCCAGAGGTCCGTGGATCGAAACCACGCTCTGCTAACGGAGTATTTTACTCTTCCGATACTCTACTGAAATATGTGTAGCAATTGTAGAACCTTGGAATTGAAGTCATTGGAATGCGAGCAGAGTGGCGCAGTGGAAGCGTGCTGGGCCCATAACCCAGAGGTCCGTGTATCGAAACCACGCTCTGCTAACGTAATATTTTACTCTTAACGAGACCCTACTGAAATGTGTGTAGCAATTATAGAACCTTGGAATTAAAGACGTTGTAACACGAGCAGAGTGGCGCAGTGGAAGCGTGCTGTGCCCATAACCCAGAGGTGCGTGGATCGAAACCATGCTCTGCTAACGTAATATTTTACTCTTAACGAGACCCTACTGAAATGTGTATAGCAATTGTAGAACCTTGGAATTGAAGTCCTTGGAATGCGAGCAGAGTGGCGCAGTGGAAGCGTGCTGGGCCCATAACCCAGAGGTCCATGGATCGAAACCACGCTCTGCTAGCGTAATATTTTACTCTTAACGAGACCCTACTGAAATGTGTGTAGCAATTGTAGAACCTTGGAATTAAAGACTTTGTAACACGAGCAGAGTGGCACAGTGGAAGCGTGCTGGGCCCATAACCCAGAGGTCCGTGGATCGAAACCACGCTCTGCTAGTGGAATATTTTACTCTTCCGATACTCTACTGAAATGTGTGTAGCAATTGTAGAAGCTGGGAATTGAAGTCGTTGGAACGCGAGCAGAGTGGCGCAGTGGACGCGTGCTGGCCCATAACCCAGAGGTCAGTGGATCGAAACCACGCTCTGCTAATGGAATATTTTACTCTTAACGAGACCCTACTGAAATGTGTGTAGCATTTGTAGAACCTTGGAATTGAAGTCTTTGGAACGCGAGCAGAGTGGCGCAGTGGAAGCGTGCTGGGCCCATAACCCAGAGGTCCGTGGATCGAAACCACGCTCTGCTAACATTATATTTTACTCTTAACGAGACCCTACTGAAATGTGTGTAGCAATTGTAGAACCTTGGAATTAAAGACATTGTAACACAAGCAGAGTGGCGCAGTGGAAGCGTGCTGGGCCCATAACCCAGAGGTCCGTGGATCGAAACCACGCTCTGCTAACGGAGTATTTTACTCTTCCGATACTCTACTGAAATATGTGTAGCAATTGTAGAACCTTGGAATTGAAGTCCTTGGAATGCGAGGAGAGTGGCGCAGTGGAAGCGTGCTGGGCCCATAACCCAGAGGTCCGTGTATCGAAACCACGCTCTGCTAACGTAATATTTTACTCTTAACGAGACCCTACTGAAATGTGTGTAGCAATTATAGAACCTTGGAATTAAAGACGTTGTAACACGAGCAGAGTGGCGCAGTGGAAGCGTGCTGGGCCCATAACCCAGAGGTGCGTGGATCGAAACCACGCTCTGCTAACGTAATATTTTACTCTTAACGAGACCCTACTGAAATGTGTATAGCAATTGTAGAACCTTGGAATTGAAGTCCTTGGAATGCGAGCAGAGTGGCGCAGTGGAAGCGTGCTGGGCCCATAACCCAGAGGTCCGTGGATCGAAACCACGCTCTGCTAACGTAATATTTTACTCTTAACGAGACCCTACTGAAATGTGTGTAGCAATTGTAGAACCTTGGAATTAAAGACTTTGTAACACGAGCAGAGTGGCACAGTGGAAGCGTGCTGGGCCCATAACCCAGAGGTGCGTGGATCGAAACCACGCTCTGCTAGTGGAATATTTTACTCTTCCGATACTCTACTGAAATGTGTGTAGCAATTGTAGAAGCTGGGAATTGAAGTCGTTGGAACGCGAGCAGAGTGGCGCAGTGGACGCGTGCTGGCCCAGAACCCAGAGGTCAGTGGATCGAAACCACGCTCTGCTAATGGAATATTTTACTCTTAACGAGACCCTACTGAAATGTGTGTAGCAATTGTAGAACCTTGGAATTGAAGTCTTTGGAACGCGAGCAGAGTGGCGCAGTGGAAGCGTGCTGGGCCCATAACCCAGAGGTCCGTGGATCGAAACCACGCTCTGCTAACGTAATATTTTACTCTTAACGAGACCCTACTGAAATGTGTGTAGCAATTGTAGAACCTTGGAATTGAAGTCGTTGGAACGCGAGCAGAGTGGCGCAGTGGAAGCGTGCTGGGCCCATAACCCAGAGGTCCGTGGATCGAAACCACGCTCTGCTGACGTAATACTTTACTCTTAACGAGACCCTACTGAAATGTGTGTAGCAATTGTAGAACCTTGGAATTAAAGACGTTGTAACACGAGCAGAGTGGTGCAGTGGAAGCGTGCTGGGCCCATAACCCAGAGGTCCGTGGATCGAAACCACGCTCTGCTAACGTCTTGTGCAAGACGTTGCATACATTGATTGATGGATTGTCTGCAAGCAATTCTATTGTAACTTGGCCTCTTCAAGCAGAAATACAGAACATTTCGTAGGCCTACATTTCAAGGTCCCCTATTTCCCGTCGTCGTCCTGGTCTCACAGGTCCTACTTCACGCATTCGTGTATCAAGTAAAATACTAACAATACATTGTAGGCGCTCTAGTTGTGGAAATTTGTAATGACATTCTTGGCACCATTTACCAGATATAGGCCTACGAGTATAACACTGGCGCAAATTAACTGTCTCAGGGAACATTTTTGCCAATTTTATACTATATTGCCAGCTTCAAATATTCGGGATGTACTATAAGCAGAAATGTGAGTTGCTGCCAGGAAGTCAAAAGGAGGATAGCAATGACAAAGGAAGCTTTCAATAGAAAAAGGAGCAGCTCTGGAAAAAGAACTAAGGAAGAGATTAGTGAAGTGCTTTCTGTGGAGTGTGGCATTGTATGGGGCAGAAACATGGATATTACGACGCAGTGAAGAGAAGCGAATAGAAACATTTGAAATATGGATATGAAGAAGAATGGAGCGTGTGGACAGACAGAATAAGAAATGAAGCTGTGTTGGAAAGAGTGGGCGAAGAAAGCATGATGCTGAAAGTGATCAGGAAGAGAAAAAGAAATTGGTTGGGTCACTGGCTGAGAAGAAACTGCCTACTGAGGGATGCACTGGAAGGAATGGTGAACAGGAGAAGAGTTAGGGGCAGAAGGAATATCAGATGATAGACGACATTAAGATATGTGGATCATGTGCGGAAACTAAAAGGAAAGCAAAAAAAATAGGAAAGATTGGATAATGCTGGGTTTGCAGTGAAATACCTGCTCTTGGGCAGAACACTGAATGAATGAATAATACTATATTGCATTATTTACCCTATTTTATAACAAAATTGCGGCGGAAATAGTGTTTATAATTACCCCGCTTCACGGCAACTGAAATAGAAAAGTAAAGGCTGGTTCACAATAAACGACAACGAGAACGAGAACGGAAATATTGTTAAAATATATGTATTTAAATGTGAACATTGACAATTAACTATTGTGAATGCTCACATTTAAATACATTTATTTTTACATTTCTATCCTCGTTTTCGTTTCCGCTCCCGGTTTATTGTGAACCAGCCTTAACGATAACTATTATAATGTGACTGATAATATATAATATGTATTGAAACACATAATCGGAAGGATTTGTCCTGAGAGCAGTCTTCGCAGAAATGGGGTTTATTGGAAATAGTTATTTTGGAACTCAGAAAATGTAGCCTAAATAGTGAAATATAATTTGTATTGTGTATGCAGAGTTACCGTATCGATAAATACAATTTCTCTAATAAGTACTTGAAATTAAGAGCTATCTAGGCTACCTAAGAAAATTTAGAACAAAGTATTTTCTGAGTTCATGAAGCAGTGTTCTTGATATAAACAACAACAGCAATAATAATAATAATAATAATAATAATAATAATAATAATAATAATGTGTGTTAGTGCGCCCAAGTGCCCTCTTACGTGAACACGACAGTAAAGTCTACGAGAAATTGTACCCCTCCTCCGGTTGATTCTGGTAGTTTCCCCTCCCTTCCACTTTTCTACCTACTCTCTCCGAGCCTCCGCAGTTCTAGGCTGACACTTAAATGACCCCAAGACGTGTTTCGCCTTTTCAACCACTACGCAGTCTGCGAGAGGACTCCGATACGTGAACATCTACAATTACGAAGATCCACGATGACACTATTGTGGTTACTGAACATCGCTGTTGTTCTCACAGCAGTGAGTTGGACAGAGAGCGCTCAGCCGGACCGAGTTGTTTGTTACTATGACAGCCGTTCGAGAACAAGAGAAGGTAGGCTAATGTAGCAAAATAGTTACTGCATTGGAATTTTAAAGTAGATATTCAATTTCATCATTGAAGATAAGCTTTATGGAACACAGTTAACAAACTGTCACTGAATAAAAAGTTGTAAACAGTGGATTATAGAAATCTTCGGTGATGCACACTTGTTTTTCGGGGCCCATTACGAGATACCCTTCAGAAAACCTATGTATTGGCATTAACCACTAAAGGTTTTTTTCACATCATTAGGCTTGGCTATTCATTTTGAAGTTACATTCTTTATCAGCATCATCATCATCATCATCGTCATGGCATAGGCCTATCGGCCCATTCCGTCTCCATACCTCCATCGAATTTTAGTTGGTTATTTAACGACGCTGTATCAACTACTAGGTTATTTAGCGTCGATGATATTGGTGATAGCGAGATGATATTTGGCGAGATGAGGCCGAGGATTCTCCATAGATTACCTTGCATTTACATTACGGTTGGGGAAAACCTCGGAAAAAACCCAACCAGGTAATCAGCCCAAGCGGGGATTGAACCCGCGCCCGAACGCAACTTCAGACCGGCAGGCAAGCGTCTTAACCGACTGAGCCACGCCGGTGGGTTTGAAGGACTTTTATCAGATAAGTCTTTGATATACAATATATTAATTATGGTCATTAGGTTAAGGTTTTAATTATTATTGACAATAAGGGCACATGGTATATAAAATGAAGGGTACACGGGAAAAACGAACAATGTCACAATGAAGTTAAGGGTGATGTCATTATTTAATTCACTGCATTACTACAAACTTCAGTGTTATTTTTACCAAAAGTGGTAAAGGAGAATTAAGACCACGGATACACTCATCATTTCCGTCATTTCATGTAGAAACATCAATAAATTTTGCAGTAATATACTGAAACAGATCACTATCTCACCTTTAATGGAAATGTGACATTGTTCGTTTTTTCCGTGTACCCTTCAAATAAGAGATTATTACATTGTATTCCAATCATGTATCTGATGATGTCGTTTGGTACGACGAAAACGTTAATACTTAGAATAAATATGTAATATAAAGGTTCACACCTAGCCTATATACCGGTACAAAATGTTAAATCATTGACGGAAAATATCAAATCATTTATTCAATATTGGAAAGCTATCTTCGGAAAGTGCTCTTCCTCCATTCTATCTAGGTGATGCATCATCCATTTACAGTACTTTGATAATCCTTCACTGGTTGATTTAATTCTTCTATTTGAAGTTCATTTTTTTCTTATTTCTTCTTTTCTTCTATGTTCAAGTCGTGAAATTCCTGCTCCTGATCGCAGAAACCTCATGTTTCTACGCCGTATAGGAGTAGGTATTGGTAATGCAACTGATTTATACAACTCGCTATAACTTCATATGTATCTTTTCTTATTTTGTTTCCTAAATCTGCTGTGAAAAAATCTGAAAGTTACAATTTATAAAACAGTTATATTACCGGTTGTTCTGTATGGTTGTGAAACTTGTACTCTCACTTTGAGAGAGGAACAGAGATTAAGGGTGTTTGAGAATAAGCTGCTTAGGAAAAATTTGGAGCTAAGAGGGATGAAGTTACAGGAGAATGGAGAAAGTTACACAACGCAGAGCTGCACGCATTGTATTCTTCACCTGACATAATTAGGAACATTAAAGCCAGACGTCTGAGATGGGCAGGGCATGTAGCACGTATGGGCGAATCCAGAAATGCATATAGAGTGTTAGTTGGGAGGCCGGAGGGAAAAAGACCTTTGGGGAGGCCGGAGACGTAGATGGGAAGAAGATATTAAAATGGATTTGTGGGAGGTGGGATATGATGGTAGAGACTGCATTAATCTTGCTCAGGATAGAAACCAATGGCGGGCTTATGTGAGGGCAGCAATGAACCTCCGGGTTCCTTAAAAGCCAGTAAGTACCAGTAAGTAAGGATTTTTCAGACAATAATATCACGAAAAAGTTCAGTAATTATTCAAGTACCACAACGAAAGTGGAATAGAAATCCATCATCGTTCTTGTTTAGTACTTACGGATGAAGCTAAACAGTAATACATGAGTAATTTAGAATACCGTACTGGTAATTTAGAAATAAGTGAATTTTCAAAGTCATAAGCCAACAGTTTAATGTTTCAAATTTTGTGTTAACGATGCAGGAACGGGCAAGATGGAGGCACCTGCAGATATCGAGGCTGCTCTCCCTACTTGCACTCACTTGGTGTACGGATATGCTGTCATTGATAGTTCCAACCACAAACTAGTTCCCCTGGACGAGTACCAGGAGCTCGACTCTGGCAAGGGCTACTATCGCACTGTGACATCACTCAAGAAGCGGTATCCAGGACTCAACATCTTGCTGTCTGTGGGTGGGCAGGCTGATCCCGACAAGGAGAAGTACAACGAAGTGGTAAGATACTGCAAACTGTGGTGGTTATCAGCTTGTATTATCTTAAGTTCATTCTACTTGTATCATTTCCCTTTTTCGGTACTTCTTGACAGTGATGAATATGAGAGAGATGGCCTGAGATGAGAAATTTACTTCCAATGGAAATTAAATTCTTACCTAGAAATAATTTTAAAGAACTACAATCAAATATTCATTGTTCCTGATATATAAGTATATTACTCTTTGTACGACTCAATAATCAGATGGATTTCAGTAGGAGCCTTTCAGTACCGGTATGTTCATCCAGAGTAAACCAATTCACAACACACTGCCTCTCTCAATCACAAGAATATTGAAAGAGCTTCAAAGTCTTATTTTAGAACACTATTAATCCAATTTATTCATTACTTAGGCCCTAATAATAATAATAAGGTGAATCTTTCTTATGTCTCGGCCACTACAGGAACTTGATAAAATACCTTGAAAATGTCTTGGATTTATAGTATTGGTTAATAGAAAGTGGGTTTCAGTGTTGCCAACATAGTAATAATACTACACACCTAATTCAACCTAACCTAACCTTTCTCATAATACTACACACCTAATCAAACCTAACCTAACCTGTCACATAATACACACCTACTCAAACCTAACCTAACCTGTCATATAATACTACATAACTGTAGTAACTCCTCACATTTAGCATCATTTCGTTTTCATGTATTGCCTGCTCTGCCAATTGTGTCGGTTTCCATCTAGTGGAAGTGGATCGTACTAATACTACTACTAATTTGAAGAAGAAATTTTACATGTTTCGTGATATACTAAATGTGTTAATGTAGTAATAATTCTCTATATATGGTACAATAAGATTTGAAATGTGTTGTGGTTGTGATAAAAGTATTGAAAATTGGTTAATAGCTCCACATTGGCAGTGACAAAAGTGTGCAATATTCGTTCAGTGGCTGGTGGATGCTCTAGATTGACCAATAATAATAATAATAATAATAATAATAATAATAATAATAATAATAATAATAATCACAGTAATAATAATAATAATAATAATAATAATAATAATAATATCACAGTAACAGTAATAATAATAATAATAATAATAATAATAATAATAATAATGACAATAATAATGATGATGATGATGATAAACAAAATAACATTTTTAAAGCTATTTTCTCAGAATTTAATTAACTTCTTTCTCACATTCTTTCATTAATGTTACCATTCGAGATCATTGTTTTTCATACGACAGAAATGTTACGTGGATATGTTAACAAAATTAATGTCCGTCTTCTTCAGCTTGAGAGCGAGGACAAGAGGAAGGCGTTTGTAAGTTCGGCTAGAACTCTGCTTCGTCAATATGCTTTTGATGGTCTGGATCTTGCCTGGCAGTTTCCTGAAATCCGCGTGAAGAAGGATCGAGGTACATTCGGTGAGTGTCTATGGATACGACAGACGACTTTGATACTCGTATGAATAACAAAATGTTCACATATTAAGAGGAGAAAAGTTACTGCTCGACCGAGTAGTTATGTCGTACGGTTGGCAAAACGGTGGAAGTGAAAGTTACTTACTTTACAGAGATCTTTTCTTAAAATTATTTTAAACAGTTTGTATAACATTACGTAGACTTCTAATTCCGAAGAGCAAATATTTTCATGAACGAGCCTAAAATTCCAGCCATTAGCCTTTACAGAGAGGCCAGTAGAAACGAGTGGGGGGAATCGAGATGCGACATAACCACTTGGTCGGACAGTAACTGTAGTGCAACGTGAAGCATACTTCATAAATAAGTTATCTGATTTATTTGATCATTTCTTGTTATGAAATCATTATGCACTTTCTCCAAATCTACTGGCTTTGCAGCCTTCTTGTGGAAATATAGAAGACTCACAGAATTTAATCTCTGCTGTCCCATAGTTGACAAATACATCTTCAATCTCTTAAGACCTGAGAAAGACCTGTGCACTGTTGACATTGACACGGGAATTGTCATCATAGTTTTCAAAAACTTTAACAGTTCTGAAATCAAACTCCTAAGACGAACTTATTGCTTGAAGTGATTGATAATGTCCTCTATAATATCGACAACTTTTCCTTCACTCCCAAATTATAACTGCCCAGTTTCCAGCACGAATTTGAAAGATTCTGTTTCAAATTGGGAAACCAAACAATTGATAATTCTAGCTAACTTAAAGGAATAGACTTCTGTACCTCTGTTCCACTGAATCAAACTGCTCTGGTGAATTGTCTTGAAAATCATCTTATCTTTTGAAAATCTTTCTCCTCTGAGCAATCGAAGTGAATGAACTTTTGCAGATTTGTTTTCTCTTGCCTTGGCGCAAATTTCTTGCGAACCATTTTCTGAAATGTATGATTATGATCGTTTTCGCAGGTGTACAAATGCTGAAACTGATTATTTCGAAAGAAATTCAATGTAAACATACATATATTCTAATGATATTAACATATGAAAGTTGCGATTGAAGTTAGATTCAACCTTCCAAATATTGTTTCTACATCCTTCACTATCAACAGAAAAGTTCAAAGTTATTTAATTATTTATGTTTTCCCTGTACCTGTTTCTTCGTGTAGCTTACATGTTTGTAACATATTTACTTGTTATATTTTTACTTTACTTTAAAACAGCGTCACGGTGGTCCAGTGGGTAGAGCACTGGACTTATTATCTTGTGGACTTGGGTTCGATACCTGGCATATTTTATAACTAAGTAGTGTCGGCAAGTCCGTAGTTCAAGTAACACAGGCGTTTTCTCCAGGAGCTCTAATTTACCTGTGGCATCCCAATAAATCTCCATCATCATCTCATCTCATCACAGGTGTAGCGTCAGTGAAATGGTATACACAGCTGACTTCATATGAGTGAATGACTAAGAGTCAAGTAGCTGCCATTAGTATAAAAAAAAATAAAAAGAAAAAAGAAACTTTGAAACAGTAGAATTGTTGTTGTTTAGTCAACTGTCAGGAGAGAGGTTTGAACCTCATAAGTGACACCAACTAGACATCACTCATGAGGCAACTAAAACAGAAGACAACGAGATAGAGTGGCCAGTTCCTTTCCCCCCGCCATTGCATACATCACTGATTAGATACATATTGCACTAATCAGACTTCAAATGTACACAAACAATTGTTCTTTCTCTGACCATGTCGTCAAGTGAGATGTACTGCCTGATAATAGGTACATATCAGCCAGAACCTCAATCAGAGGTAGACAATGTTTACCGGTACAGTTCGTTTAGGAATGCAACACATTTTTGCAGTCAGATCTTAGGATTTTCTAAAATCAGTGGTGGCAATTTCCGCAAGATCTTTAAAAACGTTACATACATTGTAAACGGTATTTTTATTGTGACTTAGCAAATCAGAATTATCCTACTCGTTTGCCCTTTTTAATTGATGTCCTATATATAACAGATGATTCAGGCTCATCCTCCATAATGTCAAAATAAGCAATAATTAAATTAGCTAAATAAAAATGTAAAATAATCAAACAATTAATACAGTAGACACGAATTTAAAGAGAAATGACTCTGTACAATTAACGCAATACCAGTACTGCTTTCAATATGGCTATCTGTAAAAGACTGATGTTTTCGTTATACATATATAGCACCAGCATTTGACACTGCATGACCTATGCTGATTGAAGACGTGCGTGAGCTGGGTTAGAGATAACACTCCCATTCGCAACAGCACACGAAATTTTAAGAATAGCGGGGAAGCAGCAGAGGATATTGCATTTGACCTTCAGATGCATATTCTGGTGACGGGGAGTATAGTCAGACTTCAGATACATCAAACAATTGTTCTTCCACTGACACATATCGTCAAGTGATCTGTACTGCCTGATGATAGATGCACATATCAGCCAGAACCTCAATCAGAGGATATATATATATATTTTCTCTCTCTTTTCTTGTTACTCGTTCATTTATTAGTTTATGGTTTGCAGATGTTTACTTATTGTATGGGTACTTATTTCATTTCATTGGATTATATATTGAGGTTAGATTTGTCAGATTTGTCGTAATGAAAACAGAAGCAATATAATATAGGACGTACAAATGGTTGTCGTTACTAGCATCATGTTATAATTGCACTGATTGTTTTTCTTGTACGTATAGGCTCTCTCTGGCATAGCCTCAAGAAGACAGTTGGCCTTGCACACAGTCACAAGGATGAAAAGGAGGAGGAACATCGCACTGGTTTCACAGCTCTTGTGAAAGACTTGAAGTCTTCTCTGAAGCCCGATGGCCTTCTGTTGACAGCAGCCCTTCTGTCCAACGTTGACCCTGCAGTAAGTACTGAAAACTCAATTCACGTTTATATGTATAAACTAGTTGTCAGAGACTCTGAAGATGAGCTCGGAAGGAATGTGTCCTACCGAACTAAAATCTTACTCTTCCTCAACATTATTAGCTTCTTAAAATACGCGTCATACAAATATGATTTATAACTTGACTGTGTTCAATATGGTGCAAGATTTTGTTGTTATTGTGTCATAGATGTAGAAACAGCTATGTATCGGTTCCATCATCGGACGACTGTAGCAGATAGACAAATCAAATTTTCATCAATCACAAAATGACCCTGCTGAGTTGACATATAAGTAACTAGATTTTTTTCTTTCAGTTGACAATAATTAAACAATGGAGTAATAATTTTTTAATTTTTTTTTTTCGTCTGGTACCATTTTCTCAGAAACAATTTGTCAGAAGTCAATGAATATTGTTATACACATTGTTTATTGAAAGTTTGACATTGTAGGTGAAAGTTTTTTTGACAAAGTTTGAAGTATTGTTTTTTAAAATTATTAATTAACTTAATACACATTATAATTATGTTAATTAATAAATTTAAAAAACGATAATTAAGAATCTACGTCAAAAAAGCTTTCATCTACATTGCCAAACTACTAATAAACAATGTGTATAAAATTTTCATTAAGTTCTGACGAACAGTTTCTGAGAAAATGGTACCGATACCAGATAGGGAGGGGGGGAATGTTTCAATTATTGTCAACTGAAAGAAAATAATCCTAGATACTTATTGTAGGTATCAATCAACTCAGCAGGGTCTGTTTTATGATTGGTAAAACTTTTGTTTGTCTATTTGCTGTAGTTCTGGAGAAAATTGAATTTCTTTTGAGGTAAGGTAAAGCATAAGGAATAGCTGGCAAACTCTACCAAATGTCGTTAAGTTCTGTAAGGCCACTCGTTTGTTACATATGCTTTACTTTGTACTTATTAAATAATATTTCCTGTAATATTCGTGAGGATAATCATTCTTTTATTTTTATTTCATGAATTCTACAGAACCTCTCAATTAATTCTTTGGAAATCTATTTTCAGTTCAAAGTATTAAAACGAATTTCATTGATTTAAGAAGGGTTAGAGAAGATATAAAAGGATGTCTAGATAAGTGTAAGTTACGAGGAAAACAATAGGATTTATAGTTACCGGTACCTACAGAGTGTCTCATTATTGTCCGATACCACCCATTTTGCAACACTACAGCATTGTTGTTGAACTCACAGGACGTTTAGTTGGTCTTTTATTACAATTTCTGTGACTAGTGCTTACTTAACAGGAGTTACTTAAGAGTTTAAACTCTGTGACCCGTATTGCAGGATCAGTAAAATGTACTGGTACCATGAGTTTGCCTTTTGCCCAGCCATAGGCGGAGAGAGAACCATTTCCTTGGGGGGATAAAGCAAAACCATAGAATCCCCATATAACGGGGTTATGGGCGACATCATTTACCTCTTCCTCCCATTATAGCTTGATCATGGTACAATACAGTATATCGAAATATGATCATTTAATAAAGGTATTTTCGAGGGGCATTTTCTTACAGTGTTACATCCATATCCGTGATGTTTTGGACCGAATTGTATAAGGTTTGAATTGTAGATCTACTACAAATTATAATAGGGTATAATTTAAAACAATCCCTCTCTCTTTCTTTCTCGTACAGAAACATGTAACTACATAGCAGTGCTAACAGAAACTTTTTTATATTAAGCTTTCCTGAAGATATCATATGAAATTTAAACTCTAATTATTTTATTTAATCTCGTCTTTAAGTTTACACATTATACCGGGATCACTTTTCTTCTTTCTGCATTGTTGTGCAGTATGTTATTCATATTTCTCCAAGTGGCGGCCTGGACACCTGCAGACTTCTAACACATGAGTACAGGCTGTTACAAAAGAAACATTACAGTGCTTCCAATCCTCAAATGAGGTATAGAAATGCTTATACTGTACATGCAAAAATTTAAAATTAATATTATAGTCCCGACATATGATCTGAAGATACTAATTCGTGAATTTAAGCATAGAAACTTAATCACAAACAAAAGCAAAAATGATCTTTTGAATTCAATATTTTCTAACATTAATAAAAAAGAGAGTTGAAACAAGTTTGGGGGAGCAGTGCACCCCCATGCCTCCCCATAACTCTGCCTATGCCCATTGCTGTAGACTGATTTGCACCAATAGGATACTTCTTAAAGACACTGATATGAAACGAAAAGATATAGCCTACTTGTGATCAAACGAATTACTTTTTCCAACAATATTACGAAACTGTATGGAAAATTCATGTAGAAAGAATGGACATTATAGACGAAAATGAAGATTCCAATTGAATCGGTCATTGCAGAAAGGGGATAAGTCATAAAATCTTACTTTTGAGATAATCAATAAAAACTGTTTTCTTCTTCCAATACTAGAGTAATCATTATAAATATTTTTTCTTACTTTGTTTATGGATAGTGAAGTATAATACATCATGTTAGACATCTGACATCTCAAACACTTTTGTTTAAAGTTGTTTAATCGAACCATGACTTATCCCCTTTCTGCAAGGAATTGTTAAATATAAAAGAAAAAATATATAATTTACAATTTTGGGCTAATGTAATATTTAAAAACTGACGAAATGTTAATAATTACAATGATAACTATGTTTTTGGGTGTAATTACGACATTACTGTCACCATTTACATAAATATTTTTGCATTTTAATCATTATTCCTACTACAGAAATGTACCAATATGTGATATTATATAACAGTTTTAAATCAAAACTCTACTTTTAAACTAATACTTAAAAAGTGCATATAGGAAAGCACAATAAAAATATACAAAATTATTTGTTTAAATTGTTATAGAGTGTATTGTTAGACGTTGGAAGCCACGTCATTTGTAGATTCCTTGTCACAAGGTGGCCAGTTCAGGATCTCTTCGTAAAATAAAGTGTGTTCCAATGGAATGTATTGCCTCACTTTCGATACGTCTCCAAGTTTTTTCGTATTAATGGGAATTTTCCCATTGTATGCTTTTTTGTAGGCATTACTATGCGTCCAGAACCTGGTTTTTTCATACAGAATCTTTGTCTCCTCATTTCACTACCAATGAACAAACTGGCAGTCACACATCCTGGATCATCTTTAGAGTAAAGATATTCACTGAATTGTGCTGAAGAAAACATATTCTTATCTTTCCCTTTCTTCCTCAGTGTGTCTAATGAGCAGGCGGTTTTCTTGTAATATTCTGGCGACTAGTATTTAAAATTCAAAATATCAGTAGTAACTGATTCTGCAGGAAATCTGTTGTTTGTGTTTGCCTGGTGGATCAAGTTATTGTATTGGTCTGGGACATATATCCTGTCTGTCTTCCTTAGTTTTCGCTTCACTACACCAAAGTTGCGGTCACAGGGAAGAAATAAATGGCCTCGTTGTGGAAAATAATGAACGATTTTTATTTTACCCTCCACAGTTATCAGAGAAAAGATACAATTCCTTGACTGAAGAAGGGACATTATTTTCAATGTAGTTCAGAAGGAACACACTTCATTTGAAGATTTGTGGCCTATACCTTCATGATAGGAATAGAAGTGTGCCGTATGGTCTTTGAAATTGTGAATGTTGAAAATTGATGACCCAAAGTTGCGTCTAAACAAACAATGAGTAGGCTAGTTTCTTACCCACATTGTTCTGTCGTACGGGCTGCTACAGACTTCCCAATGGAATTGACGTTCCAAAGCCTTCAGTTTATTTTTATTATTTACATTTCTGCGGTAGTTAATTTCATTGCATATACTTTTACCACTAATAAAACAGCTTTCTTCCCCTGGGTCACTTACTACTTCTACCTTATGTCATTTTCCTTATCAGCTGATGGGCGCTTAACTTATTAGATCCGCGGCACTCGGTTGCGTCACGTCGTCAGTCAGTGCAGAAAGAAGGTAAGTCGCTGACTTGTCCCCTTTCTGCAATGACTGCGCTGCTTATGGTACTCTGCTTTGGGTTGAGAATGAGCAAATTTGTCCCATTTCTGTATGGAAATGTGTGTCTAGGTCTGGAGAAAGCAATGGCACTCTTAACTCATTTTCGCGTTTTTCATGACTTATCCCCTTTCTGCAATGACCGATTCAATTGATAGTTCCGTCTATATATGATATTCCTTTCTGACTATGTATGAAATGTGGGAAATCTTAAAATTAAAGAGAATTCTAGAGTTAATGATCGAAATCTCTATTCTTTCTCCAACCCAACCCACTTTTATGAAACTGAGGCTACTGTCTGCCATATTTATATCTTGAAAACTTCTGTTCAGTTTCGCAGCAAGTTCAAAGGAATGAAGACAGAGTTTTGGTCAAGTTTCAGGTGTATCTCTGTTTAAAGTCCCTATCATTGTGGTGTGCACACAGGTCTTATAATTTGATACAAGAGTAGTAATTACTCATCCATGAGAGGTGATTTTTGTCTTGGAGAGGAATCAAAACAAGTTAATAAAACAAAAGAAATAAAGCTCAAATTTCATATTGAATTCTCCCACAGGCTTACTATGAGGTGGATAAGATTATGCCAAACCTGGACTTCCTCAGTGTGCAGGCATTCAACTACACATCCCCTGAGAGGAAGCCTGATGAGGCAGATTACCCTGCGGCTCTCTACCAGGCCGGTGGTAGGGAACTCAACCATACTGCAGATGGAACTATTCGATGGTTCCTCGAAAAAGGAGCTTCAGGTAGGAATTCTGAATTTTTTCATTACTATGACAAGAATTTTAGCAGTCTGAATTGTATTATTTAATTCTTTTGTCGTGATTATTTTACATTATTATTTCTGACATTGCGTGTGAATAATATACACACACACATCACACATACAGACATATCAATCTTCTTAATGTATCCAGCTGTTTGCTGACAACATAAAGTCCACTATAGTCCACTGTAGTCTATTCAGTTGTTGTTTTTCACGAGAAATGAGGGGTATTTTGATCGGTGTTCATTATAGATGCCTGTTGCTAGTAGCCAGAGTTGGGGTGTAGTCAATATATACTGCAGGGCTGTGTCTTCTGCAACTAGTACTGATGATTTTAATTTAATTCTTTTGTGGTTTATGGATGGACAGTATAGAAGAATGTGTTCCAGATCTTCATCATGATTATTACACCACAGACAAGTAGGATTATTAGAAATGTGAAATCGGTGTAGGTACAATTGAGTGACAATGTGACTTGTTCGGGCTCTTGTTAAAAATGTTTGAACATGTCTGGGCAAGTTTTTATACATTTCCAGATCATTTGGTTTCTTTTGTACAGATTGTAAAATTTTTTCTTTGTCAGAAGAGACCCAATTGTTGATCCATAGGTTTGTAAAATGAGACTTTACTGAAGCAAAAGCACTGGATAGAGATATCACTTGAAGAGGTCTTGGTTGCAAATATGTTGCCTGTTTTGCAATATTATCGACTTTCTCGTTTCTAGGCATACCACAATGACTAGGTATCCATTGAAATGTTATTTTCTTTTGGAGGTCTTTTAGTTTACTTAGTTGTTTCTGAATTGGAATAATTCTATGTGCATATAGGTTTGGTACATATTTAGTTATATTAAATATAGCTCTGTTGGAGTCGGTAAGTATGCAAATAGATTTTTCAGGAATTTATGCCAAGAATTGTACTAAAGTAGTTATTTGGAACACCAAAAGTCACACCATCCAATCAATCAGAGCCAAGTTTAATATTGAAAAGAACACACAGACATATCACTCAAACACACACAGACAGATCACTCACACACACACACACACACAGATCACACACACACACAGATCACTCTCACACACTCACAGATCATACACACGCACACACACACAGATCACTCTCACACACTCACAGATCATACACATACACACACAGATCACTCACACACACAGATCACACACACTCACAGATCATACACATACACATACAGATAACACACACTCACAGACAGATCACTAACAAACACAGGCACAGATATATAAAGTATGAACATGAGGTCGAAAATGTTCTTTTGTCAGGTTAATAGTAAGTTCTATATGCTCTTCTTACGAGGAGCACATTTGCCTTATCTCCTTGAGGATATACCATTACATGTAAGAAGACAAACATAATTTATGAACGAAGAAACCACACCACACCTCGCCTCTCCCATGAAATAAAAGTTCATTTCAATGAACAGTATCCTCAGCAACTGATAGGACGGGATTGCACAGTGATATGGTTATGGAGATCCCATAGGGTCAATACTTAATTCATACAAATTATCCATTAATAATAATAATAATAATAATAATAATAATAATAATAATAATAATATTGGATATGACATCGTCAGATAATAATATACACACGCACACATACACTCACACATGCACAAACAAACTTAGCACAAATAAATATAGACAAGTAAACGAATAATTATAAGCAAATAAACATACATAGTCAAATAAAAACTGAGAAATAAACAAAACAAACACTGAGAGATAAACAGAGTATGCTGTAGGTTAACACATTTATATAAGGACAAAAGGTATAATTAAAATACAAAGAGACCAATTAAAATATAAAGAAAGGGTTACATTTCTAAAATACAATATTTACATCACACTCCATGAATTCATTCACTGAATAGAAAGGTCTGTTCAGCAATCATCTATGTATGCAGGAATTAAACCTATTTATTGGTAACTTTCTCGCCTCCAGTGGTAGCTTATTAAATATATTTATGCAATTAAAAAAGCAGGTTAACTGAATGGACCCATATATATACTAATGATTCTCTCTCACATGAGGTTGAAGGAGCTGGTGCATGTGAAACTTGTCAGTTCTTCTCATTTTACAAGAAAGTAGGTGAACACACCACTGCATTCATATGAAGAAATATTTCATCATAATTAGGATACTGCTACTTTTCAGTACGCCAACTTTTAAGTCCTACTGGCAGGAGGAAGAATATTTCTTTTTCTTTTTCTGCTCCTCTTTATTCTGCGCACCCTTCTCCATTTTCCTTTTTTTTCCCCTGGTAATAATGGATTATGATTTCGATTTTCAGGCTGCAGATTCTTTACATCTAGTTATTTTTCTCCTTATGTTTCATTTCCAAGTGGACATGTAAGAATATTCTTGCTTGTATTAATTTTTTAAGTTATTCCTGCTATATATTCTTTACACTTTGTTTGGAGTGCGTTTCTTTCCTCCAAGATTGTCATCTGCTCATAATAATATATTTGTGTGTTTCTATTACTTTCCGTGCCTGGTTAAATCCTGAAATTGGATTATAAAAGTTTATTTGTGCTGGTGTTTTTCCCTTTCCATCTTGTGACCTCAGAATCCCAGCATTTCCCTCCACCCTATCAATTTAGGCTTTGTTGTTGTGAACTTTTCATAGACAATCCACCTCTCTTTGAACTCACAACAATTCAACTGCTGAGAGTATTGTGTTCATGTAAGAAAGTTTTGCATTGTTTATTTTCTCAGTTTTATCTTGGATTAATTTTAGCCAGCAAGCTAATCCTTGGAATCAGCAGCTTTGGTCAGTCCTGGAAGTTGAATGGTGACAGCAAGATTTCTGGAGTTCCTCCAATTGGAGCCGAGGGTCCAGGCGAGGCAGGTCCTCAGACAAAGACCCCAGGTCTGCTCTCATACCCAGAAGTGTGCAGTTTGCTTCCTAACCCCAATAGCAAGTCCTCGACTGCACCCCACCTCCTGCGTCGTGTCAGCGACCCCTCCCACAAACTCGGCTCATATGCATTCCGCCTGCCTGACTCCAGTGCTGAAGGCTTGTGGGTCGCTTATGAAGACCCCGACACTGCCGGCTACAAGGGGGCGTATGTTAAGAACAAGGGTCTTGGTGGCATTGCTCTTTGGGATCTCTCACTTGACGACTTCAGAGGCTTGTGTTCAGGAGAGAGGTTCCCCATTCTTAAGGCAGCAAAGAACCATCTGTAGTTCTGAGTCTGAAACGCAAGTGGAAAGTTAAATGGCTGTGTAGATGGACTAGTTCCATTAACTGTCTTTCCTGATTGTATTACGTTTGATAAAAATTAAATTTTCTGTAAAAATAAATAAAATATTAAGAATATTTTTACATAATTTCTTATTCCTTCCCTCTCATTAAAACAAGCTCTCCCTTCTAATGGTCTTATATTCTAACCACTTCCATTTTCTCCTGTTTATTCATATGTCCATTCCAAGACGTCTGTTACAAAGATGCTTATCCTCTAATAGTTCTAAGTTCATTTGATGTCTTCAAAATGAATGATTATATGAAACAAAAGCTGCAAATTAGTTCCTACACGATTTTTATTGTACTGCTTCCTTTGTCCTTTAACCTCAAACAGTTTCCCACTCTTAATTCTTTTCCTTCGCCTTTTCTCTTGTCTTCATCTCTCTGAACTTCAAGTCTTCATCTCTCTTATCCCAAAGTCTAAAGATTTTATTACAGGTCTTCATTCAACCTTGGGGTTTGAGTGTATGAACTTTAATTGTAATGAAAGTTTGCCTTACATTTTTATTTTTTCGAAATAACTTATTACAGTGAAATTATGCATTGGCCTATGTGAAATCTTTTCATTGAGCTCAAAGTTAAAATAACTTGCATAGTAGAGATTTTTACACTTTACTACAAAAATTAGAAGTAAAAATTTATAATTGATGTGATGTGACACAACTGTATTCAACCCATGAACTGCCTACTGTATGCACTCCTCCAAAGAAAGTTCCACCTCCTTCCCTCAATATATGGTATAATATAATGCATAATACATAACTGCCATTTCTTGGTAATTCTATTGCTTTCTCATTGACCTAGTTTAGTGGCTCAATAAATGAGCCGTTCAGAGCAGAAATGGTGTAAGTCAAAAATGGGTAATGAGGGTTAGAGTAAACATTCTGTAAAATACAGCGCAAAGTAGCAATTAATATTCAATTTATTTAAACTATTAGTAGTCAGTGAATAGTAAGGAGGACATATTAATTGCTGTTTTGCGCTGTATTTTACAGAATTTTTACTTTAAACCTCATTACCCAATTTTGACTTACACCACTTTTGCTCTGAACGGCTCAAATGTAGCATTAGGTACTTTTTAACTACAACTTAATTCTTTCATAACGTACAAAGTACTTCACGCACGTTCAAAATATATTTTACAAGAATTATGTGGCTGATTTCATATTTTAATTTGGCCATTCACCTAGAAGACGATGAAGATCAAGAATCTATAAAATTATCAACATCAAAATACTACTGGGTGTTCATTTCAAAGTGTGTCATGACGTCACTGTTGTTGGGTCACCGATTTGAAGCGAGTTTCAGTTTATATGTTAGAGAAGTTGCCTTATTATTTAAGGCGTTCTTCAATCTGAACTTGAGAATGTGTACGGTATAACTTGAACGTCGTAGCAACAGATGGCGGTCTGTACGGTCTGTGTGCTACCATAACCTCTTTCGAACTGTGTTTTGCGCCGGCAAGTCGTACGCAGGGTATTTGTTATCATCGGTTGCGTATGGTAACATTCCACAACACAAATCAAATGCTCCGTGTCCATGTTGACCGTCGAAGTTAATGTCAACAAATACGTAAGTAATCGTCTTAACCCTCTCCCCATATCTCGACAGTACGTATTTCCAAACAGTTCACATTCCTGCCACTACCGGCGTTACCGTACGTATCGGCACGTACTCTTCAGAATGAACGCCGTACTTGCTAGCCAACTTCTCTGCCTCTTAGATTATACACCTGAGCTGCGGAAGTGTAGGAAGATTGAATTCTCTAGGCTCATCAGCTAGCCACATGACGGCATGCAGCGAGCCAAGACACATTTTGAACTGAACACCCAGTATAATATAGGAACTAGAATATGTAGATATTCTAAATATGTGAAGAATACTGAACATTTATTAAAATATACCGAAAAGCAAAAAATAGGATGGAGAACAAGTTTGTACTGCTAAGTAAAATCAAAACCTGCTATTTGGAAATATATATGATAGACAAACAGCAGCCAGACAGACAGACAGTTACAAAAGTTTCTCTCGAGGTTGTAAACACATAGGAAGTTCTTTATTTATGTAACTTTTTAAACTATGTAGTCTACGATATGAAATGAAAATAAAGTTACAAACCAGTGATGAATGAAAACATAAATACTTTTATTATTATATTTCATCTTGACATAAAGAAATAAAAAATAATAAAACTTTGTCCCTATTCACTCCATTTTACAGTGGTATAGTAGGTACAGTATTTATTAGCTATAGCAAAAGCTACTGACATTGTCAAAATACAGTACAAGTTTAAAATTATCAAAATAAAATATAAAATACTATTATATTACATACACCACTAAAGATGAAACAAACTGATCCCAAATACTCCTTATGGTTTACAATTAAGAGTCAAGATAATCAAAATTAGGCTTATATCATCTAGATGAAAATTATAACATAGGCTACTGATCCCAAATAATATTTGATACAGTACTCTGTTTACATAATTACAGTAAGACGAGAATTAACTTAGTAATAATTTATGAGAAATTCCTCATGTATTATAAAAATAATAATAATAATAATAAAACTGAGAGAAAGAAACCTAAAAAACTTCTAGAGATTGATATTCTAATTCAAAATATTCTTGCACAGAATAGAACGCATGTGTAAGAAGTCACGTTTTCACTTTTACTTTGAATCTATCTAGTGACACATCCTATGCTTCTTGTGGTCCAGATCTCGGATTTTATCTCTGCCGGTGGGCGACATCATGACTGTGGTGGAGAGGAAGAGGGAAAGTAGCGGTTGTACTAGTAAGTTAGTTAACAACCTCAATAATGACAAGCGCTCGAATCCCAACTGTTATTCACCGGCAGAGATAAAATCCGAGATCTGTAACATGTTGAACATTTTACAGCTCAAGATAAGGACTACTGGTGCCGGTACTCTTAACTTTAGATACCGGTACCTAGTCTGCAATATGGTATGTCTAGTTTTTCTTTATTATGAATATTATACTCATGTTTATGGTGTTAAAATAATGCTGTTAAAGGAGTATGTAGAAAATTACAACAGTGGAATAATTGTGAACCTTCTATAAAAAAGTGGACTAGTACCTGATAAGGAGATCTTTTTTTGGGTTCAATGACATACGAGTGAGTAAGAATGCTTGGAATCTAATTATAAGATATTTGGGAAATACGTTAAACTTGATAAAATTCGTCGTACGCATAGTTCAAGTACAAAGGGCATTTCTAAATCTTGTTAGGATGAAGCAGTAAGTTACAGCACTTTTTCATTTCATTTCATTTATTGCATTCCATAGATCTTACATTAGGAATGAAGCTTTAAGATGTGGAACAAGTCAAAATTTTACAAGATTACAATTACAATTTTTTTTTTTGCAATTTCTATTTCAATTTTTTTTACAATTTTTTGGCGAGATGTGGAGAGTTGAGGTGAGGTGACAGCCGTATTCATACGTAATACGATGAGTAGAGTAATTTCATGCTAATAAGTTTTGATGTCATATGTTGAAAAAAGAAGCATTTCTTTATCAACAAATAAAGATATTTCGGCGAAAGTCTGACATAATAATGTTATTTTCTTACTGATGCTTCATATGTTTGAAAATATAACATTACATTAAGGGAAATTACCAAAGACTACTTTGAAATTACAATACTCAAGAGGGAATGAATTGAGAAATTATCTTATGTTTGTTGGCCGCACTGCCAGAGATGAGAATGGCGGAAAATGAATTTTTAGTAGCAGCTGTCAAGTTGTATATATTTTGTGGCGCATGTTCTAATCCCGTTCATGAATGTTGGCAAGTGTATTTTAAGAAATAGGTCCATCATGAGTAACATTTCGTCTAAGAGTTCAGTATGTAATTTGTGAGGAGGAATATGGGGCCGGGAGTCAATCCAGTCCCTGCCCCCAAAACCTACATCTGACGTGTTTAATTTCACCGCATGGAAAACGTGGTTTTAAACTCTTACGTCAAGCAGATGTAACTACGAACTGTTTGTAACAGGACATCCATATAATATAAGGCAATATTACGTCCAGTCTTCATTCGGTCCATTTATTTATTAGTATGCTAGTGTACAGACATGATTCATTGCAGAAGGAAAGCATCAATCTGCTGTCAGCGATGGTCATTTGCTGTGCCACTTCTGTTATACATAAGTCTGTTCGGTGTGACGTGGTTGTTGTCATTACCACTTAAATCTTTACCAAAGAAAATTGTTCCAATGTACTCGCGAAAAGAAGTGGAAAAACTGCCAAATCATTTAGATGCAGCTCGGTTAGAAAGACAAGGGGACATTAACACGAACTTCCGCAAGGACGGAATAGTAGGAGATGTGAAAGATGGGCCGCAGGTCGAGGACCCGAAGACATTGTTAGAGGACATATTTCGCAAGTGAGTGCTTTTTATTGTTTTATGAACCTAAATATATTTGTAGTACTTATATGTAAAAGTAGGCTATCCAAAAGAAGTACAGTAGCTGTTAATCTAACACAGTTGATGATACAAGTTCGAGAAATTAATTTATGTTTAATTGTCGACATAAGTTGACAAAAATGAAGCGATTTACCTGGTCATCAGCATCAGCAATTGAACAATTAGACAGAATTGACCATTCATCTGTTTTGTAGAGGTTCTGGTATGTTTCGTCCTTTTGATTGGTAGCCTATTTAATTAAGATCTATTTACCATAGTCGATTGTCTTTAATTCGTGATAGATGGCTTTTCCTATTGTTTGTGTTTGTCTCAATGTTAGTAATTCAGCTCTCATTTTTTTTTTTTTTTTTTTATCTTTGACATTTTGTTTGATGTTCAGTAATTTGTACTGTGCTATTGCTCTTTGGTACCATATTTCGTAGTACTGTAATTTTGTCCTGTTTTTAAACTCAATTTTCGCAACAATGAAGTAGGCCTAATGGTGATAGTAATACAATTTAAGGAATGTCTCTGCGCTCTTTTAAGTTATTTGAGAATAAAAAAATCGTTCAGTCTGTGGTATGTAAAGAAACTGTTAGAGCCATACATTTTTTTGTTCCTCATAGCATGGCATGATAGGCCTAGTTGTTTCAAAGGCAAAGAAGAGGAAGAAAATTTGAATGGTAGAGAGTGAAGTTAAAGGGGTGGGTTTCATACCTAAAGACTCAAGTACTCCTGGGCATTCATTGATGAAAGATTTCTAAGTTTATCATATAACAGCCCAACGAATAGGCATAGTACAAACTTTGCATTATATACCAGTAGCAAAAGTAGATCAAATCGAGTTTTAATGAAGAGTTAGCCTATATCTTTTCAGAAAGGACAGTTGGTTTGTGTAGAAAAAAAAATCCTAGTTTTTTCTTTTTGTTTGAATGAGACAGAATATAATATCAAATCACTGCTGTTTTCAAAGCGAAAAATTTCCTCCCACTTCGAGTACTGCATAAGACAAAGCTTGATTACTGAAAACCAATTGACAATGATGCATAATGCGTGGATTTCTATCTTATCCATGGAAATAATTTAAAATTCTTTTATTTCCACTTGTCTGACTAGTTCCATTTCATTACTTGAGTTGCTACAAACATTGCATGACCCGTCATTCTAAATTTCTTTGTGTTTATTTCGATTTTTCATAGCTAAACCCCACTGTGACATGACTTCACTAACTGCCACTGCTAGACTAGGTGGTGCTTGTCCATGACAAGAATTCCTGTTGGAATGATCATTTTACTGGACCCTTTGAGCAAACAGGTGGTCTTGTCCATGATATGGCAGATAACACACCAGCAGTTGTGATCTGCATCACTGGATGACGAAGATCTCTGCATGCTTATAGCACTATATTATTTCTACAAGAAAACTAACAGAGCGTCGACGTAGAAGGTACTGGATTCATCCATTAATGCAGGAGCATTTTAAATTTGGTGTATTCAATGTAGCCTATTACTTAAAAAACTGAAAGATGATGAAACCAAGTTTTTTAATTATTTCAGAATGATTGAAGAAAGTTTTTCAAAATTGTTGAAAATTTTAAATGAGTAAATGATACATGAAGATACCAGCATGTGGAACAACATTTCTCCTGAATAATTTCAAGGGAAAAATTGTTCCGGGGCCGGGTATCGATCCTGGGACCTCTGGTTGAACGTACCAGCACTCTCCCAACTGAGCTACCTGGGAACTCCACCCGACACCATCTCAACTTTTCCCTTTATATCCACACAACTCGCGTGGGCTGACGAAATGCCAGAGACCCACATCGAGTGCACACAAACTCTGTGTGACTTGGAATTGTGGTTTTCTGTTAACGTACACAGTGACGTATATATTATGCAAATCTAGTCTTTCAGGTGAAGTTTCCTGTAAAGCAGATTTGAATAATTTCAAGGGAAAAATTGTTCCGGGGCCGGATATCGATCCAATTCCAAGTCACACAGAGTTTGTGTGCACTCGATGTGGGTCTCTGGCTGAGAACCTGAGAAGAGTTATTCTACATCAAATGCTGGGAAAGCCTCAAGTCATACATTAATCAACAGTTATTTGTATATGACAGGTAAGACACTTCACATAACAGGAAAATCCATGTAAACAATAAAATATATTGAAATAAATTTAGTTCAAACATAATAATAGAAATGGAACTCACCAAGGATGAAGAATGAAACTGGCATGATGAATATGTTGAAGAAAGGGTAGAAGGACTATGCCGTATGTCGATGTAGATTTTGTTACTATGATAGTGAAAAATTAGAGAAGGGAAAATGATTTTTTATATAAGTTCAAAGGTACAAACCCGGTAATTCCCCCCCCTCCCCTCCCCCTTGGTACGCCTCTGTTATCAAGCAGTTTTCTACATTTTGATTTAGATGTCTTATGTTTGAAATAGTGAAAACTACTTTGTATAAATATGGGCAATGAAAACTGTGAATTAAATACATATTACTGTTGTATAATATATGGTGAATCTTTCTTCTGTCCCAGCCACTAATAAATAAATAAAAAATACCTTGAAAATGCCTTGTATTTATAGTACTGATTAGTAGAAATTGATGTGATCACTGGGAGAGCTGTAAGCCCACCTGACCCGCCCTAAATACGTACCTTACTTATATACGAAAATCGTCGTGCTTGAACGAAGAATACCGCCATATTTCTTTAATGTAACAGTGGGTTTCAGTCTTGCCAACATAGTAATAATACTTAATCAAACCAAACCTAACCTTTCTCATAATACTAAACACCTAATCAAATCTAACCTAACCTGTCACATAATACACACCTAATCAAACTTAACCTAACCTGTCACATAATACTACACACCTGTAGTAACATACCTCACATTTAGTATCATTTCGTTTTTATGTATTGCAGGCTCTGCCAAGTGGATCATCTAGTGGATCGTACTAATACTACTAATTCGAGCAATGGCGACTTTCATAATAATTGTTGTTGTGGTTGTGATAAAAGTATTGAAAATTGGTTTATAGCGCCACATTGGCAGTGATAATAGTGTGCAATATTCGTTCAGTGGTTGGTGGAGGCTCTAGATTGACCCAATATATTTTTATTCTGTACCTGCTTAATTTTTTTTTTCCTTCCAGGGCTGATACCAATGAAAATGATCTACTCAGCTTGCAGGAGCTGTCGGAATGGATCAACAAAAAAACCCAGGAACATATCAATGAAGCTTTAAGAGAAAATTTTGGGCTGTTTGTTGTTATAGATAATAATCCCAGAAATGGTAAGTCATTATCTTAATCATGCATCCCAATGTATGACATTCGATATACAAGTAAATTAAATTGAGTAAAAATATGTTATAGTTTTTATTTTATTAATATTCAATTCACGAAATAGTCTTAGCAAATATCACTTGTGGTTTCATCTTTTCGGATAATTTTCCTTGTGCTTCGCTTTGCTCTGTGCTCATGAAATTATCGATAAGACGAAACTCACCCGTAGTAATGCTTATGAAAATCAGTGGGCTTTAAGTTATATATGAAATAAAATTGGGAAAGAACAAAGTACTTCTTTGTGTACATGGAAATGTCAAATGAATATTGATAGTGTAATTATGTTATTAATACCATTCAGGTATGATATCCTGGGACGAATACCATTCCTACTTCCTCCAGCAGAAAGGTTTCAGTAAAGAATACGCAGAGAACCATGACAAGAAGCATAAAGGATTAAATAGGTCTATGAAAGGTAAGTGAATTTTCTTTCAAATACTGTATGTATTTAAAATCCGTTCTATCAATTTTGTCCAAAGGAATGCAGCATGGTAACCAAAACTCTGAAAGTGCTTGAAAGCTCCATACTCTTCAGACTTATGACCCTGTAATTCATTTCTACCTATTTTCCCATATGAAGGACGAACTGTTTGTGCGTAGATAATTTTCAGCACAAGAATTTACCACAGATACAAAGTAAAGTTTTAGCACAGTGTAGTATATACAGTCACGAAGCTCAATACATAGTAAATATGCATCCATAGATAGTTTCTAACCACTAGGATCGCTACTATCGCCTCATCACAGACAATGCGAAATAGTACCTGCACAGTCTATTGTTTCTAGTACCCTCATAAACTTAAGCTTCGTGACTGTATATACTAGACTGTGGTTTTAATCTATCCCAGAAAATATTTTTCACAAATGATAAAATTTTACTAATGCTAGGAGATGTGCTTAGTGGATGGGGAGATTACTTTGAGAATGAATGTGTATAAGTTGTCACATAATTAATATATGTCTTGTACTTACAGCTTTTAAGGAACCCGGAGGTTCATTGCCGATCTCACATAAACCTGCCATTGATCCCTATCCTGAGCAAGATTAGTCCATATATTATTTCAATGTACCGAAGTACATTGAAATAATATATGATATGCGTAAATCACGAAGTGATTTAAGACGGCGCTTATTCCGTCGGATCCCGGCCAACTAGTCACTCATAACGAGTGCACCTCAGCACATGTGTGGACTTCGGTCCTATGTTCATAGACATCTATGACGTAGTGCAGAGGGCGGCCACTAGAGGGAACCCAAGAGTTGGAACTCAATCAGAGACAATTCTGTTCGACGCCGGGGTTGTATCCGGTGTGGCTTAGTGGATAAAGCATCAGCATGTAGAGCTGAAAACCCGGGTTCAAGTCCCAGCGCCAGAGAGAATTTTTCTCCGTTCCATTACTCTTTCATCGTAAGATTAATCCAGTCACTACCATCATATCCCATCTCTCTCAAATTCATTTTAATATTATCTTCGGAATATGTATTATATGTCTTTCTTGTGTTAGGTTTTACCGTACCTGGTTAACATGTTTCGGCCTGTTATTGGCCTTCTTCAGAACTGGTTGTTGCTGGTCTTGGCGCCTTTTGTTTTGTTTCCTGTGGGGTGTGTTTGTGTAGTGTAATGTGGAGTCAAAGAGTGCGTGTGTTCTGAAATTGAGAATTGAATTGTGTGTTGAGAATTCCACATCACAGACATCATCACAAAACAAAACTACTTCACATACAATAACAAATATTACACTCAAACCGAAGGCCTACCCATGGGGTCACCCATTTCTAGCATACTAGCAGAAATATTCATACACCACATAGAACAGATATACATACTAAACAAAGACAACAACAAACACGCAGACAACATCATATATTGGGACAGATACGTAGATGACATACTAATACTATACAAAGAAAACAAAAGACAGATCCAAAACCTGCATCAACACATAAACAAAATACACCCAAAGCTACACTACACATTAGATATTGAAAAAACAAATCCATACATTTTCTAGACATCACAATAACAAAAGTCGACAACAAACACACATTCAGAGTCTACAGAAAACCCACAACAACAACAACAAAACACATATACAACACATCCAACCACCCAACACAACACAAACAAGCTGCATTCCGAACAATGGTACACAGACTACTCAACATACCAATGAACCAACATGATTACAAAGAAGAGCTAAACACAATCAAATACATAGCACAAGAAAACGGATACAACCCCAACATAATAGATAACATAATACGAAAGACAAAACATAACCACAAAAAACATAAGAATACAACACAAACACAAGAACACAAAAAATACATCACACTATTATACGAAAACAAAAACACAAACAAGATTGCAACCTCATTCAAAAAATTAAATTACAACATCTCTTACAGAACAAATAATACTCTACAAGAACATTTCAACACACAAACAAACAAACAAATACAACCTCGCAGGCATACTCGTATACAAACTCAAATGTAACACCTGCAACAACTTCTACATAGGACAGACAGGCAGTTTATTTCAAACACGTTACAAAGAATGCATCACAGCCATAACAAAATTACAAAACACTTCCACATTAGCAGAATACATCACAAATACTAACCACACATACAGAGACATCAACACAGACATGGAAATTCTACACATCCAACCAAAAAGCCAGAAACTAAACACACTAGAATACGAAATATACAGACACACAAAAACACATCCAAATGAAATTCTCAACACACAAATCAATTTCAGAACACACACACTCTTTAACTCCACATTACACTACACAAACACACCCCCACAGGAAACAAAACAAAAGGCGCCAAGACCAGCAATAACCAATTCTGAAGATGGCCAATAGCAGGCCGAAACATATTAATCATGTATGGTAAAATCTAACACGAGAAAGACATATAATACATATTCCGAAGTGATATAGTGTTAAAAGTTGTGTACTGAAGATGTATATATATTTATGTCTCGGTCTCCTCAAAGGTCTTTTTCCCACCGGCCTCCTAACAAATTATATTTATTAATAGGCTTATAAAAATAAAATCTGTCATACAAATTGAAAATGTGTGTGTGTGTGTGTGTGTGTGTCCACTTCACTTACGTGATTCGGGTTCCGTATATTGCGGATAGATGGCAGGCCTGCACACCACTTTGGCGGGCCATGCAGTGCATGATGTGTATCTGTGGAGAGTTATGTCGAATTGAAAATGTTGTGGTTATGGTGTCTGTTTTCCTATAATGGCAATAGGAAGGCATGCTTGATGTTTGTTGCAGAAGCAATCATGCGTGACCGAGCATCGTGGTCAGAAGCTGCACGCAGCGATCCAGATCATCTCACCCTTGATGAGTTCCTTGCCTTCCGCCATCCAGAGTCGAGCCATGCTACGATATTAACTCTGGTGGACGAACTCTTTGACAAATTCGGTGAGACTTTCTTCAAAGAATTGTAATTTGTGGAACCTGCATTTTAGTATTGTATTGTATTTATTAGCTGTCGTTATAGCAAAAGCTAATGACATTGTCAAATTACAATAGCACATTGTTGTGTCTACAGTGCGGAATATTTGTGTTACAGACCGTGATGGAGATGATTTTCTGACGGAAGATGAATTCTCCAGTCTCCAAACAGAAGGGGATGGGGAGAAAGAAGGTGAAACACTCACTCAGGGAGAAGAAGAGAGGAGAAAAGAATTTCGAAACGTGATAGACAATAACCATGATGGCAAGGCGGATAGAAAAGAATTGCTGGTAAGTAACTGTTCGTTTCTTGTGTTGTCACTTCAGCCCAATGTAGAGTATGAATCTCCTGTTTATAGTCTTCACACTTAAGTCCATGGTTATTATTTGTCAGCTTTTTTATACCGATATATTGACATTCTTGTAGGTATTTGGTGTTTGTCCAGAGACTGATTACGATCGTTTGAGAATGATGATAGCTTATCTAAAGATTTAACGTAGGGTACTTGAAAATAAATATGCTTTTTAAGGAGTCTGTATTTGTATAGTTTAGATGCGAATTATTATTGACTATGAAGGTAATTTGTTATTTAACAAACCTACAGAGATTGTTAAGATTGATGAGCTGATGATTTTGATGATTACAGGAGTAACAGTGAAATAATGGCAAGAAGAGTGAAATATTTGGGGAAAACTTAAAACATATCTGCTCCATTCATTACAAATCTCACAATATTTGCCAATAAATTATTGACCTTTCAAGATGCAAGCTAAAGAGCTGTAGTGAGGCCTGATCGGAATTCTCTCTCTACTCTCTTTTTCTTTTTAAATCTTTACTTTTTCCAACTTTTTTTTTCTTTCTTTGTTTCGTTTTTTTCTTTTCTTTCTTCCATCTCACTGTGCTACTTCCTTTATCTCATTTTCTTTCCTTAATTTTATTACTGCTTTTTTTCTTTCTTTCCTGTCTTTCTTCTGCCGTTTCTTACTTAGTTATTTGTCTTTATTTCTCCGTTTATTTTCCATTGTATTTCTTTATTTGTTTCTTACTTTCTTCTTTTTTCTTTTCTTTCTTCTGTTTTCCTTTTTTTGTGTTTTCTTCGTTATTTGTATTCTTTCTGTATTTCCTTTTCATTCTTTCCCTTGTCTTTCTCTCTTTCTTTTTTACTTCCCTTTATTCTGTTTTCTTTTTTTATTTTTCTTTCTTTTTGATTTGTTTTTTATTTAGGCCTATTGCTCACTCACTCACTCACTCTTATACAGACCCAGAAACGAAATTTGGGCCTTCTGAATTTTCCCGTACAGACCCAGAAACAAAATTTGGGCTACCTGAATTTTCCAAGTTCGAGTTACAACATATTGCGCATGAGTCTTACTGACCATGCGCAGTATGTTATAACTGTAACTTGAAAAATTCAGGTGGCCCAAATTTTGTTTCCAGGTCTGTACATGGATGACCATATCAAAAGATTTCAGTTCGTTTGCAAATCTCGCAATTGATAATTGTACATGGACAGTAACAAATGTGAAATTATGTATGTTGATTGTGTGTGTTACTAGATGTACATTGATCCGAAGAATCCTCGTCACGCACGTGAAGAAGCAGAAACTTTGTTGGTTATGTCGGACATGGATCATGACGGGAGTCTCTCCCTTAGGGAGATTTTCAACAAGATGGATCTCTTTCTCGGCAGCAAAATGGTGGACACTGCTCGCAGCTTCCATGATGAGTTTTGAGCACAGGCAACTACAATTTCAGGGTAACACTTTATATTAGGCATGAATTATGTATTTGATATGTAGTCGCATTAAACGTCTGAATGTAAATTATAAAGGTTCAGCAAAGCAAACTTATAGCAATCACTTAAAATGACAGACATGTGATTTTTTTGTCTCATTTTACTCGTTATGAGGGTTATTCACAAGATTTCCGACTAAGAATATATTTGGACACGTTTATTTTCTTATCTTACTCAAGAAGTATGATATTTTATTTTATATTTTATGTAGTGTAGTGGAGAGGTTGCTGAATATGGATCATACGGTTGATAGTTCGAACCTACTATCTCGAGTACATATTTATACTATCTTTAATTAATTATATTTTTTATTCTTATTCTTTGCCGAGCATGGTATTATAAAAGTTAGCATTTCCTTCTCTTATTTGGGAGATCCGGGGTTCGATCCTAAGGGCCAGTTATTCTGATTTGGATTTTTTTTGTGGTTTCCCAGCTATCCAGTCAAATGCTGGGATAGTACCAATTACAAGGGCCACGATCTACTTCCTTCCCAGTCCTACAATCTTTCATAACACCATTGTCATCTTCTTGCTTTCGCTACAGGCCGGCTATCTGACTGAGTGTGCTCTCCTGTTTCGAGAGAAAAGAGCTTTAGAGAGGCAAACTCTGGAAAGTGTAAAAAGCCTAACAAAAAAATCTCATTCTCTTCTTTCATTATATTTTTTTAGAGTTCATAAATTGTTCTTTTATGATATTTATTTTATCATCGTAATATCGTGGAAAGATAATATCCTGTGAGTACATACAAACTTCAACAACGTCAATAAACAACAAGCTTATTCTAATAGGAATTATTAAAATATAATAATAGAAAAGTGAATGTTATCCAAAAATATTTTTTGAATATATGAAATGAAAATCGTTTATTATAGAGAATGAAAAAAAAAAATGACGTTATTAAACAGAAGACCTTTTATTTTGCATTTTGCTAATAACTTTCTATTGCATTTTTTGAATAATATGAAATGGAAATAATTTATTGTAGAGAGTAAAGAAATAGGCGTTATTATTAAATAGAGACATTTTTATTTTGCATTTTACTATTAACTTATGTTTGTGTATTCTATTTATATTTTATATATTTTGGCCATGATTGTTTGGCCAAACACCTGCATAGAATTGGAATATATCAGTCCCCTAACTGCCCATTGTGCAACTCAAACCAAGAAATGGATTCGGAACACCTCAAAATCTGTGCTTCAGTGGCTGGTCATGATAATATCTTTGAAAAATATTGGAGTGCAAGAGGTCAAATGACTTTATTGTCAAACGCCTGGCATTAGAAAACAACAACAACAACATATTTTATATTGATATGGTAATGATCCAATTTCTTCATTTTACTACTTTCTATATTTTAATGGATAATACACATAATAAAAACTTGAAAAACGTAAATTCTATCTACAAACGGAATATATTATAAATGCATTTGCTTTAAGATCACATTTTGATTGCGGAATGTTTATCGAAAAACAAATTTCATTCACATTTCGAAAAATAGTACTTTCTGTAATATGCTTTGAGGTGAATCATACACATTCGACATCATTGTAACGTGCAGCAGACAACTGATGATGAATCAGGTTCTATGATTATAGTCCAGCATCTTAGTCACTGTGTCCTGTAGGACAGCCTCCAACTTCACCTCCTTACATTACGTCTTATAAGGATTACAGGGAAATTCAAAAGCTAAATATCCCACAAATTAAGGTCCATTCGTCGGAATTTTTGGATGGTTATTATTTTCTCTTCAGATTGACATCATAAAAATCCCCCAAAATTGGTAGGACTTATCTTGTGAGCATAATTCGATAGTGTTTGGGTAAACGGAGATAAGTCATAAAAATGAGTTTTGAGATGAATGAAAATTAAACTTAAAAAAACCCTTATTGCATATTAATTTTCTACACAAATATAATACATCAAATACTAGCATTCTTTTGTTTTTTGCACACCCACTTGTAAAATTTAACTTTTGTATTCGTCTGGGGAACAAAATTCCATTTGCGTAAAAAATGACTTAACCCCCTTTGCCCGAACACCATCAAATTCACATTACAGCTCTTATGCGTCTAGAAGAGTATCTGTAATGTACTATTTGTAGCATTAGATATTAATTCAATCATGTGATAGATATTGTGTTACTTTCCCATTAGACAAGAATTCAATATATTCAAGGTTACAGCACAAGAGGATGACTGTGGACAATTCGAAAACAGATTTGTCGTGGGCTTACGGGCAGAAGGCTCTAAGCCTTTGTACATTTGATTGGAGGACTATTGCTTTCTCTTTGTAAGCCCACGGCACATCCTTCGACCCCTTGTGTGTTCTTTCAGTCATTCTTTTACTGCTCACTTCTTTTAAGTATAATTGTACACTATTATTTTCGGTAGGCTGTAATTGTCACATACTCAAAGAAGATTTACTTGAAAATTTGCTTAATAAATCAATTTAGCATAGTAATAAAGTAAAATGTCTTGTGCTGCAGCATCGTGGTTTAAAGCATCATACTTTGAACTAGCATTACATAATGAACAGTTGATGAAGTCTTTACTGGCTTGATTAAAATTATCGTTCACTTCCGTTGAAGCATGTGGATATGAGGCCAGCAGACAGCTGGTAGGCCCTGGCCCTCTGAAGCCTCTTGTACACAGGATTGATGAGGTAAAATAACTTCATGAACCAAGATAACTGAAAATGATAGACAAGGATGTGGAATATGTATCAGTTAAAAGCTGGGTTTAAGCTAGAAAATAAATAATTGTCGCAAAAATGGACAAATGAAAAATTATATTTGTGCAAATTGCGAAATGCATGTGCAGTATTATAAATAATTGTGCAGAAAAATAAAATTAATAAAGTATGCAAAAATAAAAAATTACGTAATTTGTTTCTAGCTCCCAAGGCTACTAATGTTACTTTTCTATCGGAGTTGTAATTTCTAAAATCAAATCAGTGTGGAAAAGCGAAAATCAATAAATAATATTAATAGATACAATGGAAGAATATTTATGTAAATTCTTAATGACTTTTGCGGGATTTAAATATAGATAGAGACTGATAAAGTAGTCGACACGGCTCTGGACGTTTCAGACATGGTTCTATAGACCGTTATACTCCCATCACGCTATAGGTATTGCTTGTTTTACACAGTATTGTTAGCTATACTATTATCACACCTGTGCAATTTATTGTTTACTTATTTAGGTTTTATTTGAAAACAGTTAACAGTACTATCTTTGCTAAATTACAAACACATTGTTTTATAGTAATTTAACAGGGAATTAATAAAATACTTTTAGAATAATGCTTAAGAAATGGCTCCTATTACGATTTTTCTTAAATATTTATTTAAGCTTTTCATAAAATGAGTACCAGTATTTTAGGTCAATTTGGATATAATTTAGAGAGAAATTAGGAAAATAGAATAGCATAAACTCTTTTCTGATTTTTATTAATTCCATACCTAATTACTTCATACAAGTAGAATTCTGTGTAAAATGGTGATATTGTACACATTAGTAATGCAGAACTATTGGGAAACTTTGGTGAAAGATTATTAGATTTCACAGAATACACTATATAATGCGTGTGAATTATATATTTTCTGGGATTTTAATTTTACATTATTATGTAAATATTAATAAAACAAAATTTGTTGTTCAGTTATATAAATACATGTAACAAGTAAGGTATTGGTTCTTATAAGAATATCATCTTTCAACAGTACATGTTTGTATATTATAAACAACGAGTTCTGGATTCTTTTTTCATGTTGCGGACAAGAGAATTTTAGATGTATTCTGAAATACTGTCCAGCAAGGCAAATTATTATTTTAGTACAAGCTGCAATAAAATTTTATAAACACAAAGAGGTTTTGTGACATAGTCTACTATTACTGAAAGAATCCAGTTGTCTTTGTGTCCGCCATGAAGGTCATCTGATAATTTATTGTACCATCACAAAGTAGCATAGTAAATGCAAAAGGAATTGCTGGGACGTTAGAGATTGCTTCGTTGAAGTGTTGCTTTTATGCATAAACTTACGCATTTAATTAGCTTGTGCTAGCCGTGGGATGCAGGAAATGATGGATGTGATTATAAATAAATGTATTAATCCTTTATCTGGTTTTAAAACTAGTTTTCCTTTAAAGAGTTAAATTGTTTGATTATGTTACTAAAGAGTAAATGTTTCCCATTACACTTTGCCATATTTATAATAAAGGATTTAATTAGTTTTTTTATGACGAGAAAAAGGGTTAATACAATTTGTTATTATTTATTGATTAGTGAAGTCTTGATATGCGTACAGAAACAAATTCTGAAATACCCATGTAATGCATTATAATTATGTAATGATAATAATAGTAAACTGCCCCCATTGAGGGTAGCCCTTACGGACTCAGTATATCCTCAAAAAAAAAAATATTATACATATGTAAACATAGATATTAAATTTTAAAGAAGGGAAACAAAGAAAAGGGCGTGAAAAATTACAATTGCTATTAATGTGGCACCATGTGATTAATTAGGATTTGGTAGGATTTTTTTAATACAATTATCACAATGTCATCCCTCAGAGATGTTGGCAGAGCAAACTGCCATCGAAATTCTTCGAAAAAAGCTGGTATAGTCTCTCGAGCACCTATGAGCAAGCCGAATACCTCAACGTGAATTAAGGCATATTTCATCTTGAAATAGTTGACTATAGGCTCATAGATCGACTTCTTCTCAAGGTGGACCCCGGCTGACTGATGACATTCTACTTCAAAACGTATCGTGGGGTCCACAATGATGCTCTGTTTAGTGTCAGCATTGTACGCTAAAATATCTACTCGTCTCGTTGACCCATTTTCAGCTAGACAGGAGATTTCTTTTCTACTATCCAGCCATTATTTCTTAATGCGGCAGTTAATTTAATTGTAATAGAATGGGCATCATACCATTCGATTTATTTCATTCTCTGCTGGTGCAGATGTGTGACATTTTTACTTCTGTCATTAAAGAATGTTTCTTTTCATATCAGATGATATGATGATGATGATGATGATGATGATGATGATGATGATATATAAACGAAAAATTTATCGATTTACTAAAAATTTAGCACCAGTATGATAAGCATTTTATTGTAGTATTCGTTACCTTAAAGCAAGATTCCACTCTGTTAATAAATTGAACATTAAAATGAATAAATATCAGTACAAATACTGGTATGTACTTCCTTGCATAAATTGTGTGTATGTGTGTGTGTGTGTGTGTGTGTGTGTGTGTGTGTGTGTGTGTGTGCGTGCGTGCGTGCGTGCGTGGATAATTTCCCAATAATACTACTTTTGCAAATGGTATGTTTATTGTACATATAAATTCGAACTTCACTAATCAATCACATTTGAAAAATAATCATTGGCTGAATGTTGGGATATTCATAATTTGGGGCCTTGATGGGTGTTTTTTGATTTTCTGGAAAGTATTAGAATGATTAAAAGGAATTGAACAATACTGACTACTTACAGTAATTGCAACTTGGGGATCATTAGAGAGTATACTAAAAGTTATTGATACTGGGAAAAGAAATACTGCTGCAATATTACTATAAGTGATATTTTAGAATAATCAAATTTACAGTGAATAACAATACCTACGTGTTGCAGGATCTGAGATAATTATTTTAGAGATGAAGCATTTATATATTGTTATCAAATGTTGATAATAACATTGCGAATTTTTTCCCTTGGTACACCAATTTATTGAATAGTGTTTTAAACATTTTGATTGCTTAGAAAAAATTCCATTGCTTTGCTGAATGTGTGGTGATGAATGTTTTGATCTTTCCTTTGTTGTGGTGTATTGTTAATTTAGTAACAGAACTTTAGATTTTACTAAACTGTTATACAGGATGGAAATGAAATAACCCTATGGATATACAGAGTGAATAGCTCATTTGTATGTAACATGAAATTGTAATACCATATTGGTGGAAAGTCCCTAGTTTTCTCAGAAAAAAAAATGTTCCCCCCACCAAATGTTTAACACCCTGTCATTCGGTAACTGTTGTTAGTAGGATCGTGAATTTTGTCCATATTGATAGAAAATCTAATCGTTTAAGCCTCTGATGTATTTTAATAACGTGGACAGTTTTCGTGTAAATTTAATTTAAAAACCACTAAATTGAAGCCACTGACCAATGCCACCAGCTTGCAACATTGTAGCCAGAAAGGGAGATGGGAGATAGTTCACTAAGACAGACAGACAGACCTGAGTTCGTTGACCTCTTACATCTGAACTACGGAAGAAAGAGCAATGTGTTGGTAGTGATGTTGCCAGATTACAGAAACTTTCAACTTAATTTTCTAATTAAAGTGCATTTATTCACAAAACGTAATATAGATTTCAGTGACGGTTCCTCGGGGGAGGGAAGGGAGGAACGTCCTCCTCACATTTTTCTTCTTTTGAAAGTAAATATAAAATGAAATATATGCCTTGAAATTCGAGGAAGATTCGATAACTTTTAAGTTCACAGCTATAAGAAAACCTCGGTTGATCGAGTTTTAAATGACGCATACTCATGTGCTGCTAGAAAACTGTGAGAAGGATGCGAGATTGTTTGTGTCGAGGAAAGTCAATCCATTCCTCCTTTACAGCAGTTAATACACATAGACAACAGCGAGCTAGTGGCGAGAGAACGAAGCAGAGTTTTAAAGAAAGTAAATGAACAGAGAGGGAGGAGATCCTCTGAATCAGCGCATGGGCGGGAAAAAGAAACCGACTGGTCTTGCAGCAAGCTTGCTACTGCTGCCATCTAACGATGCTGCATTCAACCAGACTATAACACATCTAGGAGGAGACACAATAAAAACAGTTTTAACGCAAAGCTATGAAAGACATCATATAAACTTTTTTTAAAATTATAATTCAAAATATATTATTCATTGCACTTTATGTAAGCTAGTATTCATGGTTTGAAACTTTCGAGGATATCTGAAAGTTGAAGTTGGATTTATATAAAACAAAGAGGAAGTAGTTCTAAGTTAGTACCGGTATCGCAGATCTTTTTGGCCTCTGAAATTCACTTCCATTGTTTACTAGACAGGACAACAGCCAAGTTGTCAGTTTTTTTACAAATATATTTGAAATTGAAAGTACTGCAAACTACATTATTTTTAACATAAAAAAATTAATCAGCCACCGGTAGCTTTGAACAATAACGGTAGTATGACTTTACAAGAACTGACATTCTTAAAAAGCATGTGATACTGAACTTGTAAAATGTACATGTGGCAACACAGACCACGTGGGTGAGTGCAGTGTTCTCGCTTTCGTAACAGATTATTTCTCATTCCCATTTCCGTAAAACGGTTCCGGTTACGTGTTAGTAGCTGGTCTCTTCCAACACGAGTGATGCTGTAGTGTGCGTGAAAAATGCTGCGAGGTTGTGAATTTCCTTGTAATTGTTAATTTGTGCAATTATTCAACAATGAATGGAAGTGAAAACATATTATATTTTGGACAATTTAGGAAACTCAGTTTACAAAAACAGATTATTGCTATACAAAAGGGAAGGCCAACCCTGACACTAACTGGTCTTACATGTATGCATGTAGGCTAATTTGTAGCATGTTTTTGTCAAGGTGTCATTTTGCGCTGTTAACTTCTTTCCTCCTCTTAAGAAATATGCAGGAACCGCCACTGATAGATTTTATATTCACTTAAGTGTATCTTATCGCCCCTTTCAGTCTGCAGGATTATTTCACTTCCACCTTGTATATTGTTTATAATTATGGTTATTTTCTGCTGAAACTGTGAATTTAAATTATGTTTTCAACTGCAGTAGTGACATTGTGACTACAATATCATAGGCAAGTATTTAAATATTATTCTAATTAAATGAGATGAAATCAGTTTTATTTTTTATGTATTGCTATGCCCTCTTGCCAATTTTGATCGGACTTGGTACAAATATTTATTAGAAGGAAAACTTTTAATTTCATTTCTAAATGATTTTGAGTTTTCTAAAAACATTACTGAAATATTAGAGCTTCATTATAGTATACCCAGAATGTGTGTGTTAATATAAGAACAGCTGAGACACATTTTATCTCTTCTGCAATTATAACTTTAGTAATATTATAACAGATGAATCACTTTTATATAACTAAAAGTCGATAAAAGATTCAATATCATTATTATGGCCTTTCACGAAATGCAGTGTTGTGTTGTACTTCATTAGAAAAGTAATCATACGATTTTTTTTTTATTAAGTTTTTATGTAATGGAACAAGAATGAGATTGAATTAAATTTTAAGTTTAGTCATCTAAATCAAAATTTAACTGACATGACAATATTTAATAGGACTTCAATGTAATATTTGATCAAAATCTCGTTTTGAGTTTTATACATGTGTACAGTTGTATAGTGGATAGACTGAACAAAATATGTAGGTACTTCGCATGCCTAGAAACTTACATAAGGCAGTGGTAGTTGTTATACTTAAGCTTTGCAGCTGTATTGAAGTCATTGTACAGCTTCTAAAAATTTGTATGCTTATAGTGAAGAAATAATTCATCATTTTTCTCGTGTTAAATCTGTGCCAAAATTGTGAAAATTGTGTCGTCTGTTATACATTCTGCAATAACATAAATAAAATTTGATAAATCAAATTTATACCCTATATAAAACGTCAGTTTGATGATGATAAATTAATATGTTTTTGGTTTCATTTTCATCTGTTAATAGTGAGAGAATTTATTAAAGAACTTCATGAAATTGTATTTAATAATAATATTACATGCATTTACGTGAATAATAGTACATAAGACATGAGACATGGATGCAGTTTGAAACCTTTAATATTTTTCTTTATAATATATTTGTTAATGTATAGTATTCAGAATTCTGAATTTAAGGATATAAAGATAGATAAGATTTACAGTGTAAAATTAGAGTAACATACACTGTGTTTCAAAATGAATATCGGGGTTTTAAGGCTTTTTAGTATTTAGGGGAGAGTCGGGTAGTATCAGACATCGGGTAATATCGGACAGTGAGTTTCTTTCATCTACCACACGATGATAGTACCTGATTGACATGGTTACGTTTCTGTAATGTCGCATAGAGAAACGTAACCATGTCATTCAGGTACTACCATATGGTGGTAAATGAAAGAAACGCACTGTCCGATACTACCCGACTCTACCCTATTACATTTAACATACAATTATAAATAATACATGAAATGAAAGAGCAACTCAAACGGTTTTGTACGCGCATGCACTTTTTCCTCTGTCTTCCGTTAGAAAGCGCGTTGAACGAGTGAGAGAGTCTTTCACACGTAGCCCCAAGAAATCTGTTCGGAAGGCTAGTCGTGAATTAGCAATTCCAGCGACATCTGTGTGGAGAATTTTAAGGAGACGCATATGGAAGTACGCGATTGGTTAAATGACGTTGTACCCGATCGCTGGATTGGCCGAAAGGGGCCAAATGACAGAACTTGTTTCGCATGGCCTCCACGTTCACTATATCTTATGCCATGCTATTTTTACTTTGGCGATTCATAAAGGATCGTGTGTATCTACCTTCGCTACCAGCTGACCTCCCAGACTTAAGACAGAGGATTGAAGCAGTTGTTGCAACAATTACTCCAGACACACTGATCAAGGTTTGGGAAGAACTCGCTTATCGACTTGATGTGTGCCGTGTGATGAATGGTGCTCACATTGAGCACTTGTAGCAAAACTGTTTGATTATTCTTTCATTTGGTGTATTATTTATAATTGTACGTTAAATGTAATAAATACTACAAAGCCTTAAAACCCCGATATTCATTTTGAAACACCCGGTATTTTATTTCCTTGTTAGTGACTTTCCTTCAAACATGTGTGAAATTACCAAGCAAAGATAAGATACCCATTTTATATAATCTATGCAGGTCACCAGCATAAAATGGTGTTTGAATTACCTTCCCAGACTTCCAAACTCACATACATTATAAACATTTATTGAATTTTATTATTTATAGTATTGCCTTTCCGTAATATATCCTTAAAAGTCAGTTGTTCTTGTTGTTTACATATTGTTAAAATAAAAGTGAAGGAAAAGTTTTAATAAACGATGCAACTGTTGCAGGATTTCATTTTATAGGATTTATATTACTAATGGAGCATATTGGCATAATGCACACAAGCTGATTTGTTTCTAACTAATCCACGTGAATTAATACCACAATAAGCATAGATATAGAAAAATGAAGAAAGCGTACTTCTGAATATTGTCATAATAAAATATTATGTACACATATTTATAATTAAAATAGGAATCTCACCTCATTTGCTACGAAAATGATCAATTCAGAAACATTATACATATTTTAGTAAATTTTAAAGTCCCTTTCATCCTGTTAGCCTGTATTTATTGTTAAGTGTTAATGGACTTTGTTGGTGTGTAAATAGTACAGATGATTTGTGCTGTCTAAGCAATGTCTTTTCTTTTCGTTTCGATGATTAATTTAGTAATTGATTAACTAGCGGACTTACTCTTGTTAATTATGTAAGTCTGTGCGGCTTACAGCTGTTTCGGTGCTTCATCACACCATCCGCAGAGTCTACTAGATCTCGGCGTCATCTCGAACTTCTCTGTCTGTTGTGTGGGTGCACTAAATCACACCCCGATCAAATTCTCAACACACAGTTCACACACACACTATTTGACTCCACTTTTCAACAATCAAACGCACCCACATAACAGGCAGAGAAGTTCGAGATGACGCCGAGATCTAGTAGGCTCTGAGGATGGTGTGATGAAGCACCGAAACAGCTGTAAGCCACACAGACTTACATAATTAACACGAGTAAGTCCGCTAGTTAATCAATTACTTGTATTCAAGTGTTAAAAGTAGTGTACGCTAGATTCAAAATGGATTAATTTAGCTGTAAGCATAATGCTAGAATGCTGTAGAAAATTGAGTTTATAGTGTTAGTCATGAGAAATCTGTGTTAAATAATGAAACATTCCTTTATTAGGACCAAATTTCATGAAGTTCTAATGTGTACCATATGAGTATCATTGTGTAAGTAACTTGGTTACAAACAACACCATTAGTGTCAAAGGGCTGTGACACAGCATTTGCAAATCCGTAGGATAATTTGTATAATTTATAATTTAAAATAATGACTCTGATAGTAATAAGAGTGATAATGATCATTTGTTACCTCATATTTACAGAAGAAAGGGACAAATTGTTTCACATATATATTTTGGATGCATTCCCAGTATCTTTGTTGTGAGGTTATTAAATTTTTATTGCATGTGTCACAATTTTTGTATATCTATTTCCACATTTTCCACTCATGTATGAAGTGCAATATTTTTATGAACAAAACGACTTTTGTCATATTAAATTATATCACATTCCATCTGAAACGGATGTTATGTTGTTTGTTTTCCATATCCCTCCCATACAGCAACAGCCCTCCTTCATGATCCTTCCTTTCACCCTTTTCAGGCGAGGATGTCGTTTATTTATTTCATGGCTGTGGTGGGGGACTGAGAAGTAAGAGATGAAGACTAGTAACGTGTCGCTGTCGGTAGGAACAATCTCACTTTATCAGATGCTCTAATAAATTATTCTTATAGATCTCTATCAACACTTGAAATTTGAATTTCAATAGTTAACAATCAATCAATCAATCAATCAATCAATCAATCAATCAATCAATCAATCAATCTTCTTAATGTATCCAGCTGTTTGCTGACAACATAAAGTCCACTATAGCCCACTGTAGTCTGTTCAGTTGTTTTTCATGAGAAATGAGGGGTATTTTGATCGGTGTTCATTATAGATGCCTGTTGCTAGTAGCCAGAGTTGGGGTGTAGTCAATATATACTGCAGGGCTGTGTCTTCTGCAACTGGTACTGATGATTTTAATTTACTTCTTTTGTGGTTTATGGATGGACAATATAGAAGAATGTGTTCCAGATCTTCATCATGATTATTACACCACAGACAAGTAGGATTATCAGAAATGTGAAATCGGTGTAGGTACAATTGAGTGACAATATGACCTGTTCTGGCGCTTGTTAAAAATGTTTGAACATGTCTGGGCAAGTTTTTGTACATTTCCAGGTCATTTGGTTTCTTTTGTACAGAATGTAAAATTTTTCCTTTGTCAGAAGAGAGCCAATTGTTGATCCATAGGTTTGTAAAATGAGACTTTACTGAAGCAAAAGCACTGGATAGAGATATCACTTGAAGAGGTCTTGGTTGCAAATATGTTGCCTGTTTTGCAATATTATCGACTTTCTCGTTTCCAGATATACCACAATGACTAGGTATCCATTGAAATGTTATTTCCTTTTGGAGTTCTTTTAGTTTACTTAGTTATTTCTGAATTGGAATAATTCTATGTGCATATAGGTTTGATACATATTTAATTATATTAAATATAGCCCTCTTGGAGTCGGTAACTATGGAATAGTTAACAAGAACTGACTCTAAAATCGCCCTTTCTTTCAAGTCTTCAGTAACAAAGTACAATGGAGTTCCTCCGTTGGAATCTTCTATACATCTTGATTACACAACTTTTAACACTGTATCACTTCGGAATATGTATGGTAAGACTTTCCTGTGTTACCTTTCAACGTACCTCGTTAACATGGAATCTTCTGTTATGGAAACTTCTAATTTGAAAAGCTAGCTGACTCCTCCCACTACTGGAACACCACTCAATACGTTAATGATAAGGCGATTGCTTTGCTCATGTTTGATGTTGACATCAAAAGACAAGTAAAGAAAAAGAAAGAAATTCAATGTCACTTATACATGAAAATACAAACTTAAATAAGAATTATTTTAGCATCTAAATATATATAGGCCTACGTACAAATATAAGGAGAAGATTTGTTAATAACATAATTCCTCTAAATGAAGGGTTCAGAGCCATAGTGGGCCAAACGCCATTTATTAAAAATGTAGAAAGCAAGGGTTAAAGTTAAGTAAATACCATAGTGTAATGAAGATTGACATATCATTTAGTTTTAATGTGCACACTTTATATTACTTGCTATATGATTAATTGAATTATGATAATCACTTAATTTTAACCTAGTTTTCTGCATTTTTAATATATGGCGCTTGGCCCACTATGGCTCTGAACCTTTCAAACAAAATAATTGTTTTAACATTAACGACAAAAATATTTTTAAGTCATTTAGATTGATACCCTTCATAATACATTTACTCAGACAAAAATTTAAGTTGAGACGTATAGAAATCTGCTGTGTGGTCCCTCCAACGCTTAAAGACAAGTGCCTTATCCTCAGTAATACATAGTATTAAAACAGTAAATAGTGTTTGTACTCACCCTGTTGCTTACTCCCCGCCCCCGTCCTCTGAGTTCATTGCTCAGCAGTGATTGCATCGCTGAGATAGGTGCGGGCACATAAGAATAACGTAGCACACAGTACGTACAAACGTATTAAATGACCTTGATTGTCTAATAGTTTTTAACCCCATTCATGAACAACGAAGGGATTCCACTATATCTCCGTAGTGACTGCGCAAAATGAAAAAGGCAACCCTTGATTATACTGATATATTTTTGGGGAAAGTTATTCTGGGCGCAATCATTACAGAATTTCGAAAAGAATAAGTATGATCTCGGATGCTGAGTTTTAGTTTAGCCTATTGTACTGTCAGTTGATGGTATTCGAAGTCTTAATGATCTGCTAATGAAATCAAAAGCATTCCAAACCACTGCTTTGGTGTAAAACGTAGTGGCACAGCTTGTCTACTCCTTCGTGGTGTTCCCTTTGAAACTACTGTATTTTCTCCTTGCAGCTGTCAACAGGTTCAACATAGGATTCTTTGAAAGTTTGTGTGATAATGTTAACATTTCTCAGGAGCAAACATTTTCTCTCTTAAACATTTAATTTCAATCGATCGTGGTGCATATGTGCGTGTGTGTGAGTGTGCGCGAGCGCGCTTGCGTGCGTGGGTGCACATAATTATATAGAACAAAATTACTTTGCCTAAAGCTGTTAGAAATGTCATGATTAAATAGTATATTTAGACGTAATGTGATAGTTAATAGGTGCTTCCGTGCGTGGGTATACATACTTTATGTAGTGTCCTGCAATGATCGAACATGAAAGAGGATATCAAGATACTATAAATTTCACCCTACTCCATAGACATCCCAACAGTACGTGGAAGTGAAGCGTGTAAACTAAAATAACCGAGCCCATTAAAAACCGATAAGAGGCCTTATGTTCGGTTCATGTTTGCCGAGTCTTTGTAGAACTGAAGCCCCCTTTGCGTTTGTTCAACCTTTCCCCTTCCTTACATATGTTCGGTGACTTTCTTCTTAGTTTCTCCTCTCCCTGCGCCTTTACGCTTTTAGCTGTATAAGGATACCAGGCACATATCTTGCGAAGTTACGCATAGTAATGAATATAGGTATTTCTTTTGTTATCAATATGACTAAACATTCACACAAATATACGTATTGTGGCAACCATGCTGGAAAGTTCTCGCTGTCTCGGGAGTCGAGCACGCGTTCGGCAGAAGGGAGGGCGCGCGGAAGGAAGGCGGCGGAGAGAGGGGACGCAAGTAGGTGGGCGCGGCGCGGCGAAGGGAAAGAAGACTGCGGCCGGCGCGGATTGGTGGGGACGGACGTAAGGGGAACGTCTGGATTCCGAGTGTGGGGAGGCCCAGAAAGTTCGCGAACCGATTGTTGGAGAAACAGATTGTTCCCGAAAATCGAAAGTTCGCGAAGTGTGGTTTAACAAATAAAAGCGAGCAGCTTTCGAAGAGAATTGAGTTCAGTCAGTTTTTGTGAAGCAGCCTTTGAGACCGGGGTTCGACGCGAAGCCAGTTTTAGTTCAGTCAGTTGGTGAAGCAGCAGTGAGCGTCCAGGCGGAAGAAACGCGTCCGGGAGTCTTTGGTTCGACTGGCCGTGAGCTGAGAAACTGTGGCAGCGTCCGGGTGGAAGCAACGCGTCCGAGAGTCTTGAGTTCAAAGTTCAGTGGACTCTCTCTGGAAGTCTTGGGTTCAATATGCTGTGACCTTGAATGAATGAGCTAGAAGAACTAGCCAAGGCAAACGAACTGTGAACTGAGAACTGACAGTTTGTTTTGTAAATAGTGCTTTGTGAATATTAGTTGAGATTAGGAGTACATTGTTGTTCTCAATAATCCACGTGAATTGTCATTGTCGTCTGTGGAGTGCAATACGAATACTGTGTTGCTGTGTGGAGTGGAATACCCATTGTCGACGGGAATGTTTAAATTCAGAAATAGAAAGCCATTATTGTTGTGAATAAAAATAACATTATTGTTTTGAATTAAAATTCACAGTATAAATAAATCAAACAAAATATATTTTTAGAAAACACTTATGTTCAAAGTACCGATTAGTATGTGCAAACTTCAAACATGAGAGAGGAAACCAAAACATTGCAAACTTCGTCTTATACTATATTAAAAAAAACTAATCGTAAGATATATGCTCAAATTCTTAAGCGGTTTAATATAGCGTCCTGCAGTGTTCGAACATGAGAGAGGCAATCAAGACATTACAAACTTCGTCTTATTTCATATGAAAAACTAATCGCTAAGTCTATGCTAAAACATGAAGGGGTCGGAGTGGAGGACAGCGAATATAACGAAATGGAACAAACACGACAGGCCTCCTTCTGCAGAGCGAACATCGACGAATGTCGAACTTCGTCATGCTCGACTAACTTGAATCGAACATAGTGCCTGTAATACTTCCATCATCCGTATAGTCACACAAATATTGTTTCCGAGAAACTGTGATTTATTTGAATATTATGTGAAGGATGTAATTATAGCTATTTTCTTTCGGTAATTAGTATAGTAACAACTATCATATATTTTAAAAACATAATGTGCTTTGTATATGTACTTATATTTCTGTCGAAGTTTAATCATATTTCTTTTAATAAAAATTACCTGTCCTTACATCTAAATAAAATTTCACAGGATTTGTTCTAAAATTCTTACTCATCTAAAAGCATGAATGGTTGGGAGAGGAGTGTAGGAGAGGCCAGCGAACTTAAAGGACACATCATACAAGGGCAAGACCGAGCGAGCGAGACAGATCCGCTTCTTCAAAGCAGACTTCGGTTCTTGTCACGCTCGACAAACTTGAAGCGAACATAGAGCATGAAATGCACGACACTAGTGGACACCCTGTCAGTAGAAAATTTTGTAGACCAGTTGACATTATTCTTAAAGAACAGACAATCTGTCATTATAAATTAAATCTGTAGACCTGTTGCCCATATATCTGAGGAAGATACGAATCATTAACATGCTTCAGAAGGGAAGTGGCTGAAGATGGGTTCTTTGTCGTAGATTTATGGCACATGACAGAATCTGTCCCTGCATGGGTTGGCATGGGAAAAATTACCGTTTCTCTCTCTTCGAGGACAAAATTCGTCTCTGCTAATGATAATCCTCGTCTATAATTCTATCACAGTTTAATAAATTTTACAAGTGCTCCTACCTCAGGTATGGAATTCATCATACAGTTATAATGGTAGTCAGTGATTCTATGTGGAGGCAATAGTAACCGATCAACCAGTTTGCAAAATATTTATTTTTAACAACAGTATATTGATTCTTTTCGACCATGTCTAACCTAATCAGAGCACTTTTATGTTGATAATCAGCTTTTAACCTATATCTATCCTCAGTCTAACACTGTTTTGTTATCTCCATCCAGATTTTCCTGATGTCCTCTTTGAACTCCTTTCCCATTTCAATACATCCTGAAGGTGGATGATGTTAGTTATCCTAGATGTGATGAAATATACTTTGTCATCATCCTGCAATATCAGAAAGGTAAGTTAAGATCACCCAACAGAAAGAACATTTCATTTTCTGACCGTTACCCTACTTCCATTTTTAGGCTAATCAAAGCATGTTTATAATGACTATTTCGCTTATGCACCAATGCAGTGTAAAAATCTAACGAGTTTCATCCAATCAAGGACAACTATTAACTGCAATATTGTCACATCTGATGCTCATTTGTTTAATATCTTGTTGTTGTAGCCTATAGATGTTAAATATTTTCATTGTCTCCTTAACAATACGAGTATAGTAGGCCTTGATATTGCGTGATGGCAGTGCTAGCAAATGAAGAGTCCACTGCAAGAATGTTGGATGTCATTTGGAATACATTTTTCAGGAGAAGCAATTGAAAGTTTGAAATGCTTAGCGCTCAAAGCTTAACTGTGATTTGCCGATCATTACTGGACAATGACTATCAGTGTTAATGCCATATAACTCTGTATGTACATTCTATATGTCTTAAGCTATGCATTGACAGTCTCGGTTCATTTTCGACAAGAAAGTGAGATCCATCATTCTTGCAGTGGAGTCTTGAAATGCAAGTATTAAATATCTTAATATTATGTTTCTGTATGTTATAAATTATTCATTAATATATTCGCGGTATAGATTTAAATACAACCAGTTCTCAACTTATCGATAATTTACTAAATGAAAGTACGTACCTAGTTCAAAATAAAGTCTTATAACTTCAAATATATTTGTTTAATTTATTTTATTCTTTCATTAATCATAATTGTAGCTATTGTCAAAAGTTTACACACGAATTTCATATTGCAGGAGGCCAAGGCCATGTATAAGTCTTAGTATAAAGTTTGTAACTTATACTTATTTCATGTATGTAGTTTTTACTAGCCGATGACTTGTTAGTATGAAACTAGAAAATTCCGCATCACTCACGAATTGCATTATAATGTTTTTTCACTCCTACATTTTACCCAATAAAAATATAAATTTCTTCATTTTACATGATTCAATATTAGAGCTGTAGGAAGGGTCGTCGAGTTTTGCGTATTCTTTTGTTTGTTGCTATGCGTCTGTTGAACAAATTTTCAGACTCCTTAGGGAAGCAATTTGACTTACGCCCCATCGTCAATAGCAACCAACAGTATCACGGTAAAATTCATTTACTGCCCTAAAATCTATATATATAATTTGAACTGGTAATGGAAATTACGGGAAAACGGCTGAACGGATTTTAATGAGTGACCCCTCATTTTCATGCCTGGCATCCAAAGTTTTTCGGAAAAATAGTAGTTTTCAGTGAAATGTCAATTTTCCTACATAATTTTCCTATTTTCCAAAATCCATCTGTTGTCAGTTTTGAGAACTAATTTTATTCAATCACGGCCGACTTGATTGGATTTCAGAACAAAACACACACTACAATAAACAAGAGGCTATTACATGAAGGCCATGACCTGCAGGATTGCCGACATATTTAGAGCTCAATTCAATTTGTTATTAAAAACTGATTCTGCAGTGTATAATTTTCTGAGTGCAGCTACGTATTAGATATTCAAATCTACGAAACTTGAGGTAGTTTGATGACATTATTACCATTAGAAATTAAATATTATTATAGTTAATATCATGATGCATCTATTTTTCATTAATTTTACATAATATTGATGCTATATTGATGACATGAAAGTGAAACGTTTTGAGGTTATGTAAGTAAATGTAGAGAATATCTTAATTTAGATCTTTATTTCTATAATTTACTGAGTGGCTGCTATATATAACTACAAAAATTAAGTAAGATAATAATATTGTAATTAAAAATCAAATATTTTTATACTTATTAACCCAGTGGGGTTGGGTCTTTTTCATATACTTAATGGCGGTGTAGTGTAGATATTGATATGTGTCATTGTCTTCAGTATTGGCTCGAGAGAGCGCAAAAATTACAGTTCCTAAGGAAAGATCAAAAGGTATTACTTATTGATAAAATAAAAGGCCTAGAAAATGTTGTAGTCTCCAGATCAATTCAGCAAGATCTCTTAGTAGGATAAAATGATTTTACGCTCTACATTTCAAGTTCTAGATGTAGCTATACGAAAATGCTATTGTTCGAAAGCTTAGCAAACCTGACATTTTTTTAACTTTTGCCTACAATCCACAATGACCTGAAATAGCTACTGCTATCGTCCTGACATTGATACTTGCGTTTTCGCGTTGAAACTCAAAAACTGAAGTTGGATAGGTTCAAGAAAAAGTATTTGGCCTAAAAAAATCCATTCAGAGGGAGTATGTTTCATTATTATGGAAGCAAATAACTATCAAAAAGACAAGTATTCTTCATTGAAAATAAATCTGAACGAACTTAGTTTGCAGCAGCATTTGCTGCACAAGCCACTAGTAAGGCTATAATAGCAGACTTACGGCAGTGGGAGTGGAAAAAAAAAATCTTATTTAATAGTAACGTAATTATGTTGCCTTCTTCTTATTAAATATATATATATATATATATATATATATATATATATATATATATATATATATATATAATATTATTCGCGAAATTGTCTTATTCAAATATCTTGCCAGTTTCCATCTCTTTTGATAATTTATTCACTGGTGCTATGTGCTTGCGGATTATCGACAAAATGAGAGCGCTTGTGATCTTACCTAAGATAATTATTCAATTAGGTTAATTATTTTAGCAGAGGGTTCATCTAATAGGAACTATATTATCACAGTTTGTAAATTTTTCATTCCTACATAGGGTTTCCAGACGTCTCGTAAAATACGAGATCGTCCCGTTTTCCCTAATGCGTCCCGTTGTCCCGACAAAAGTCTTCGGGACAGCTTTCCGTCCCGTATTTTAGAGTCCTAAACTGAGAATGTCTATTCTGTATTACAAATCACAAACATCGTACTTCATCATTGTAGGAGACTGTAGGTGGACTATTATGTTATTGTGAGTTATTAATTTCTCAAGGTGAGTGTTGGCAACACCAAATGTTTAGATGAAGTCTGGATGGATCTTTTTGAAAGTACTGAAGGAGAACTCTCAAATTTGAAGAGGGTAGTGGAGTTCATTATGTGTATCCCTGGAACAAATGTGTGTGTCGAAAGATTATTTTCTCGCATGAACACTCTATGGACTGATGAGAAAAATAAATTGAAGCGGTGAGATCAATAACCAATCAAGTCCACTTCTGGTCATTCATTTTTTGAAAATTTGAAATTAAATTTTTGGATACTTCTATAAGTGTTACGACTTTAAAAGTTGGTGTACTACTTTGTCTTGATCTCTAAAACAATCAGAAATATTACGTGCAAAAATAATAATTAGGTAAGAAATAAAAAGTTTTTTGCATTTTTCTCGAAACTTGTGTAAATAGGCTTGAATGGTTATTGATCTCACCACTTCAATTGTCTGTAAAAACAGTATAGATTTTCGTTTTTGGTGACACTGGCAGGATTTACCATTTATAACTGGTACGGTAAAACCTTTGTAATAAAGAGATTTCAATACAATGAAACCTGGTCTAGATGGAAATGATATGGTCCCATATTTTTTCTGTTGTGAACAGATATCTGTATTTTTCGGTTATGGAGTTAAATGGAATATTTTATCATTCGTATAGTTGAAAAACAAAACGGCATTTCTGAAATAAATTTAATCGTAAATACTGCACATAGCCCTATTTGCTGGAGAAACGAGAAAGAAACATCTAATAAAGAAATTTGTAAATATCTTTTTTATGTATTATTTTCTTAGTTAATTGAGAGCAAAAACGACATGCGTATCACGTTGGATTCTTCATTTTTAGGCAATATCATTCGCAACACGATTGTTGTTTGGTCGACTTTCCGAAGACAAGTCTGAACCTCACAAGTGATACCAACAAGGCACCACTTATGAGGCAATGAAAGAAATTAATTATTGTTACGAAACTCATAAAACATGTGAGACAATTAATGACACTCATTTTTTAATTAACTGGCAGGAACTGAATAGGAACAAAAATCGTCTCATACTTTAGATTTTAGGAGAAAGATCTGCATACAGATAGACGACATTCCTGAAATCATGCATATCTGTGATTTTTTGTAACATCAATGATATCGTATTATTTTTTCCTTATGCTTCATACCTGTATAATGATAATGTAAAATAAAAATTGTGACGACATCTTTTTAAAACATCGAATTGATCGGCATTTGTCACCTATACACAATATCGGTACCATAATGCTTAGTCATGAATGACTAATTTCGTGCAGAGTTTCACGGGACCATGACTTGCACGAAGCAGAATAAAGGAAACCTATCATTTATAAAAGTGCCATTATAATAACCACGACAGATGCTCTCTGAGCGGCCTAGGGCCACGAAGCGAGCGTACATTACGTCATCGTAAACATTCCTTAATGATATAAAGACGATCCAAATGCGAATTGTTCCAGTGAGTTCGTGAATCTATTGTTGCCAGTGAATTCGCGATGAGTTGTTGCTGCAAGTACAAAAGCAATGTCCGTCTTGACGGGAAAACTGCCATTGTCACCGGTTCAAATACCGGCATCGGCAAACCTACTGTGTTGGACTTCGTTAAAAGAGGTAATATCCATGTTTCGAAGTTGTGAGTGCATTCGAATTTCATACAGAACGAAATGCTCGTTTCAGATTTTCATATATCGAAGTTAATTAAGACGAAATGATTAGAAGAGACACATGAAGACAAATTATTATTTAAAATATCGATTTTTAATTTTTTAAATTCATCTAGGATTTGTAGGATTCGAAAGTTTAGTAGTTACAATATTTTATAGTTTGACAACTTCAAGTGAAACCCCGTAAAACACGCCAACTTCTGGAATCTCTCTCTTTCTTTCTTCTCTCTCCCTCGCTCCTCGTCATTCAGTCACCAATCACCACGTAAATATCTGAGAGGGTGTGTGTGGGCATTGCGTCCAATAGAAGAACCACTCCATTGCAGGCAACTAGTCAACCTTTTAATGCTTTTGTTAGCAGGTTTGACAAACTGTGAGTGGACCTGCAAGTACATAGTGCATAGTGCTCTCTCCCTTCCCCTCGTACTTTCTCACTTGCTCCTCCCCAAGACAGCCAGCGCTCACGTAGTAACTCGGTCAGGGTTTCAGTTCGATTTGTATTTTTAAGAGTATTCAGTTATGATAGCTGTGCCATAATTTATCTAATACCAAAATATTGATAAAATATAATCTGTGTATAGGCCTAATAATTTTACGTGATATAAAATGGTCTAGTTTTCATAAATGAATAAGGGAGTAAATAATATATTTTCCTCTTTTACTAATATCATTTAATGTGGGTATTTAAGGGGTTAGGTACAGCTTACAGCAGTAAAATTTTTGGAAATATTCAACATTTTTCCCTCCATTGCTGTATCTTGTTCAATAATGAAAATTGTATGTGTAAAATACTATCCTTCTGCAATATGAAAAAATATTTTTACGATAAAAAATACTTATATTCACTTATAAATATTTATATCTTTTTTTTTTCCAAAATTCAAAACGGTGGCAGTTCACTGTGCAGTGATGAAGCATTTTCCTCATAACTCATAAACTTGTTAACTTTTTCATGTTGTATCTATTTTATTTTATTGCTGAAACTCATGTTTACAATATCATGCTATTTCAGCTACATTCCTTACTAAATATATATATTTTTTAATTTTGTGTTAGAAAAAAATACTGATATTTGACCATTTTTTAAAATTAATTTATTTTTTATCAGACAACCTATCAAAGGTAGAGAACTGATCTTGCATCATATTGTAGATATGATACGCATAAATACACACAAAAAAATTCAACACAGAATGTTGGATAGTTTTTGAGTTATATGGGAAACGCTTCATCACTGTACAGTGAACTGAATTTTGAAAAAAAAAAAAAAAAAAATGTAAATATTTTTTTAAAACGTAAAAATATTTTTTTCATATAGCAGAAGGATAGTTTTTATACATACTAATTTTCATTATTGTACAAGATACAATAATGGAGGAAAAAAATGTTGAATTTTTCCAAAATTTTACTACTGTAAGCTGTACCTAACCACTTAATGTTTTTCGTTATTGCTGTTCTCTCAGTGGCGGCTCTAGGACAAATATTTTGAGCACCGACTCTAACATCAAGAATTTTTGTACTTCCAGCTATTTATTCTCTAACGAAATGCCATAATTTCATATTTTAAAGTTATAAATAAAATCTAAAGTAAGAGGAAAATCTCTCTATAGTCTCAGACTATATTGAAATTTAGTTTTCTTCTCTTCACAGCCTGTCAATAGGTGAAACGATGTGGAGAGAAATAGAATAAACAATTTATTGCGAAAGCCATGCTGCTACTTTGTGAAAACGTAATTGGATAATTAACTTTAAAACACAAAACCTGTCTAGGAATGGTCAAAAGAAGATTTTTCAGGCGATGACTTATTATTGATATTCCGTTAACAGAAGTTTCGAACATTATTCTAAATTATTTTTAAATACCACAATTAATTAAAAAAATGTATGCAGATATTCATAAGTAGGGGTAGTTCGTTGGTAGAGTGACTACGTACTCGAAGGTCCTAGGTTCAATTCCTGGCGGTGGCGGGCATTTTTCCATTGGAAAAACTTCCAGAACGGCCTCGGAGTCCATTCAGCCTCCTGTCAAATTGGATATAGATCTTCTCTAGTGGTAAAACACGGTCGAAGCGTGATGCCTACCGCACTACCTCGCTCTAGTGTTGAGGTCAAAGAAGCACGGAACTATATTCTAATACTGTTTCATATTGTGACATTTGTTCGCATCTACCGAAGGGAATTTAAATTGTGTGTAGGGAAATATGTTGTAGTAGATCTGTTTAGTAGTAGTAGTAGTAGTAGTAGTAGTAGTAGTAGTAGTAGTAGTAGTAGCAGTAGTAGTAGTACAAGTAGTAGTATTTTATTCAACGACGCTTTCACCAGTGGAGTTTATTCGGTGTCGAATGCAATGTGGGCGAGAAATGGTAAGCAGATTTTGTCTGGAGCCTTGTATAAAAACAGGGTTCTATTACGTGCAGTGACTTACTACACGGGCCTCCTAGGTTTACTCCTCTTTCTAAGGAAGCCATATTAAGAATTTTGTCGCCTTTTAAAATCCTTCATCTTCAGACGTCAGATCTAAAACCAGCATAATAATCGGAAGACCCGCGAGGACGATTTCAATGAAGCAATCAAATTTGTTCTCAGTTCTCTTATCTGAAATCCCTCTTCAATATATTGTATTGTAAAAAGATAACTTTTATGTACATTTGCCTTCATTACACTATATATTTTATTAAATTATAACACTATAATTATATTTTTAAATTATTATTTCTAAAGCCAAATATTGAGTCTGTTGATTGATACTGTCCCTATTGTTGTTAAAAAAGAAAAATGTTATGTTTTATTTAACGACGCTCGCAACTGCCGAGGTTATATCAGCGTCGCCGATGTGCCGGAATTTTGTCCCGCAGGAGTTCTTTTACATGTCAGTAAATCTACTTAAATGCCATCGACCTGGCCCCGGATCGAACCCGCAACCTCGGGCACAGAAGGCCAGCGCTATACCAACTGCGCCAACCAGGCCGACTATTGATGTTATCTTTATTAAAATTCACTGATTTTGGTTTAATAAGATACATATAATCACCTAGTTCAAATATCTTGGAGCAACAGTAACAAATATAAATGATACTCAGGAGGAAATTAAACACAGAATAAATATGGGAAATGCCTGTTATTATTCGGTTGAGAAGCTTTTATCATCCAGTCTGCTGTCAAAAAATCTGCAAGTTAGAATTAAAAAATCAGTTATATTACCGGTTGTTCTTTATGGTTGTGAAACTTGGACTCTCACTGTGAGAGGGGGACATAGGTTAAGGGTGTTTGAGAATAAGGTACTTAGGAAAATATTTGGGGCTAAGAGGGATGAAGTTACAAGAGAATGGAGAAAGTTACACAACGCAGAACTGCACACATTGTATTCTTCACCTGACATAATTAGGAACATTAAATCCAGACATTTGAGATGGGCAGGGCATGTAGCACGTATGGGCGAATCCAGAAATGCATATAGAGTGTTAGTTGGGAGGCCGGAGGGAAAAAGACCTTTAGGGAGGCCGAGACGTAGATGGGAAGATAATATTAAAATGGATTTGAGGGAGGTAGTATATGATGATAGAGAATGGATTAATCTTGCTCAGGAAAGGGACCAATGGCGGGCTTATGTGAGGGCGGCAATGAACCTCCGGGCTCCTTAAAAGCCAGTAAGTAAGTAAGTAAGTAAGTAAGTAAGTAAGTAAGTAAGTAAGTAAGTAAGTAAGTAAGTAAGTAAGTAAGTAAGTAAGTAAGTAAGTAAGTAAGTAAGTAAGTAAGTAAGTAAGTAAGTAAGTAAGTAAGTAAGTAAGTAAGTAAGTATATAATCACCTACTTCTGTACTTAACCCAGAGCTTGAAAAGAGATTTATTTAGATCTTACACTAATAGGCTTACTCATGTTTTATCGACTTTTGTGTGTCGTCAGAGAAGTGAACATCACATCTCCTCCCCTATTATACCCTCTAATAATATCACCTTCTTGAGGGCCAGTCATTAATACCTTTTATAGCTGGTTGCTTAGTGTTGTTCCTTTGAGAGATCATTAATCGTTGACCCATTCAAGTCGTTTCGCAAAGTAGGCCTGAGTACAAACTATTTAAGCTAAAAATATGGGAATTTTGCAATGAATAGAAACATTGCCAAATACATAAGGAATATTTTGTTTCTTTATTACCCTCTATTATTAAAAAGAAGAAAAATATTTATAGTCCTACTTATTTTCTAACATTGTGTATTTTAGTTGCAGTCTTATTTATCATACTTTTGTACAATAAAAAATTCTCGAAGACTATATTTCTATTAATTTGACCAAATTCTTCAATGAGGTAAGGTTTTCCCGAATGCTTTGGATTCCCCTGGCATTTTCATTATATTACTGCTCCTTTACCGTTCCATCACTGGCTTACCCCTTTTCTGTAATTGAAACTACAGGGACGATGGTATAAATAGGCTACACTTAATAATTATTATCTTATTTTAATCTTAACAAGCACGTGAGGTAGTCTGCCTGCATATTGATCGAATTGTCAGCATCAGAAATATCTTAGTATGTAATGATAATGCGAGATAAGATTGCACTGAATCGCGATAACAGCTTCAATGTAGATCGATAACAAGTTTTCGACATACGTATTATTACGTGTTGGCAAACATGTATTGATTTTTGTTGTCATAGGAACCGATTTCTGTATTTGCTAGGTTATAAATGCCTGAAGTCGAAAGTAGTTTTGGTCAAGGTAGAGCCACAGTCTAATATATACAGTCGCGAAGCTCAATACGTAGTAAATATGCAAACATTAGATAGTTGCTCACCGCTAGGATCGCTAATATCGCCTCATTACAGGCAATGCAAAATAGTACCGTCACAGTCTATTGTTTCTAGCACCCTCAAAACTCAAGCTTCGTGACTGTATATAGTAGACTGTGATAGAGCGACGAGCTCGGTAACCAGCCAGAGGCTCCTCTTGTACGTACCTTTAGACGCTATAAATCTGTGGAAAGAATAGATCTGGGTTAACAGTGCCAGGTCCAAGGGCGTGAGAAAAACCAGAAGACTAACACATATTATTCACACATTCTGAATTTATTGCAATCTTTTCTAATATGATCTAAATTATATAACATAGGGCATACGTGCGCACAATTTTCGGTTACGTGAGGCACTCGATTTGAAATAGTTTGTTTATTAGGAGAGGAGACTGCAGAGTAGGATGAGAAATATAAACTGCTGTGACCTGCGTCACCTTATCGTAATCGCTTAGGCGGTCAGTGGCGAATTATTAGGAAAGCGCTTGGTTAACGTGAGAGACTCGAAAACTTTTATTCAATTTGGCAAATTAATTCGACAGCTTTAATCATAAACTTCTTTACTGTTTCTCCATAGCTGAAGTGATTTAAATCACAGGCGAGAAATTGCGTAACTAGCCAATAATATTCCATCACGTTGTCTACGTTTATTTTCTTGAATATTCTGGCGTTTCTTGAGATTAATTAATAGATTTGCACGTTCTCGACCTAAAATAATTTCAGAAAATCATATTTCGTTTTCTACGCACATTTGATATTTTTTTTTATAAATTTCTTTTGGAAATAATACCTACAAACAACATTTAATTCCTCGTACCTTTTAATGCAGCGTGTTTAAGGTATAATGTCGTATTTAGTATACTATGCAAATGTTAAGATCACAAATTTTCTTCGGAATAGTATGAAAAATAACATTTAATTTGTCTTACCTTCTAATTCAGCATGTTCTTTATGACATAAGCAGTAATGTCGTTGTATATTAAATTTATTAATGCCTAATAGAACTTTCGAGCATAACATACAGTACATCGTATGTTCTTCCCTTCTAAACAGCAAAAAAACTCTTCCTCCCATTTCTCATGAAATAATTATTTTCTAACGCGTACACACTGCTTTGATAAAGCCATTATGCCACCACTGATATTGTTTATGAAACTGATATAGAACCTGCCCACGCCTAGGAGCTACGTGAGGGAGGAACGGGGGACTGTGAAGATGATGTCACTCAGAGCGATAAGCTCTGTGAAGGTCAGTGAGGCACAAATTCTCAAGTGAGGCACGATGCCCATCTCTGACATAGGGCATGCATAGCCGCGTGATCTGTAGGATGCAGGATAACAGAAGTCACCAAACTATACAATTTTCTCTTACGCAACAGCTGATTAAGGTCCGTGACTCCGCAGTTTCGTGATTCGCAAATTGAAATCCGAGCCTATAAACAAAAGAAAAGATGACTTTCAAGTTTAAAAGATACTGGTACTTAGTTATGAATCAAATCTGCGAATAATCCGTTCAACATTTTATCAGTAAATTCCTTACTTGAAGTTATATTTATCTTATCAAATATTATTGTTTACTAGCACATTATCACATAGTATCTACACGTATATTTATACAAAGGTTTATATTTATAACAAGTTTTTTACAGACATATTAGTATGAACTACAAAAAACTATATTCGCAACGATTTACAGGCATATTGTCACATAAAATCGAAAATAAGTTAATATTAACGAGGCGTTCTTTAGTGATACATTACCCTACAACAGTTTTATGACTAATTTCACGATCATATTTGTAATAGAGGCATTCTATACCGATATTTGAGGCCTGTTGCTTTCTCATGAGGACATATTCCATCCAAGTTATCAAGATTATCTAGATATCTGATCGTGTCGTCAGCGCTATAGTAGCCCAACATTGCACTGGAGACAATACAGAAGAAACAAAAGAATTTCATTGGAATTTCTTGCCTGTTGTTTGTCGCTTGTACGGTGCCACGCTCTAAAACACAGGTGTAGGCGCCATCTCCACGGAATCCCGTTGTTACTTGATATGTAAAACATTCGCAGTATTGGTTTCACGAGATAGATGACACTGTGCGTTAGTCTTCTCTTTATAGTAGTAGTAAAAGTAGTTGTAATAACAATAATAACAATAATAATAATAATAATAATAATAATAATAATAATAATAATAGTAGTAGTAGTAGTAGTAGTAGTAGTAGTAGTAATAGTAGTAGTTTTATTTTGCCTGGCAGAGTTAAGGCCATAAGGCCTTCTCTTCCACTCAACCAGGTTTCAATAATACACTTGAAATACAAAGTTAAGTGATAGATTACAAAACAACACAAAAGAAGATACCTTAGAAATTACATAAAATATAGTAGAAAATTATAAATATTCAAGATCAGTTACATAATATAAGGATAATATAAAATAAAGTAGAAAATTACATATAATCAAAATCAGTTGGAAAGCAAAATCGTATTATATGGCATACATATACAAATGATTAGGTAATATATCAAGATCATAAAAACGGGGAAAAAAGAAGAGAGAGGAGAAATAAATAACAACTTGGTCATTAAGACTATTTAGAGACTTGGACAAGAGTTTAGTTCTGTTCAATAAAAAAATTTCTAAGTAGAGTGTGCTTAAAAGATTTTAGACTCCGCCTGCTCCTAATTTCCTGTGACAAGGAATTCCAGGAACGGGCTGTATGTATTGTGAAGGAAGCAGAGTAGAGAGATGTTTGATGATATGGAATTGATAGGACAAGGTTATGCTGTGAACGTGTATTACGGTTATGGTGGGATGCTAAAAGTGTGAAGCGAGGAGCTAGATAAATAGGTGTGGAATTATTTAAAATCAGGTACAGCAAACAGAGTAGTAGTAGTAGTATTTCATTTTATTTAACTTTCAGATGTACACGATAAATGACAAACAAATTTTTCCTGGATATCTCTATCAGAAACAGGGCCCGCTTACGTACCATAGTTCTACGACACTAGACTCAGAAATTTTTCCCCTCCCATAGGAAGTCATGATAAGAATTTTGTCTTCTTTTTATTCTTTTTCCTCCTTATTCTGTTTTATCTCCTCTCCTCCTATTAAATTACAATCCAATGCGGTGTATGAGAAAATATATAACTATGGACCAATAATAATTGATAGGCACACATTGCGGGCCGCCTAGAATGTGGTCAGCACGGCGCAAAGCCACTGCTGAGACAACACAGGACAGTACATAACAAGGGACTAACATCCAGTCCCGTAGACGGAAGATAAATCTCCAGTGTCCACGTCGCAAATTGAACCACGAGCCGCTTGGTTAGGAAGCGAGCAAGCCACAACAGCAGACTTAAGAATTTTATCGACCTTCAAAATCCATTGCCATTGGTTACGAATCTTAGATCCAACGGTTAGATAGTCAAACAGCCGAGGACAAAACTGCGCAGATGTGAAGGTGATGATGATAACTAGGTTACGGATTTTTAGGTCGTTAAAATGTAATTTTAGGTGCCTAAAATAGTCTTAAAAGTGTAGGAAATAGTCTCTAAAGAATTGAAAACAGGCTTTAATAAAAGTAATGTTTTCTTTAAAAACATGTTCCAAATCATCACGAATTCACCTCTAGAATTTAATAATTTTAAATGCATATACACCGTTACCACCACCACCACTACTACTAAAAGTACAAGAACAACTAATATCTAACTAGTTATACGAGTACATAAACTAAACAATTAAATGTGAAAAATAAGTTTTATACATAAATTCAGTAGACAAACAAGTCAAATATAATCAATTTTTACCAAGCCTTGTCCGTTAATGTCCATAATTAGCTCCACAATAAATTACTAATACTTTTTCTAAATTTTCAACTATAAAGAAATTCCGTCTGTCATTAAACACAATTTGTATGCTGGAAATGAACGTTCCACATCCACTGAAGTAACAGGAGCGTATTTCAATTTTGACACTATATGAATACGAATGTTAGGCTACATTGTAAATCCGTGTTCTTCCCTGTTAGGATATCTGAAGCAGTACGCAGGTCCTTCAGTCCTACATTTCTCTGCAGAACTTGCTTCAGTTTATCCCGTACTTTATTTCCGACAGAACCAGGAACACTTTTGGAATTTAAAATACAAATTTTCAAAATAAGAATGGTGTTTTGACTTATTAGAGATAAAAAATACTTAATAGGGCAAAATAGGCTTTCTCGTCAGAACAGGCATTTTTAGGTGCTATTAAAATATAAATTTTAGACATAGTTTTATATGAAACGTGTACTTTCAAGTTTTTTATGAACTTATCTTTTAAGGATTAAAATAGGTTTTTACCAAAAATCCGAAGTATAATGATAGCAATGAATTGTATAGAAATGCTTGAACGCTGGTAAGAGTAGAAGGAGCAGCTACAGGAAACCTGTCCAACACCGTTTCTTACAACCACAAGTTTCGCTTAAACTCAGAAGGATTTTAAATGGAAAGAGGTTACTCTTTCTTGTGGCCTATCATCAATCACAGCATGATAAAAAGGAATGTAATTGTGACGAAGCACGCAAAACATATGGTAAGAAAGTATGTGTCACCTTCGTAACGCTCATTTTTATACTACAGGTGCTCGAGTATTTATGGCATGCAGAGATATGACTAAAGCCGAGAAATCTGCCCAAGACATCAGGGATGCAACAAAGAATATCGAGGGAGCAGGTACAGTGGAGGTCGTGGCCCTGAATCTGGCGTCCCTCGCCTCTGTACGCCGGTGTGCTCAGGAGATCTTGAACAAGACAGATAAAATCCACTTACTAGTTAACAATGCAGGTAATGTATTCTTATCTCAGGAATTTGTAAGGGTACATTTTATCATGATCGGTGCTGGAGTGCTTATAGTCTTGACTTTCTCTCAAACACGAGGTAGGGTTGTCAAGGAAAATTTGTTTTCGTTGTTTCAACACTACTGCGTGTTCAGTTCAAAGTGTGTCATGGCTCGCTGTATGACGTCATGTGGCTAGCCGATGAGCCTAAACAATTCAATCTTCCTACACTTCCGCAGAGGCCTATTACCTATGTGTCAGGGAAGTTGCCTAGCAAGTACGGCGTTCATTCTGAAGAGTACTTACCGATATGTACAGTAACTCCAGTAGTGGCAGGAATGTGAACTGTTTGGAAACACGTACTGAGGTGAGTTTTTTTCTTACTGTCGATATATGGGTAGAGGGTTAAGACGATTACTTACGTATTTGTTGACATTAACTTCGACGGTCAACATGGACACGGAGCATTTGATTTGTGTTGTGGAATGTTACCGTACACAACCGATGATAACAAATACCCTGCCCGAGCAAAACACACTTCGAAAGAGGTTATGGTAGCACACAGACCGTACAGACCGCCACCTGTTGCTACGACGTTCAAGTCATATCGTACATGTTCTCAAGTTCAGATTGAACGCCTTGATTAATAGACAACGTCTCTGACATAAAAGCTGAAACTCGCTTCAAATCGCTGACTCACAACAGTGACGTCATGACACACTTTGAAATTAACACCCAGTATTATCATATTGGTGACATTTGATCAAAACAATACTGATGGGTTTGAAGTTTACAATTTGATGTTTTGAGGTTATAAACCGATTGTCTTATATATGTGGCTCATTGGTATTCACCTATTTGCTATTTATTGAACACCAATGTAATAGTGAGCTTATTAAAGAGATGGTTTTGGGAAGTTGAGCAGCTTAAAATTTTCTCTTTATCTGAAAGACATAGAATGTCTGTAGAAAGAGCTCTTCTTTTGTTGAACTCCTTTCGAAGCTGTCGTGCAAATATTCCAAATTAAATTGGCATGTAGCTTTTCTTGTTTACCTACAGGGTGGAAGTGAATAGTCTTGAAGATTTTCAGAGCGAATAGTTCATATTGTATGTGGCAAAAAACTATAACATCATATTGGTGGAAAGTTAACATGTGCATCGCCTTTCGTTCGTGCTGATATACAGACATTTCCCACGCTGTATTCCCCCTCACTGTAATAGTCAAACTTTAGCACATTACAAACAAGCTGTGTTACAGCTCAGTGGACTGTAAATCGAGATGTCCTGGTGCCTAGAATTTTTTTAATAATTAAGTTCAATTCTTAATTGTTGCATATAGTTATCGATAAAAAAGCTGTTGAAGAGATATATGTCCACCGCTGTGGAGTAAAAGTTAGCATGTCTGACCGTGAACCGAGCGGGCCCGGATTCAGGTTGAGGTTTTTTCTGGGGTTTTTCCTCAACCCACGAAGAGCAAACGCTGGGTAACTTTCAGCGCTGGACCCCGGACTCATTTCGCTGGCATTATCAGCTTCATCTCACTCAGAACTAGATAATCAGAGTAGTTGATAAAGCGTCGTATAAAATAAACCAAATAAGCAAATATATATATTTAATTTATGACCAGCTCATGGGCTACTTGTCAGAGCTTCTAAAAACAATTCATGAGGTCCCGGTTTGATTCCCTGTTAGAACACAGGAATTTTTCCTTAAAGGGAAATGTCTGATCTGAAAATTAGTTTAGGCTTAGGTTTAAGATCTCTCCTGGCACTTCATAATCATCCTACCATAATATCATCGGCGACCCAACCACAGAAGTGGGGTACATATAAGCCATTGCTAGGAGAGACCAGAAATGTCAAATGACAACTTGGTGGCATTGAGAAAAAATATATTTAATTTATTAACTATAAACAGTCATTTTAGAGGTAAACTTTCAATTGTTCGAACCGCTTTATTGATCGGTTGCGATTGCTGCCGTATTACATCTGGTGGGAAGCAACTGCCATTTGGCGCAAACAGTTGAAAGTCAGTGTTAAATATATTTTTCGCACTAGTGTTAAAAGTACTTTCCGCACGCTAACGTATTAGCTATACTTAATTTTTTCAATTTAGTTTTTTATTCAAAGCTACTTTTTCCACCTACAACTCACATTCTACTTCTCAGGGTTCAATAAGGTTCCTTTATATGTGCCCCTCCCTGCTCTAATGGCGGTGATTATTATATATATATATATATATATATATATATATATATATAACCCTGTACATGTTTCATATTTGATACTATTTACAGGGGTGATGGCATGTCCGCAAAACAAGACAGTGGACGGATTTGAACTGCAGTTTGGTGTAAACCATCTGGGCCATTTTCTCTTCACCTGTCTGCTCTTGCCACGCATCATCCAGTCAGCTCCTGCCAGGATCGTTACTGTCTCATCTTACGCACATAAATGTAAGTACAATATAAAGCGATTTGTTGTAGAATGTGCTTCTCTGTCAAGTTGCTACATAAAATGTCGAATTTTTATTGCAGTTGGAAAAATGCATTTTGATGACTTGAATCTGGAGAAATCATACGGCCCCTCTAAGGCTTACGCTCAAAGCAAATTGGCCAACGTGTTGTTCAGCCTTGAATTGAGCACTAGACTTCAAGGTGGGTGGTTAAATTTGGAATAACTCTGTCTGAAATGTGATAAATTATAACAGTTGCTGGTTCATTGCTCATTGTTATATTAAAATCTTCCTTTGCTACTTCTATGTGGCAACAGTTAGAAAATTGATTCTACAGGGTGATCCGTTTCGAAAGACATAAAAATAAAAACATGATAAAATGAGGACTGTTGCTGTTTATTGTTAAATAATTTGTACATGCATTCCAGAAGAATGGGAGTTTTGTCCAAATTAGACCTCAACGTGTCCACTATTGCAAACGCGACACAGTTCATATCTTGAGGCTAATTCCTCCCATGTGTGGTCTAACATCTCAGGGGTAACTTTCTCAAAATTTGAGAAAATCTTTGCTCTGAGCTCATGAATATTCTTGAGTCGCTGTGTATACACATCATTCTTCACGAAATCCCAGGGAAAGAAATCGGGTGGTGTCAAGTCTGGGGAATTTAGAGGCCACATAATTTGCCCTCCTCGACCACACCAGTATTACCAAATGTGTCATCCAGATAATCACGGACGTCTGTTGCCCAATGAGGTGGTGCACCATCCTGTTAGAACACGATATCCATGTTGTTTTTCTGTTACAGTTGTGATTGGAAAAAGTTTTTCAACATATCTAAGTATGGTCGTGATCAAACTGTTTCCTCTTTGTGAAGATAAACGGCCCATATAGATTATAGCGACTTACCGCACACCAAACATTAACTTTAGGACTAGCCCGTTCCCCTTCATATGAGACATGCGGATTTTCACGTCCCCATATGATTGCATTAAGTGTAGTGTTACTACAGGGACATCATTTTATTTTTACTTGCATATTTATTGTACCTGCATTTCTGAATGTACTTCACTCTCACCCCTTCACTAATGTCCTTGCTCCCGTCAGACACACAAACTTACGGCCGCTGTTGCATTCGAAGTCTTCAAGCAGTGAAGTAAACACTGCAGTGTGTAGTGTGTTTCATAAATATGATTGCGTTTTCTATAGAAGAAAGAACCTATATTAATAATATCGTACTAAAAAATTATATTCAAGAAACGATAAATTCAATTTCATAGAATATGCTTCAAAATGTTTTTAATAATATGCGTACTGAATTGAAGCCTGCATTGTAATGAACGCCAACCATTTTTAGCAACTTGTTAAAAATTCAGATAAGCTTTTTTTGAATTGAGGTGGCTAGAAGCAAAGGAATGCTAGTGACATTTGTAATAACATGAGTTAAGTGCATCCAGTGTAAGCAAAAGTATCTAAAATTTTAGTGGCAAAGGGATATTTTAATCGCATCACACATTGAATTTTAAATAAAAATTTCACCGATTTTACGAAAGCTTAAATATTTAAACCCCATTTTCTCAAAAGTAACTTAAGTGCACTTACAGCCCTTTACTTATGAGCCCCTCAATTTAAATGCACTCTCTATATTGGATGTTAACACCAATAATTAATATGCTAAATAAAGTAGACATTACATAACGAGCATAGCCGCCTGAAAAGTTGAGTTTTTGAAAAAAAATGTTACTACTCTACTGTATTTTGATAAATTCCGTAAAAGTGATGATGAAACTGAAAATCGTAATATCGTATTTCCCTACAACATAAATGGATACACTACTTTTCTCTCCTCCTATACCTAGTAAAATGATTTGTTTACATATTGCACTAGTAACATCAAACTCCTGTAATGGAAGGGGGCAACAGTGTTTCCGAGTATAGCCAGGTTAATGTTAAAAATGTTGGTAAAAATAAAGTGATGTCTCTGTATAAATGATCTTTCCGTTTACAAACTTGAGTAACTATTGTTAGGAGGCACTTAGAAACATGATATTGGTATCAATGGAAAGAGAAACTCAAATATTTTTTGTTATCCATTCGGTTAAATCACATGTGCTACTCTTAAATCAGTAAAAATTATAAAACATGAAATTGGTATCAACAGAAACAGAAACTCCAACAATTTTAAACGTTTTTCACTGGAAAACATGAAACAGAAAGAGAAACATTTGGTTCACAACCGTAAGTAAGTGACATGTGCTCAATGTGAGCTCCTTGTGTCACACAACACACATCAAGTCTGTAGTCAATTTCCTGCCATACACGTTGTAGCATTGGACCATCCACCAGTGCAATGGCCTCTGTGATGCGGATACGAAGATCCTCAGTGGTAGGTGGTAATGGTGGCTGATACACTTGTTGTTTTATAAAACCTCACAGAAAAAATCACAAGGAGTGAGGTCGGGGGAAAGTGGAGGCCAACGCAAACATTCTAAATCTTCACGGCCAGTATGTCCAACCCATATTGACTGGCCCACTGACATGGAAGGTTGCTACGTCAGAAAATATCCATCTAGACTATTCAAGAAGCATTTTGTTTATTCGGTTGTTGCTGAGTAACTTCTTTTGTTTCTTATGTGGTAATAATGATGATACAAAACTCCCATGTTTCAGTATCACATTGGAATTGAAATGAGTTCTACAGCACCCCATTATAAATTTTATAGTCATTTTATTTTATGTCCTCTCATATCTGAACTGCAAAATCGCGCATAGAATTGAAGGGTTCAGAGCCATAGTGGCCCAAGCGCCATTTATTAAAAACGGAGAAAGCTAGGATTACAGTTAAGTGAATACCATAGTTTAATGAAGATTGACATATCATTTCGTTTTAATATGTATACTTTATATTACTTGCTATATGTTCCCATTGAATTATGCTAATAACTTCATTTTAACTCTTGTTTTATACGGTTTTAGTAAATGGCGTTTGGCCCACTTTGGTTCTGAACCCTTATTCCCCCACGGTTTGTATACGCAAGATAATCGGCTGTAATGCACAATGACTTCCGTAGGCTATTCTACACGTAAATAGAATAATAAAATATAACAATAATAATTATTGTAATGTTACACAAAATCGCTTTAGGCCTATTTGTTTGTAAAAAAAGTAAGTATGTCCAGTTTGAAAATATCTTTCGTTGCTGCAGGAACTGGCGTAACTACATACTCGCTTCATCCAGGGGCTGTGAAGACAGAACTTCAACGTCATTTAGACGATTCATTCTTCAAAGGGGCAGAGACCATAATGAAAGGTTTTGCGACACTTTTCTTTAAAACTCCAGAAGAAGGCGCACAAACCTCAATATACTGTTCCGTGGACGAAAAGCTGGCTGACAAAACAGGACTGTTTTATAGGTGAGAAATGGACTTCTAAGTTAACCGTTGTTTTTCTTCTCCTTTTTATTTTATCTTGCTTTAACTTTTCAAAAATGTTGCTGCCATTTATAATGCACCGTGGTTACAAATTATTTATAGTAATATAATTCGATAACATTAAAAAGAAAACAACAAGAATCGTCCTCCTTGCACCAGAAACGCATGTTAAATAGTTCTTTCAATGTTGTCTATTTAAATTATCATTTCATCGTGACAATTTATTGTATTCAAGTGCAAAAGGATGAGAGAACGAAGGGCTGTCCTTTTGTACAGTTGGCCGTGATTCCTCGCAAACATTACTGCATGCTTTTAAGGTACTTATGTATAGAATCAGTCCTATGTTCTTAGGCTGAAGGAAATCGTGGAAATAGGAGCAAATTCCTGACAGTAATTAACAATAATCTTCTTCTTCTTATTCAACCATCAAGGTTTAGGTGAGTTCACCTGTTCCGGTCAACAAGGTCGAGCCATCTTTTCCTTGGTCTACCAATATTTCTTCTTCTCTGTGGATTATATGAAAATATTTGTTTGGGTATTGTTCCTTCAGGCATTCTTCCTATATGATTTAACCATTTGTTTCTGTATTGTTCTATTTTGTCATTAAGTGATCTAATCTGTAGTTCATTCCTTATATCTTCATATATAATTCTGTCTCGTCGTGTACATCCTTTCACGTACGGTATCTAAGGAATTTCATTTCTTTAGCTTGAATTCTACTCACATTCTTTTTTATTGGCACCCAATTTTCGGATCCATATAATACAGTAGGAAGATCCATAACCTTATAGAATTTCATCTGCGTTTCTTTCGTTGTTTTTCTTCTTAGAATGTTTCGTATTGCTCCACATATTGAATTAAATTTTGAAATTTTACTATCAATATCAACTGTCAAAATCTTGGCCAATGTCGTATCCTAGATATTGGACATGGGAAACCTGTTCTATAATGGTACCATTCACTACTATCTTCGATCTTATAGGATATTTCCCTATAAATGCGATAACTTTGGTTTTTTTTTTTTTGTAGAAATCTTCATGTTGTATTCAGAAGCTAGTGCATATAGACTGTGTATAGATCTCTGGAGATTATGTTCATTCTCTTGGATTATCACTGGATAATCTGCATATAATATTGGGTTGGATAAAAAGTAATGGCAACAGTTCGATATTTCTGACATGGCTTTATTCACAGGGGTACAACATTTACGTACCTTCTATATAGTCGCCCCCCCTTATTTATTACCTTTTGCCAAATGTTTGGAAGGCGTCGTACACCATCAGCGCGTCCATCTTTGTTGATGTTCCGTATTGACCGCCCTAAAACAAGGATAAGTTCGTCTCTGGTATTGTACCGGGTCCCTCGCAGTGGTTCTTTCACTTTGGTGAATCGCATGGATCATATCGGGTGAGTGCGGTGGATGTTCCAGTAGTCCGTATTTTCCGTCTGCCTTGGAGGTACAGCGTGGTGCAGTATTACCCCATCAATGTCATATGCCACAATGAACATCACTTTCACATCCCTGCCTTTCCGGAACGCTTTAACCCATCGTGCCACTGTGCGATATGGCAACGCTGCATCGGCATATGCTTCATGCAGTCCCTGAAAACATTCTTGTGCACTACGACCTCGTGTCACTTCAATTTTGATCCAGGAACGTTGCTCTAGTTTTGTAAACGTGGTCTTAAGGCGCTCGCACTATCCCCATGAAAGTCAACGTTCTACACACTGCAGTAGATTGAGAGAGTACTGTCGCCGCTGGCTGCACTACCTCATCTAACAGTCCTTGTTCATGTCCATACAGCTGGCAACTCTCGAACGCACCATCGTCACGTGACAGCAGTGTTGCCATTACTTTTTATCCAACCTATGTATATTGTGTTTAAGTAATTCTTTATGCCATAAGAGTTTTGCTGTTTCCATTGTCAAGGGGACAAGCTACATCCTTGTCTAACGCCTTGAGTTGTTTCTATTTCGGGAAGCCTCTATTTTCCATAATATGCCATAATAGTGGTCTCTTTACTTTATCAGTAATATATAGTACATTATGCAACGAGCCTATAATGATAGTAATTAAGACGCAAGTATGGATATTTATGAAACGAGCGCAAGCGAGTTTCATAATATTCATACGAGCGTCTTAATTACCATTATAGGCAAGTTTCATACGACTTTTTTATGCTCGACCATATTTCTAACTTGAATTTATTCAGATGTATACATTTTATTTGTATCTGACAAGATCGGAAGTGACCTTGTTCTAGGTCGTGAATTGTGAGATGTGCGCAGACGCGAAAGTATTGATTTTTTCCGAGGAACAATAATGTCATTGACCTTGATGTAATCCCGTTAAACTTGATATAACCTTGATTATTGAATTCTACATTGAAAAACGAGATGACAAATTGAATTTGTTTGAATATTATTTACAATTAACGCTAATTATGATAGTAACAGAACATAACCTTCTGCGACAGTACTGGATTTTCAGCCTCCGTGACTTTTCGCTAATTCTCTTTCGATTGCATATCCGAGAATAATCGATACTTGCGGTTTTATAACGATACAAAGCTGACTTGTCATTGGCTGAACACCTGTAAGCTGAGTTGTCATGGCTGAACACCTGTACTTTAATGAGTAGGTGTACTTTAATGACATGCATTAAAGGACTGCTACCAGGTGTATAATTACTACATTTCGGCATGGTCGAGCATAAAATAAATTAAGAAATATGTAGAAATTAAGGATCTCAGTAACAGACTTAAGTAATGTGCAATTGCATATCTGTGTAGTGACTGCAAACAGGAGAAGGTTCCGGCCAAGGCCCGCGACCCAGAGGCAGCAAAGAGGCTGTGGGAGGTGAGCGCAGGGATGGTGGGGCTGGGCAGCTGGGACCCCTTCACCGCAGCTGACGGCACCTTCCCCTACTAGCCAGCGAGAGCTGTGTTTTGATGCGTGTTGTGAGCACTTGTTGGGGGGGTTCATAAGTGTAACACCAGGTACCTAATATCAACATTTTTAGCACATAAGTTTAGGCCTCTAGAGGCTGATTGCAAGCAGTTTACCGAAAAGTATTGGTAGTATATCAATTTGTGTTAGAAACGAAAGTTATGCTGTTTTCATATTATCATTTCCATGTCCTTTCCATGTTCCATTTAATTCATTATTATACTTACATACGCTCTTAAACAACTTTCTAAATAAAAAAGAATCAGTACTACATTCAGATACATCATAATTATACAGGGCGATTCAGAAAGATGGAAACACTTTTAATTTGCTATATTTCCTGAACTATGTGTTGTATTTTAATTCTGTAAATTACATTTGATTGTACATACATGGAAGTTCAAAGATGTTCCACATGCCCGCCTCCGGCTGCACGGACAACATCTAGGCGGTACCTGAATTCGTCCCACACTCGTTGCAGAATGTCTTGCGTCACTGAGTTCACCGCAGCTGTGAGACGGTTTCTTAGCTCATTCAAATTCATGGGAAGAGGTGGTACGTAAACTGCATCTTTTACGTACCCCCACAAGAAAAAATCACAGACTGTCAGGTCGGGGGACCTCGGTGGCCAGAACTGAAGTGCCAAGTCTGCATTTCCCATGCGGCCTATCCATCGTTGAGGTAGAGATTCATTCAGAAAACGTCGAACATTCAGGTGCCAATGGGCGGAGCTGGGCTTTTACCTTTATTCAAAGAGCCATTTTCGTCGAATTGTTTATTCCAATGATAAATGCTCTTCCTCGTTGGAGGTGTAAAATTAAACTTACGCCGAAATGCACGCTGCACAGCAGTCACAGACTCGCTTCTACTGAATTCACGAACGCAAAAATCTTATGTTCTATAGTAGCCATCTCGTTTACAACTGACGTGGTACTGTACAGTGCAGCGTATTCGAAACAGCTGACGGTACAGTGCAGTGGGGCGCTCTAGTGGTAGTATTCGAAACTTTACACCTTCCTCTTTCAAATATACTCCACAGAATTAAAATACAACACATAGTTCAGGAAATATAGCAAATTAAAAGTGTTTCCATCTTTCTGAATCGCCCTGTATTTTTCTTTCAAATCGTGAGGTCACTTTTATTTTCTTGCATTTCTTGCAAGAACACACAAACAGCTTTCTATACAACTTATCACGTTACGAAAGTTATGCTAATCTATTTTTGTACAAATATATTAGACATAATTGTCCACTAAAGTGAATTTGTTTAAACGTAGAAATTGTATCGATGTAATTGATATCATTCGCTTCAACGATGTATTGTTACACTAACACATAATTATTTAATAAATAAATATACGTACAGACAAATGGCTTTTAAAGAACCCTAAGGTTCATTGCCGCCCTCACATAAGCCCGCTATCGGTCCCTATCCTGAGCAAGATTAATCCATTCTCTATCATCACATCCAACCTTCCTCAAATCCATTTTTGTATTATCCTCCCATCTATGTCTCGGCCTCCCCAAAAGTCTTTTTCCCTCAGGCCTTCCAACTGACTCTCTATATGCATTCCTAGATTCGCCCATACGTGCTACATGTCCTGCCCATCTCAAACGTCCATATTTAATATTCCTAATTATATCGGGTGAAGAATACAATGCGTGCAGTTCTGCGTTGTGTAATTTTCTCCATTCTCCTGTAACTTCATCCCTCTTAGCCCCAAATATTTTCCTAAGCACCTTATTCTCAAACCCCTTAACCTTTGTTCTTCTCTCAAAGTGAGAGTCCAAGTTTCACAACCATAAAGAACAACCGGTAATATAACTGTTTTATAAATTCTAACTTTCAGATTTTTTGACAGCAGACTGGATGATAAAAGCTTCTCAACCGAATAATAGCAGGTATTCCCCATATTTATTTCGTATTTAATTTCCTCTCGAGTGTCATATATATATATATATATATATATATATATATATATATATATATATTTGTTACTGTTGCTCAAAGATAATTGAATTTTTCCACTTCTTCAAACGATAAATTTCCAAATTTTAATAAATGAATGTAAGTATACAATTTTTTGAACGATTATACAATTTTACGCGGAAGTTACCTGCCTTTTTCCTAAATCCCAGAAATTCTGTACAAACTACAGTTAAATTGATAGATGAATTTCTTCAAAGTTAATCACGCTTTCTATCTGTAATATTTTTCAATAGTTACCTTAATGCTTAAAATGTTTACCTACCTTCGTAATAGACTCCTTAAGCATTATTAGCCCACAATGTGTCAGAGAACTTTTTTGTTTACTGCAAATGTTGTTTTCCTACGACACTCATTTAGTTTACGTCACAATAGCTTTCTCTTACTTTCCAGTAAAGTTTTATCCATTGTTGCAGTCCATTTTGTCTAGATTTATTAATTCCTATAAAACTGTATTCTGCTTTGTTAACTTGTGTAATGATATATAGGTTTAGTCCTTAAACACCACGTGAAGAGAAAAAATTCTTTATCACCTTGCTGTATAAGTGAGACTGAATAAAATATTTAAAGGCAATTGTTCAAGGAATGATCAATATCGCTTCTATGCCGAAAGAAGAATTAAAATTATTGACAAAAGTTGGTAAAGAAATAAACATGTAACTTGTTCTTTGAAATTCAAAATTCTCTACTTTACTTGAGCGATTAGAATGGTACAAATATTCATCAACACAACGGAGTTATTTTTTCAGCCAGTCTTTGCTGCATAGATTCATTATTTTCTAACATCTAAAAGAATCACCATTAAAGTACAGAGTGAGTCAGCCAAGGCTAGACCGGCGTCAGCGGAAAGTCATATGCATAGTAACTGCTGCGCCGTCGCAGTGATCAGACCTCTTGCTCGCGTACGTTTCGTGTTTAGTTAAATAAACACGTTCACACAGTGAGGGTGCAGCTGCATACCGTACATTTAGAGTGCAGTATTTTGTTAATTATGAAATATAGCCTTGAAAACGAGTGTTTGTTTACGACAACTTTGTGAAATACGAATCTTGGAGAACAGTTGTAACGAACTTCCGTCAGTCATTCCCTGATTCGCCAGACCTTTTAAAGCAATAATTACAGTTCAGAGAAGATTTCGTACAACTGGCTCAGTATTGGATAAGAAACGAACATGTGTGAAGCGTGTTCTCACTGAGGAGATGTTAGATGAAATTGGCCACCGACTAGAGAGAAGTCGTACATCATTCCACAGTGTAGCTCAGTAGGTAGAGGTGTCACAGTCTTCAGTGATAAGAGCTACGAAACAATTAAAATTAAAACCTTACAAAATTCGTGTAGTTCAGAGGTTAACGGAACCCGATTGTCAGAGCAGACTTAGGTTTTGCATGTGGTTCCAGCAGTCAGTGTATGATGAACTACTTGACCCCGCCTTCATTTTTATAGTGACAAAGCATGGTTCACTTCAGTGGTTAAACGTAAAGTTCACATGAATAACCCACATTCACTTGAGGAACTCAAAATATCCGGCACGAAATTCGAGCCATTTCGGAGAACGAACTGCGGCGAGTTGCTGGACATGTCTTCAGGAGATGTGCAGCCTGCCAGATATCACAAGGACGTCATTTCGAAAATAAATTGTGAATTCGGTAAGTACATCATTACGCAATACTAACCGCAAAAGCGCGGAACGAATCCTTCGCATATGGTAACGTTGTTACGTATGAATCAGCCGCCGTGAGTGCGGTTAGGAGTCTAGCCTTGGCTGGTTCACCCTGTATAATACAGTCATTATTTGTTGTAGAATCCTTCTGTAAGATATTATTACACGTTTTAAGTCAATATTATTGTGTATACCTGCGAAACAAGCAACGAAAACATTCAAGCTTTGTATTTCAGCTTGATTTATGCTTTACACATTTATCTCACCGTTAGAGTTCTTTGATGACAAGAAACCAAACACTTCATAATACTGTGTAACTAGATACGAATATGTTGCACCTTAAGCTTCTTTTATTACTAACAATTGGTAAATAATCGTTTGTTACATATATGGAAAGCCGTCAGAATTGTGTAAACATGTCTTGGGTCTTTTGTGATAACAATGTTTTCCGTTATTCAGCGAAGAAAAATATGATTACTACATTTAAACTCTAAAACATATCTTAAAATCGATATTTAATACATCCTGATGCAATTTAGATATTTTATTTAAATAAATTTGACTGGAAAATAGTGACGATTAAAAATCTTGGCGTAGTATGAAATATGTTACGTTCTAAAAGGAAGTTCTACTAATGTCTAGTTATAAGTACCGGTATAAAATAATTTACTTCAAGTTTCTAGTGTAATTGCTTATTTTGAGGAGCTGTCTTATGTTAATGATTGTGATATGAAGTTCAAACTTACTATAAATGCAACAAATTAGGCAGAATTTTATAACGCGAAAGGAACGTATGTATAAAGTTGAAAACTTCTTCACTTTATATCATATTAAGACCCGCTAAGTACTATTCTCTCGCTTTAAGTTCTTGTTGTAAATATGTTGCGTTATACGATAATTGGACTACTAATACATCTTTTCTGCATCGTCCTTCCTGTACAGAATGATTTACCTTTTGTGTCACCCACTCGCCATGTGGTGAGGTGTCTCAAAGTTATAAGTGATCTTCACTTCAAACCAACACAAACTCTTGTGGTGAGCTTGCCTCAAAGTGATCTTCCCGGTTCCTTCCTGGAAGCTCCAAGAAAAGGTCTCAATAATATCACAAATGATGTAAAACAAGTACAAGAATTGCTAATCCCAGAACTTACTCGCTGGTCACTTGCTGTGTATCAGGGTACATTTTCACCAAGACTCAGATTGGACACGGATAAACATGGCAGTTACATCATACTGACATCTGTTGACGAGCACAATTTGGATGAAGTAGCCACAAATCTGTACCATCAGCTATTGCCTCTCTCTGTCATGGATTCTTGGAACCCCAGGGCTCGCTTTGTTTTGGCTGTCTTAAGCTACTGCGAAGATACGAGTTATGTAGCACAACTACTTCTTAAAGAAGTCTGGAGGGCAAAGATCGTGAATGTTATTACGTTGGTGCCTAGTATTGGTGAGGTCCCAAAGTTGAATGCTTACACCTGGTTTCCGTATCAAGATTCGGAGAAATGTGACAGAGTGGAAGATATCGTTTTAATGGACAGCTGGCTCATGAGAGGTGATGGGTATTTTATTAATAACACTCACCTCTTTCCACAAAAGATCAAGTCAAATTTTCTGTCTTGTCCTATAAGAATAAACACCATAGAGACTGCTTTCTCTGTTTTGAGACCTCGATTTTTCAAGTCAGACATCCTCAAATTAGTGTATGAAGATGGCTGGGAGATCAGATTATTAAGACTTATAACACATAAATTAAATATGTCCGAAGAATATCTCCTACCTAATAACAAATATTGGTCTGTCACTAGAAATGACACTGGATTTCCAGGATTCGTTGAAGACATTGTTTACGGGAAGGCAGACATCGCATTTGGAACCATTGTCGTCAGAGATTTTCATTTACTAGACGTCACGAGAGGCTACTTATGGGACCACATGTCATGGTACGTACCATGCGGAACCAGATATCCCCGCTGGGAAAGTATACCACGAATGTTTTCGGGTTCGACGTGGATATCTCTGTTAGCATCAGTAGTTCTGGCTGTTGTTATTATCGTGACCTTGGCAAGATATTCAAAGGACTCTACTGTTTACAGTACTTTATCTCTGTCTCTATGCAGTGCTTGGGCTGTTATTCTAGGGGTTTCTGTTCCTATCATGCCTCAGACCTTACCTCTGCGATTATTTTTCTTTTCATGGATCTGTTACAGCCTTGCTGTAAATACTGTGTTCCAGACATTTCTAACTAGTTACCTAATTAATCCAGGAATTCAACCCCGTATAACGAATGTAGATGAACTAGTAAGTTCTGATATTAAATTGGGAATAGGATTTTATGATGATATAATGTTTAGAGAGAATATGAATAGCCAGTCACAGAAAATTTTGGAGAAAAAGGTGGAATGTGCTTTTAATGATACTTGCTTCATATGGGCGACTAAATATAGAAATCTCTCACTTCTATCTACTGACATGATGACAAAATATCAGAGTTTCAAATACGCTTCATATAATATCAGTAGCAGTTCTCTCTGTTTATTAGACGATGGAACACTTGAATTCGGTGCTGTAGTAATGGTTTTCTCCAAAGGAAGTCCTCTCCTGGATAAAATTAATGCTATTATTGACGCGGTAGTGGAAGCAGGAATTGTGGATCAATGGGTGAAAATGACTTACTATTTTCATATGCTCCGAACAAGGGAATTTTCTCTTCAGTCAACATTGGATGAATACTGTAAATTGTCTCTTGAACATCTTCAATCTGCTTTTTACCTACTATTTTTCGGCATCTTGATTTCTTTTACTTTTTTATAGCGGAGATAAAATGCTGGGTTTTGAATTGTGTTTAAATTCTAATTTTATTTCCATTGCATTTAGAATTGCAGTTTTTATAAAAAAAAAAGAATCATAATCCAAAAAATGCAAATTTGAGATATTAAAGCAGGGGCAGGGCATAGTTGCGCCCCACGGTCAGATAAAATGCAGCAGATAAAAAAGGGTCCCTCTTTTGTGAGCATAGTTGCGCCCCGTTCCCATAAGGTAGAGAAAAGGGCAAGGCATAGTTGCGCCCCGAAGAAATCAGGCAGCAGAAGGGACATGGTATAGTTGCGCCCCGATGAAATAGGTAGAGAAAAATACATTACGGAAACTCGAGCCTCGTAATCAACCAACCTTTTTGATTTCTTATTCAATATAATATTTATTATCGATACCGTAAAAATGAACACCATGAAATTGGCAGTACTTTATTAACTGTTTTTATACTGTTTATGCAGTGATTATCAATAGCCTACTGTTAAAATGAACACCATAAATTTGGCAGTATTTTATTAACTGACATATTCAAATGAGTGAGCCGTTGGCATTTTATTAGTGATTTTCACACTGTGTGTGGCGTATAGTGAGAATGATTTAAACTGAATTTTAAGTTTAGTGAAAAGGGTAAAGAGGTAATAATTCACAATGGTTCTAAGTTCCAATTTTCGAAACCCTGTACCGCAAGTTAAGATATCGATGTACAAACAAAAAATGCAGTTCATTTATTGTGTGATCGATAAAAAAGTGTTACTTTAAATAGCAAAATTGATCATATGCTAGGCATACCTGATTTCAATGCAGTTATCAACAGTAATATCACTAGACGTTTTGATTTATCTAGAGAAAATCAAAACTCGAGTGGGATTTAATTAACTATTACACGATTAGAAGAAAGTATATAAAGATTAGAAGTAATGAAGTATTCCAATACAATAAAATATTAATTGACTTACGAAAATACAACTGTCTTCAAATGTATTATTGTACCATCTTAACATTACAAATATTACGCTAGATGCATGCTAGATGGCAGTAGTGAGCAACGCCTTCTCGTCGAGAAGTTCTCGATCTTTTATACACGATGGCAATGTTACTAGTCAAGAAGGTTTTGTTGATTCAGTTTCATTTTTATTAAAATGCAACATTCCACTTCAATTATCCCAGTAATCAACGTCACTTGACAGATGATTTTCAATAAATCTTAATATTAAACAATCTCTGATACGTGACTATCCATAATATCATATCGCAGAAGCTATAACATAACCTAACTAATATACACAAGTGTTAGAAAAGTTTTAATTAACGACGATGACATAAAAAATAAACATAAATAATTTTAAAAGGAATAATTATTGAATGTACAATTTTCAAATTTGAATGTGGTTGGTGGTTCAATTGATGTTATATTGGACGTGTGCGTAATAGAAGTGGAACTCGTTGATTTAGGCCTACATGGTGTATTCAACTTATTCAGGATTTCCGAATGGTGCTCTTCATTTATTTGTAAATCGGATTTCAGAAGATGCATAGGTATGATCAGCGATTTTTATTAATTCTTGTTCTTGAATGCCAATGCGAGTCATATTTGAAACTACTGTGCATCGACTGGAGTGGTTTGTAATTATATATATATATATATATATATATATATATATATATATATATATATATTTTTTGACGTCCAGACCAGCGCAGTTTCAAATGTTGGCAAACAAAGAAACAAATGCTAGGGACGCGATAAAATTAAACAAATGCTAGGGACGCGATAAAATTGTGCGATAAGCAGCCATGATTGGTTGAAATACGTCCTTTCGTACCGTTTTATTGGTCAAAAGTAGTATGACGTAGTAAGAGTGTAATAGTCACTGTAATATTTTTAAGTAATTTGTTTATACTGTATTATGACAATCACTTTCGTGTGTACTATGCCCATCGGGGCGTAACTATGCCATGTCCATTCTGCTACCTGATATTTTCGGGGCGCAACTATGCCATGTCCCTTCTGCTACCTGATTTCTTCGGGGCGCAACTATGCCATGTCCCTTCTGCTACCTGATTTCTTCGGGGCGCAATTATGCCATGCCTAGGCCTCCCAATTGACCGCGGGTCGCAACTATGCCATACCGCGGCCGTCTACTGAATTGGTTGTTGGGGGGGGGGAAACGCCATAGGCCTATGTTATAGGAGTGGAAATTTTCAGTGGTTTTCATAAAACAACCATAGTCCAAAGACTTTTTTTTTGTGAAATCAGTCATTGTCCAGCCAGGACAATGGTAGCATTTACATAACCCAGTCATGTCATCTTGAAATATTTATCCATATAATTTTAAACTGTAGTAGATTGGCAGTACTGATTTGCTTACGCACGCGGCAAAAGCCACCTCAGAGAAAAATACTTCAGCACGTGAATTATATTAGTTATGAAGTCATCTTGGAAGAAACGTAAGCAACAAAAGGAGAAGAAACAGGACATAATAAAGAAAAAGACGATTAAAGGAAAGGGACACTTCAGCCACCTTAGAGTATTTTTTCTTAAAACAACCATTGTTCACAGTTACCTACGTATATTCACATGTTATGTGTTTCTATGAGACAATTTAAATTATAAATATAGGCCTACTTCAGTTTTCCCAAGTTTCTACAACGCCTTGAGGCTGGTTCACAATAAACCGGAAACGAAAACGACAATGAGAACGAGAACGAAAATATTGTTAAAATAAATGTATTTAAATGTGAGTATTCACAATTAACTATTGTGAACGCTCACATTTGGTACATTAATTTTAACATTATTTCCGTTCTCGTTCTCGTAGTCGTTTCCATTTACAGTTTATTGTGAACCAGCCTTTAAGAATGATGAATTTCATACTTGAAGTGTCAACAACACCCATACCAGATAGTTTTTTGTTTCTCCTGAAAATTTATGTTTTTTGACAATGGTTATTTAAAAGAAAATCATTCAATTGATCTACATTCACCACTCTGTATCTGTAATGATTCAAGTTGTATGGCAGACACAGCATATAAGTAATATCATAGAAGTTGTTAAAAGCATGTTGTGAAAGATTAAATGTAGGACTATTCAGTTTCTGTTTGTATTAGGTAATGACAGCCATCATCATCATCATCATCATTATTATCATCATTGTCCTTCTCATCATCATCATCATGATTTAAGCTTCATATTTTACCTGTTGCTTAACCAGATAATCAACCCAAGCGGGAATCGAACCCACGCTCAAGCGCAATTCCGAATCGGCAGGCAAGCGCCTAAGCCGACTGAGCTACACCGGTGGCTTTTTTAACATCATGCCAAGAATTTTATGCTACATGCTACGAGATTTTAATTTTACTATGCATAGCACAATTATGCTATAGTTGGCAACGCTGGTCGAAAGGTGTTGGAGTGGGGAGAGAGAGGAGAGAAATTTGAGAGGAGGTAGAGCGTAAATACAGTAAAAATGGAAATGATAACGTTATTCGCTCCCTGCTCCACTAAAGGATCGCGAATTACCCGCAAAGCAAATTAACCGCAAGCGAATTATCGAGAGTCGACTGTATTGTTAGTAAAATTAATAAATAGTTATTAGTATAGTATTTACAATTTATACACCATATTCTATAGGTAGACCTATTGTTTAATTGGACATTATTTTCTACGGAAATCCTATTAATTCTGTAATGGGTAAAATTTTAAACATTTATGCTATTTTAGCAAAGGATAAGAGACAAAGGCATTCATAACTCCAAGGCTGAATGTTCTCTCTACTTAACTTTTATTAATTACTTGTAATATTACGACATTAAATACTGGCACATTCAGTACATTTCAGACATTAACGGTAGCCATCATCTTATTCATTCTCATTTATTCTGAGTATCAACAGGAAACAGTTAACTTATCACAGAGATTTAGTTGCTGTTGTTACTTATCCTTGGTTCTTCTTTACACTATCTCTTTACAGCTGACATAAATCACTATGTGGTACAGTGCTATTTTCTCTGTTTTATGTCTTCTACATAGGATTTTTTTTCGTTTATTATTTTTGGTCTTTTAAGGTGACAGGATTTGGGCGAGATAGTGCCGTTTGTTGCTAGAGAGACTTTTGGTTCATCTAACCAAGTAATAAATACAAAATTATCTTTCTTTTAAGCAAACTGCAAATATATCTCACCATATTTTATTTTACATTCTTAGACCATGCATTCGTAATTTGTTCTTTTACTCGTATATAATAATTTGAAATTTATGAGTGTGACGTTAATTGCTAGAAGCTATTTAAAATATTTAATCGAACATTATGGAAATTAAGTAGGAAGCTACATATAATTACATATATGAGTTCAACAAGCCTATGGAGCAGCGGTTAGCGAGTCTGCCAGCGAAACCAGGTGGCCCGGGTTCGATTCCCGGTCGGGGCAAGTTACTTGGTTCATGTTTATTCCGGTGTTTTCCCTCAACGCAATATGAGCAAATGCTGGATAACTTTCGGTGCTGGACCCCGGACTCATTTCACCGGCATTATCACCTTCATATCATTCAAACGCTAAATAACCTAAAATGTTGATAAAGCGTCGTAAAATAACCTTCTAAAATAAAAAAAAAAATCAATAGGCCTACATAAAAGCCACCGGCGTAGCTCTGGCTGTAGCGCGTTTGCCTGCTGACCCGAAGTTGCCCTCAGGCGTGGGTTCAATTCACGCTTGTACTGATAACCTGGTTGGTTTTCTTCCGAGGTTTTCCCCAACCGTGAGGCGTATATCAGGAAATCTATGGCGAATCATGGGCCTCACATCGCCAAATACCATCTCTCTGTCACTAATTCCATAGACGCTAAATGACCCAGTAGTTGATACAACGCCGTTAAAAAACCAAGTAAAAAAATACACAAAGAGAAATAATAAAGGCTCCCAATGTGTTTCTACAGCATGTAGACTGCCCTCTCAGTCAGTGATATTCATTTTGTTATGTCAGACATGGCATAATATTGCAATATATATAAATGATTTGTAAATAGAGATAAATGTTTGATTTGACAACATAAAAGTGAATGTTATGACAGCTCGACAAATACATTAAATGTAAGTAAGTTCTGTTTTACTTACCGGTATCTAGTAGCGGTATATCATTATTTTGTGAGTCAATGTCATTGCCAAAGGCGAAGAAGTAGTCCGCGAATGTTCAGTGCATCTTCTTAGTGGATATCTTGAAAAAATGCTGCATGGTCAACGACATAATTTCCTTATTAATTTTGCCTGCTTGTTTCTTTATTTCTCTGACGAGTCACAAGCCAGATCCAACGATTTCTACTTGGTGGAATGTTTGAAAAGTATCAGCAAGCATTATTTCCCACCTTGGAGGACTTTAGCTATTTCTTTATCTGAACACGACATTATAAATTTCAATTTCGTCAAGTCTAGCAATGCCTTTCCTGAAATAGAAGATATTCTGATACAAGAACTCAATTACTGGCCAGTTTCTGTGTACAAGAATACTTGGAAGCCGAAATGGAGACAAGACAACGATACACATGGGAGCTACATTATCTTGACAGCTACGGGTACGAATGAGATAGGGAGAGCAGTTGTAGTTTTATATTATCAGACCCTACACCTTGCTAGCAGCACCACCTGGAACCCTAGAGCTCGGTTTGTCGTAGTTCTGCTAAATGACTTCAGTTACCCTGAAAGGACAGCACAATTATTTCTAGAGGCACTGTGGAGAAGCAAGGTTGTGAATGCAGTTGTGCTGGTGTTTAGTAATGGGGAGGTACCAACATTAGACGCTTATACGTGGTTCCCATATCACAGTTCAGAACAGTGTATCGAAGTGAAAAATATCGTCTTGCTGGACAGTTGGGTTATGACAGGACATGGACACTTTGTTAACAATACTTACCTCTTTCCTCCGAAGATAACCAAAAACCTTCATTATTGTCCTATTAGAGTTTCCACTCAGTTGACGCCATTCTCTATAGAAGACCCAGTTTTTGTAAGGAAGAACGGTTCCAAACCGAAGCTCATATTCAGAAAAGGCTGGGAAATTATGTTACTCAGAACTATAGCTCAGGAGATGAACATGAGTGAAGAATATCACACACCACGTGGCAACTATTTTGGTACTTCTGATGGCAAGGGAAACCTGGGTGGCTATTTAAAACATCTTTTGTACAATAAGACGGATGTTGCTTTTGCAGTCTTTTCAGTGAGAACTACATATTTAGTCGAAACCACGCGAGGATATCTATGGGACCACCTTTCATGGTACGTACCATGCGGAAGCAAGTACCCCAGGTGGATGAGTATTTCGAGATTGTTTTCCTTTGAAGGATGGATGTCATTGATCATCTCTGTTTTTGTGGCCGGCCTTGTACTCGTATTTATAGCAAGATGTTCCGGAATTCATGAAAGTTCTAGGTACTCTAGTTTTACCACATCCTTCTCCAAATGCTGTTCTGTAATATTTGGAATAGCAGTGCCCAGCCTTCCTCGGACGACACCCCTGAGGCTGTTCTTCATTTCGTGGATTTGTTACAGTCTTGCCGTTGACACCGTATTTCAAACTTACCTGATAAGCTTCATCATTGATCCAGGTGTCAAACCATCTCCCACTAACATGGATGAATTGTTGAATTCTGGCATGAAATTGGGGATGTCTGATGTTAGTGGAGAATTATATTATGACAACAGACTCGATGCTCAAGCGATAAAAGTTATGGAAAACAAAATCGATTGCGAAGATATAACGTGTTACATTTGGGCAGCAAAGTACAAAAACATTTCACTTCTAACTACTTTTCTAACTGTAAATTACCTGAATTTCGAGTTAGGATCATCTGATTTCAACAGCGGTTCACTTTGTAATCTACAGGATGGAGTTGCAGGAAGTCCAACTGTCGTGATGGTTTTTGCAAAAGGAAATCCATTACTGGATCGTTTTAATGATATAATTGATAGAATTGTGGAGGCAGGAATTTTTAATTACTGGGTAAATATGAGGTATTATTTGGAGGCGATTGTGACCAAGACTTACCCTCCTCAAATCATCACGATTGAATATTATAAACTGTCACTTGATCACCTACAATCCGCCTTCTACATATTGCAGTTTGGGTATTGCCTTGGTATTGCAGTGTTCATCATTGAACTTTTGTATTACTGCATATTCGCTTCAAAGAATCGTGTGAGAAAAATAAATATTAAACAATCTCAATCGTGAACTACTGATAAGACATTATTACTACAGTGTGGACAGTTTAGAAGTTCTGAAACTTGCTCTGCTACTTGAGTTCCATGCAAATGCTGGCATTCCCCTCCGTGAAATCGCGGCGCTCTTTTAGCCTGCAGTTAGTCATAAGTGAAATTTCATCGGAGTAGGACAGTTGTGTTGTGTAGTCGTGAGTGAGATTTCATTAGAGAATACAGGAGTGTTGTACAATGGTGAGATATTCACTGCAATATTGTACATTCATTTTGAAGACGTACATGAAGTCCAGAAAGTTGTGCGGTAGAACAGGACAAGGATTAGATATAGGCTAAATTTCGAGGCAACTCAGTTCCAACACGAAAAGCATTATTAAAATTAATAATGATGATATAATCCGTGGCGCTACAGCCCGTGAAGGGCCTAGACCGACCAGCCGGCTGCTGGCCTCACGCCCACATGCCGAAGCAGAGGTGGACGATCATCCAACCAGAAAGGAGGTATCGTGTGGTTAGCACGATCATCCCCCCAGCCGTTATAACTGGCATTCGCAACCAGATTTCACTACCTATCGTAGCTCCCCAAGTGCATCACGATGCTGGGTGGGCACTGGTCCCATACACTGGCCGAAATTTCATGAGAAAATACATTACTAAATCATATGCGAAAAGCACACACCTTACTCAGGCTACATCAATATAAGACAAGTAAACTTAACATATTAAGAAACCTGTAATATACGAAAACATTAAGAAGAAAAGAAAAGGGAAGATGGAAGAGTAAAAAGAAATTTCGTTAACGGTGGCTGAACTCTCATTTGTTTTAATAGTCTGATTAGACTGCATTACAGTAAAGAAAAAGTAAAAGAGAAATTAAAAAATACTATTATCAATTCAAGGCTTTGATAGTGGTTGAGTGATAGGTAATGTTTCAATTGTGCGGTAAAAATAATGTATCAAATATATAGATTTTATTTATTGATTTTATTCGACAATTTATTGCAAGCAAAAAAAAAATACTTACGTTAACAAAAGATTTTACAATACTATTGTAATATTCCTATATGAATATTCTTCAAAATTCATAATTGATTACCAATCTCATATTAAAATATATATTACAAATTGTTGTATAAATAACATTGCAAATAATTTTACTCGAATGTAGATTATGATATGATATTGAATGTTCACTTATTTCTATATGTGGTAAGCATTAATTTTGATTATAATGGAATTGTGCTGCTCTATTAAGTATCGTATCATATTTGGGTAATTTTACTTTGTATGTCTGCTAGATTTATTACTACAAATAAAAAATAAGGAATACAATTTTATGAAATCATCAGATATTTCAAACTATGGTGCAATTTGTGTCTATTCCACGAAAGTGAATTGTCATAGTTAACCTATCTTACTAAATTATTCTCATTTCCTGTATATAAGTCTCATGCATTAGAAATCAATAGAAATGTGAAATGTATTACATTTGGAATTGTCATAGTAAATGTTGTAAGCTATTTAAAATATTATTTGTAATATTAGGTATATTTTACTTTATGTTAGAAAGTTAACCTTTACCATAGCCTTCCGTTATATACAAGGAAGTAAATTCATGCTACTGCTATAAATACAGAATAGACTATAAGTAAGATGCTATCATTCAGTTATGCAGTAATCGGCATTTATACTTTCAGTCGTTCTACAGTGATCGCAGCAAACCTACCTCGTATACTAGACGTCGACCAACTCTGCCAGTACAGGTGAACTAGTGGATGGGGGTAAAAGTCACTTCCTACAAGTACTGAATAATTTACTACATTTGACGACCGCTGAGTTATGACTGACAGAACAAAATGACACGAATATCCCGAACATTGTTTTGAAACCAAATTAGATGAAAAAGAGAGGTGGAAGAACAAAATTAATATATCTCGATGATGTACAGGGAGATAGATTGGATAGTAAAGCTGGAGTAGTAATACTCAATAACGAAGCAGTTGGGTGAATTCAAAAGCGAGAAGAAGGTCGATTAATATGTTTATAGGGACACGAAAGATGTGGGATGAAAACATGTTCTGGCTTTTCATGCAACATATTTTCTTCATGTTTTATTTATTTACAGAATCTCTAACTGTACCTAATAATATCCACGTAGTGAAATGTCTGAAAGTTATCAGCGAAATATATTTTACACCGTCCAGCACTCTTGTTGTTGCTTTTCCTGAGCACGACCTTACAAACTACTATTCGGTGAAATCAAGCAATGCTTTTGCTGAAATAGAAGACAACCTGTTACAAGAACTAAGTTACTGGCCACTTGCTGTGTACAAAAACAATTGGGAGCCAGAGTGGAGAAAAGACGATGATAAACATGGTGGTTACATCATAGTGACGGCCACGGATATGAAAGAACCAGAGAGCGCTGCTGTAGTCTTGTATTATCAGCTACTGCACCTTGCTTACAGCAACTCTTGGAATCCTAGGGCTCGCTTCGTTGTGGTTTTATTAAATTACTTCAGAGAGACTGAAATTGCAGCACAATTACTTTTAAAGGAGTTGTGGGGAAGGAAGATTTTGAATGCTATTGTATTAGCGTTTAATAATGATGAGGTACCAAAATTAAATGCTTACACATGGTTTCCATATCACAGTCCAGAATTCTGTACCGAAGTGAAAGACATCGTTTTTCTGGACAGTTGGATCATGAAAGAAAATGGATATTTTGTAAGGAACACTTATTTATTTCCTCAGAAGATGACAAGAAATCTTCACACTTGTCCTTTTAGAGTATCTACTCTTCCAACACCATTTGCTGTTGAAGATCCGGTTAATGTATTTGTAAAAGGATCCACTATACCAAAACTTATATATAACAGTGGTTGGGAAGTTAAGTTACTGAAAACTATAACTGAAGAGTTAAACATGAGCGAAGAATATCTTCCTCCTGTCAAAAATTTTTGGAATGATTTTGATGCTGAAGGCAACTTCACAGGGTTTACAAGACAGTTGTTATACGATGAAGCGGATGTGGCGTTTGCTACGGCTTTTATAAGAGTTGCAAAATATTCTGACATTACCAGAGGATATTACTGGGAACACTTAGCGTGGTACGTGCCTTGTGGAAGCAGATATCCACGCTGGATGAGCATATGGAGGATGTATTCTTTCTATGGATGGATTGTGCTGTTACTCTCCGTGGTCTTGGCTGCTCTTGTAATTGTTTCCATAGCGGGACACACTCATGATAGTTCCTCATTTTCCAATTATGTAAAATCCCTGTCTAGTTGTTGGTCTATCATACTGGGGATTTCTGTAAACATTCTTCCTTGGACGACATCCTTACGATGGTTTATACTGTCCTGGATTATTTATAGTTTTGTTGTTAACACAGTGTTTCAGACATACCTAACAACCTTCTTGATAGACCCAGGGTTCATACCCCAAGTAAGAGATATGGATGAGCTTCTGAATTCTGGAATGAAGTTGGGAATGTCTAGTTTTGATCAAGACTTGTATAAAGACAGCCATGATCCTATATCACGAAGAATAATGAAGAATAAAATTGATTGTAATTTTGAAGAAAATTGCTTTTTATGGATATCAAAATATAAGAACATTTCAATGATTACCACACATCTAATGCTTAATTACATGAGTTCTCTGTTAGGCTCTTCAGATTTTAGTGTGAGTTCGCTTTGTCAAATACAAGATGGAATTGTTCAGAGTTCAGCTACTGTACTGATTGTTTCAAAAGGTAGTCCTTTTTTAGATCATGTAAATCATATAATCGATAGAGTTGTAGAAGGAGGAATTTTTAATCAATGGGTATCAATGAGATTCTATATGCAGATGCTTCGAAACAAGACATATCCGACTCAGATAGAGTTGATTGAGTATTACACATTATCGCTTGAACACCTACAGTCAGCTTTCTACTTGTTACTATTTGGACATTTTCTGTGTTTTATAGCGTTTATTGCTGAGTGTTTATATTATTGTACAGTAAAACACTTAACTGAGAAAACGTATAACTGAATTAATATTTAATAACATCTTAAGTAGCACTGAAAACTATACGAGAAAAATAGGTTATTGTAAGTCAATTTACTAAAATTTTCACAAGTAAAATTTATTTAGCTCTTCATAATTCGACATATTTGAGTCTATAATACAGTACTCGAATTCATACTATATATTCTTGAAGAATGTAAGATTATTATTTGTAGGAAATCTTAGCTGCTTAGAGCCAAAGTTGACTGATATATTACATTTCAAACTGTAATCCGAAAATTTTACGAAATTGACTTTCCATGTTCTTCCCGTATGTTCGAATTTCCCGAATTTAAAAATGAGCGTATCTTAACAATGAACATGTACTGTACTTTCACATGTTTATATTTTCACGACAAACCTAATCGAAGAGGTGGATTTCAAACTGGCCTAAGTCCAAATGACAAGTTATGAAAAATATGATAAAAAATGGTAAAATAAATTTGACTACCTTAGAACCGTTTGAAAAAAAAACATATTCAGACACTAAATCAAGACTTAAAAGAATTTGTTAATTAATGTTGCACAGTTATATACAGGCTTGAAAAGGTAAATTAAAACGTAAATAAAGAAAGCTGAAGTGAAAGAAGATAGGGCAATTTGGAATCCACCTCTTCAATTTCGTGCAAGATTTATTTAAAACATAGAAATGACGTTTCGTATTTCTTAAGATTTAAAAAACCATCGTAGAAGTGTAAGAAAGAAAAAAGAAAAACGAAGAAACGAAAAACGTATATCCGAAGTAAATTAAAGTGGAATGTATAGAAATTTTGCCAGAGCCTGAAAAAAAAGTGTGAAAATCGCATAAGTGCGAAACATATAATAGTTATTTATCTCATAAGTGACTTAAATTAACTATTATTTGCGAGTAATGGACTTTCAACTACATGTAATATACAACGTTTTACATTATTCTACTAATTATTATAATTATTTTCCATCTTGTTTATAATATTAGTTAGCATGATGTAAAAATTCTTTTGTTGCTAAGTTGACAGTCGAATATGTAATGAAATACTTGTTTCTAATTAACAAATTATTAAAAGATTAAAGATTAAAATTATTAAACTATTAAGAAACAATAGGTTGGAGAATAATTCAAAAGCAATTGCTGCATACCTTTAGGTCTTATAGAATTTGGCGATGATTATTATGTTAGTGGTGGTGGTGGTGGTAGTCGTTGCAGTGCATCAGTGTTGGTGGTGATGGTGGTGGTACTGCTGCAGATGATGATAATGTAAAAGTTTATTTCGAGTGTTATGTTTGGTACGTATCCACCAGTTTCCTTTGTCTTTGTGTCCTTAATCCTTGCTCTTGTGCAACCTGGTGCAAGGCTGTATTTTCTTTGTCTCACTTAGACAAAGGCAATTAGACTCCTCACTAAAGTGACTGTTGCCTTATCCTTTAAGTTTTGTAGTAGATAAATCGGCCATGGGGCAGATTTTCTTCAAAATATATCGGGTTTCCCTGTTACTTTAATTACTTTGTTATCGTCGTATCACATAATGTCAGTATTGTAATATAGCTTATAGCTTATCTAGTTTAATTGAGATATTAAATAAATAAATAATTAGAATTACTTAATACTATGAATTTTTTATTTAAATCATATACAATATTTGTTTTGGGCAGACTCTTATCAATATGGCTAGCCTTCTTCTTCTTCTTCTTCTTCTTCTTCTTCTTCTTCTTCTCCTCCTCCTCCTCCTCTTTCTTCTCCTTCTCCTTCTACGGCTTTATGGTTCTCAAAGTTTGATAGCCACCCATATGACATCCTCCTATTCATTTCTATCTTGTGCTTTCCATCTCCATCTTTGTATGCCAGCTTTAGTTAAGTCTGCTTGAACATCGTCCAACCACCTTAGCCCTGGTTACCAATCTTTTATTCCCATTTTTGCATTGTATTCCAGTGCAATGGTGAGAAATCTTTATACTTTCATCTTAACTACATCCTCAACCATTCAGCAAATAAATAAATAAATAAATAAATAAATAAATAAATAGATAGATAGATAGATAGATAGATAGATAGATAGATAGATAGATAGATAGATAGATAGATAGATAGATAGATAGATAGATAGATAGATAGATAGATATATAGATAGGTAGATAGATAGATAGATCGATAGGTAGGTAGGTAGGTAGGTAGGTAGGTAGGTAGATAGATAGATAGATAGATAGATAGATAGATAGATAGATAGATAGATAGATAGATATAGATAGATAGATAGATAGATAGATAGATAGATAGATAGATAGATAGATAGATAGATAGATAGATAGATAGATAGATAGATAGATAGATAGATAGATAGATAGATAGATAGATAGATAGATAGATAGATAGATAGATAGATAGATAGATAGATAGATAGATAGATAGATAGATAGATAGATAGATAGATAGATAGATAGATAGATAGATAGATAGATAGATAGATAGATAGATAGATAGATAGATAGATAGATAGATAGATAGATAGATAGATAGATAGATAGATAGATAGATAGATAGATAGATAGATAGATAGATAGATAGATAGATAGATAGATAGATAGATAGATAGATATAGATAGATAGATAGATAGATAGATAGATAGATAGATAGATAGATAGATAGATAGATAGATAGATAGATAGATAGATAGATAGATAGATAGATAGATAGATAGATAGATAGATAGATAGATAGATAGATAGATAGATAGATAGATAGATAGATAGATAGATAGATAGATAGATAGATAGATAGATAGATAGATAGATAGATAGATAGATAGATAGATAGATAGATAGATAGATAGATAGATAGATAGATAGATAGATAGATAGATAGATAGATAGATAGATAGATAGATAGATAGATAGATAGATAGATAGATAGATAGATAGATAGATAGATAGATAGATAGATAGATAGATAGATAGATAGATAGATAGATAGATAGATAGATAGATAGATAGATAGATAGATAGATAGATAGATAGATAGATAGATAGATAGATAGATAGATAGATAGATAGATAGATAGATAGATAGATAGATAGATAGATAGATAGATAGATAGATAGATAGATAGATAGATAGATAGATAGATAGATAGATAGATAGATAGATAGATAGATAGATAGATAGATAGATAATAAGTAACTGAGTAAGGGAGTAAATGAATGAGTAAATAAATAAATATATAAATAAATAAATACCTAAATAGATAAATGAATAGGTAAATGAATAAATAAATAAATAAAAAATAAATAAATAAATAAATATACGGCGAAAGAATGAATGAATGAGTGAATGGAATAATGTTGTTGGCCACAGAATACCTGTCATTACACTGTCCATCAATACTTACTAAAGAATAGTAGACACTTAAATGGAAATTTTGCTTTCGGTATACGATATGGTAAATGGCACGATTTATTTCTTGTCAAAGTATTTCACAATATTGATGAGGTTGAAGTGTATGCATTCGAAAATAATGATATTCATTTCCTTTCAGTAGTTCTTGTTGTGCTATTATCATATATCAATACAAATTTCCAGCACAGAATATCTAACTGTATCTTTCGCGTTCAGTGTCTTGTAAATAGCACGATTTATTTATAGTGAAAGAAAATATGTTAACATATCGAGCACGTTGAAGTGTACATACTCGAAGAAAATAATAATCATTTCCTTTTCAAATTCTTGTTGTGCTATTGTCATAATATAAATTTATAGCACAGTCATCGTAGCAAATATTATGACAGTTCAGTAAATAAAATATTTTAGAATAAATATAATTATAGCATTCGACGTCTGAGTTATTCGATTTACAACAGATCATTTGCTTATGTTCAAAAGGATATATGCGTTACGATAAGATATACAAAGCGTAACGTGAAATAAAAACATCAGAATTCAGTTATCTGAAGAAATGTGGCGCAACAAAGAGTTCTGGGCGCTAATACATACTTTACATCTGATTCTTTACCTCATAATTCAGTCGAATGCAAATTTAAACACTCACCACTTGGTGCAGTGCCTTAAAATTATCAGTGAGCGATATTTCACTCGTTCTAGCACTTTAGTCGTTGCCTTAACTGAGCATGACCTCATTAACTTCTTATTGGTGAAGTCAAGCAATGTTTTTCCTGAAATAGAAGACCTTCTGATAAAAGAGCTAAGTTACTGGCCTCTTACCGTGTATAAGAACTCTTGGCAAAAGCAGCGGAGGAAAGATGTTGATAAACCTGGCAGTTACATAATTCTGACGGTCACAGACACGAATGAACCTCGGAGAGCAGCTATAGTTCTGAGTTACGAGCTTTTGCATCTGTCTTACAGTGATTCGTGGAATCCTAGAGCGCGCTTTGTTGTGGTGTTGTTAAACGACTTCATTTACCCTAAAGAAGAGACTGCAAAATTACTTTTAAAAGAGCTTTGGAAAAAGAAGATTGTGAATGCTGTTGTGGTAGTGTTTAATAATGTTGAGGTGCCAAGATTAGATGTTTACACGTGGTTTCCATACAGCAGTCGAGCACAGTGTTTAAAAGTCGAAGATGTTGTCTTACTAGACAGTTGGATCATGAAAGATGCAGGATATTTTGATAAAGACACTTACCTTTTTCCTCAGAAAATAAGTACAAATCATTATACATGTCCCATTAGAGCTTCTGCAATATTTGCACCGCATTTCGTCGAAGAACCTGTCTATGTGTTGAATGGTACGAAAATAATAAAGTTTATGTTCAAAAGTGGTTGGGAAATTCAGTTACTGAAAACTATAGCTGAGAAGATGAATATGAGTGAAGAATATCTTATTCCGCTTGATGATTTTTGGGCTGTCACTGACAATAATGGAAAACATGCAGGTTTTTTGAGACAGCTTATGAATGGCGAAGCAGATATAGCATTTGGAGCTTTTTTCAGCATGGGAACAAAATATACTGACTTCACAGGTAGTTATACGTGGTGCTATCTTACCTGGTACGTCCCTTGTGGAAGCAAATACCCGCGCTGGATGAGTATATGGAGAATGTTTTCGTTCTATGGATGGCTCTCACTGTTATTGTCAGTTTTTCTGGCTGCTGTTGTTGTCCTGTGTATAGCAAGATATGCCAATGATATTTTTGCATTTTCTAGTTTCACAGCTACTTTGATCTACTGTTGGTCTATCATAGTGGGTATTTCTGTACCCATACTTCCTCGAACGACATCCCTAAGGTGGTTTATTCTGTTCTGGATTATTTATAGTCTAGCTATGGAGACAGTGTTTCAAACTTATTTAACAAGTTTCCTAATTGATCCGGGCATTCAACCCCAACTGAGGAACATGGCTGAACTTTTGGATTCTGGAATGAAGATGGGAATGGCTTCATCTGAGTATATATTTTATGAAGATAAACAAGATATTGAATCACAAAGAGTAATGAAGAATTCATTTGAATGTAACAGTACTTGCTTCATCTGGGCAACAAAATATAAAAATATTTCAATTCTAAGCTCCAACTTAATGAATAATTATTTTGATTCTGTTTTGGCGTCACGCGGTTTTAGTTCTAATTCGCTTTGCGAGCTACAAGATGGGGTTATAAGGAGCACATCCATAGTAATGACCCTTGTTAAAGGAAGTCCACTTTTTGATCGCGTGAAGAATATAGTTGACAGAGTTGTTGAGGGTGGTATATTTAATCATTGGGTGCACATGAAATTTCAACTTCAAAATATCCGAAAAGAAAGACATGTACTTGAAATCATGTCTATTGAATATAGCAGATTGTCAGTTGAACATCTACAGTCTGCTTTTTATTGTTTACTTTTCGGTTATTGTCACTGTATTGCGGTGCTTTTCATTGAGTGTCTATTTCATCACATTTTATCTTCCTGAGTATATTTTAGAAAATATTGAACATTTTAAAAACCTAGTTTATACTACTACTACTACTACTACTACTACTACTACTACTACTACTACTACTACTACTACTACTACTATTATTACTATTATTATTATTATTATTATTATTATTATTATTATTATTATTATTACTTATTTCATTTTATTAAATTTCTAATGAAGAAGGAAATGTTGAAATAGAATTTCCATAATGTTCGGGTAAAGGGAATTAAGTAAATTTTCGTCCTCCAGGTGAATACACAAGTTAAATTATACATGTGAGTGTGCAAAAAACAAAAGGATACTAATATTTATTGTGTTTTATTTGGGTAGAAAATTATTTTCATTAAGGATTTGAACTTTCTTATGTTAAATATTATTAACGTACCTTGTTAACATGTTTCGACCTATTTTCGGTCATATTCGGAACTGGTCGTTGTTGGCCTTGGCGCCTCTTGTTTCCTATGTGGGTGCGTTCGTAGTGTAGAGTCAAAGAGTGTATGTGTTTTGAAACTTGTAAGTCGTATGAAAAGGAACATAGAAAGCACAGCAACAGTGGAAGAGAAAGTAATTGATATGTGAAGTAACTTCATTTATACATTTGTTGTCGTTGTCACAACATAGAAGAAAATGCAGTCACCTAATATTATTTTTGGGAGTGATTTCTGTAAAACTAAATATGAAGTGTTTTTGTTAAAATGAGATCATTGTGACGGTCTTGGCACACACAGTCTTTCAAAATGACGGTCATTTGTGTCAGCAAATTTTCTGTTGTCGAAACCGATTTCTCTAAAACTTTTGTACTTCGGTTTATCACAGTGATTTAAATAAGTTTAAAAACCAGTAATTTTTTTTCCTTGAAGTCCCATAAAAGTCTCACTTTAATTCAATCTACAGGGCGTATCGAAAATGGTGGGCAAAACTTAAGTATGGATTCCTCATATGAGCAGAGAAGAAAACAAGGTTATATCAACATGGATTCGGAAATGCTTGGTTGCCGAGTTATAGGGGTGACAAGTACACTAAAGTATGTTTGTTTCTTGGAATTAGGCTAATTTATTAATGATGCAGTCTATATACATTTTCTTACAGGAACTGTTCAAAATGTCCTCCTTCTGTCTGAATACAGGCAGCAGCTCGTCTCATTGACATCCGCACATTCTCCCAAATGCCTGGCATAGCTCATATTGCCTGATAGTGTCCTGGAATTCACTGACGAAATGCTTCCATATAATTCACTGGGATCGAATACACAAGCGCTTTCAAATGCTCCCACAGGTAGAAGTCCAGTGGGTTGAGATCTGGTGATCGTGGGGGCCAAGCAATTTGGTCCACCTCGCCCTATTCATCGGCCAGGGCAACGTGCATCGAGATGTGTACTTATACGAAAACTGAAATGTGGGGAGCACCATCAACACGTGTCGCGCATTTAATTCCAGCAAACAAAAGTTCTGGATTGCACAATGGTCCTCCTTTTCGCCGCTAATAACTCGGCAATCAAGCATTTTCGGACCCATGTTGATATAAACTTTTTTCTTCTCTATGTATGAGGAATTCATGCCTGAAGTTTTGCCCACCTTTTCGATACAATCTGTATTATGTAGAGTTTATATGTAAAAACTGTATCAATAATGCTTGCAGTAAATGTAGAACTCTGTTTTGGTAAAATATATTATTGACATAGTGGAAGTGGTTTTGGTGGAATACTGTGAGTATTACGTTATTAGAAAGGGCCAGTGATACAAGATGATAATAACAAAGTCAAAGCATGGACAATTGAAAAATACCCAAATATTTTTATACACAAACCAATAGGAAGACGAGTCCATGGAAGATAGATAAGCCAATATAGGTTTAACAAGCAATGCTGCTTAACGCATAGTAATGTAAGAAAAATAAGAAGGTTATAAACATTTCGCTTGTAGCATCACAATGCAGGGTTATCAGTTGACTTTATGTTTAGTTTTACATCAGAGATTAGGTAAGAAAATGAGGTTAACAGAGGTTTTTAATATATATATGTATATTTCTACTTACATATTTAAAACTGTACATATAATAAATATAAAGTCTCTTTCTCTCATCCCTCATCATAAATGAGGTTATGAAACTTCACTCTGTCACTAACATATAAACTAGATATCAATAAATGGAAATTCAGACACTATCACCCTGCCATTTGATTAACGTCCCCATGTGGAGGAAACAATGTTAGGCCTGTCTCAAAGGAATATCCAGCCCCAAGTGGGGTACCAGGTGAATATCCATTTTAAATAACACCAATTGACTTGCTTGTGCTTTCTGTAGCACAAAGGGACATTCTCCAGACTGAATGTATACATTCTTCACAGTTCTGTGTTCATTATTTCTATTGTTGTTGCTGCATGTCCCTCATGAATGGTTTGTCTTCAGTTCCTGTTCGTGGTCTCTTTGTTGCTGAAAAGAAATTAACTTGTCACACACTTTGGGTATTATCTGGTCATTCTTGCTCACTTCACAAATGGGTGTAAGGATTTTGGACTTTCATTTAGACAATGCAGAATTATTTTTCACACATTGAAGAACTCTGAACGCTTATATCACCCTTGCAAGCGTATAATAGTACATTATGCAACGAGCGTATAATAGTACATTATGCAACGAGCCTATAATGGTAATAATTAAGACGCGAGTATGTTTATGAAACGAGCGCAAGCGAGTTTCATAATTTTCATACGAGCGTCTTAATTACCATTATAGGCAAGTTTCATACGACTTTTTATGCTCGGATATATTTCTAACTTGAAATTATTCATAAGTATTCATGTTATTCATATCTGACTGGGGAGCGGAACTGACCTTGTGCAATATCTCGTAAATTGTGAGATATGCGCAGACGCGAAAGTATTGATTTTTTTCCGAGGAACAAATGTCATTGACCTTGATATAATCTAGAGAGTAAAATGAACATTAATCTTGATATAACCTTGAAATTGATTTAGACATTGAAAAACGAGATGAAAAATTGAATTTATTTGAATATTATTTACAATTAACGCTAATTATTATAGTAACAGAACATAAACTTCTGCGACAGTATTGGATTTCCAGCCTCCGTGACGTTTCGCTAGTTGTCTTTCGATTGCATATCCGAGAATAACCGATACTTGCGCGTTCATATTGCTACAATGGTGTTTTCTGATTGGTGGAACACCTGAACTTTAATGAATAGGTGTACTTTAATGAGGTCCATTAAAGGGCTGCTACCAGGTGTATAATTACTACATTTCGGCATGGTCGAGCATAAAAATATATAGAGAGAAATTTTCTCTCGTTGTAGTTGAGGTTTTAGATTACTTAGTATTTAGAGTGATGGGGCATATTAATCAAAAGCAGATAAAAAAAAGTCGACAGGTTCATAACCTTGCTATGCTGCACATCTTTACGTAGAACTACGCATGAGTGCGTTCACCTGTCGACAGGTGCATAGCTTTACTATGCTGCGTATCTTTACGTAAAACTATGTGTGGGTAGTGCAAGAAATGAAACAAGGAGAATAAGGAGACGATGAGCAGAACAGAGGAATGCAAGGAGAACAAGGGGGACATAAGAAGAACAAAGTGAAGACGAGTAACGAAGCCAAGTGGAAGGAAAGAAGAACAAAGGGAAGACAAGGAGAACAAAGGGAATGTAAAGAGAACTGGGGACTACAAAGTGAACAAGGAGAAGACAAAGAAAAGAAGGAGAATACAAGGGGAACAAGGGGAATACTAGGAGAAAAATGTGATTAAAGGAAAAATGGGAAGATAAGGAGAAACGGGGGAACACCAGGAGAACAATGGGAATACAAGGAGAACTAGGGGAAGGTAACAATTAATATTAGATGAGAAAAATTCGCTCCGGCGCCGGGGATCGAACCCGGGTCCTTGGTTCTACGTACCAAGCGCTCTCACCATTGAGTTATGCCGAAGTCCAATCCACAGCACAGCAGCTTCTCTAATATTAATTGTTACCATAACAGTTATATTCTGTAGGACCAAAAAAATAATAATCTTTAGTAAATTCTTCTAGCAACAGTGCATATTTCTGTACAGATTACTGTGCATATTACTGTGGAATCCCGGCCAAGTCACTCAACTCAGTGCACTCCTTGTATAATGGCAGTTGAATTAATAAAATGTTAACATACATGCTCAACTTGGAGTCAGGCCACAAAGGGAAAAACACTGCAGGAGGGGAGTTCGATCCGGTGCTGTGGATTGGACTTCAGCGTAGCTCAATGGTTAGAGCGCTTGGTACGTAGAACCAATGAATCGGGTTCGATCGCCGGCGCCGGAGCGAATTTTTCTCCTTTAATATTAATTGGTACCATAACAGATATATTCTGTAGGAACAAAAAAATAATAATCTTTAGTAGGGGAAGGTAAGGAGAACAAGGAGAATGAAAGGAGAAGAAGTGTAAGACAACAAGAGAAATGGGAATACAAGACGGACAAGGAAATATAAGTAGAACAATGAAAATACAAGGAGAAAAATGAAAATACACAGTGAAAAGGGGAAGGCAAGGAGAACAAGCAGAACACAAGGGGAACTAGAGGAATACAAGAACAATGGAAATATAAATAGAACAAGCGAAGACAAAGAGAACAAGAAAACACAAGGAGAACAATGGAAATACAAGGAGAACAAGGGGAAGACAAGGAGACCGAGATGAAGACAAGGAGAGCATGGCAGGCGTTGCATTTATATTTGGAGGTAAATCTCCGAGTTAGCTCCCATTCTTAGTGAAAAGAAAAACGAAGTTCTGAGTTAGAAGAAAGCAAATATACTTTCTTTAATGTGGTTCGTGAAACATATACTGATAAAGTAATCATGTCTGTGTTTTTGAGTACCGGGACGTCTCTTGACTCCTTTAGCAAAGCTATGTTATTATTAGTGAATATTTTCGTATTATCCTTTTATCGTTATTTACAAAGTATTTTTAAGAGTGCTTTTCATTTACGCGTAAGTTAATTAAATGAGGTAAGTATAATAATCCTTCAATAACTGTCTTTTTGACAATCAAATTTGATTGTGTAATGACCTAATGTAATTTTCTTGTATTATTTAGTAGGTCAAAAAGACAGTTATTGAAGGATTATTATACTTATCTCATTTATATGCTAACTTGTCGGACCAATATGCCTCTTAAATTTCGTAAGTTAATTGTTTAATCCTTAATAACCTTTCAATAAACATATTCTATAGTCGCGACGGTGTTATTCCCGGCGTGACTCCTCCTCTTTGCTTACGTCTTAGGAAGTGAAGGCTCTATAAAGTCTAGGTAGGTAGTATCGTTCGCCATTTTTGTTCTTTCGTTCCCGAGCTACCATACGGGGAATCTATTTGCCACATCGTTAAACATTATCATGTCGTAGCTCCTATCATAATAAATCAAACGCACTATAATTCAGCAAATAATTGAACGGCAAATAACGTCTTCGTGTGCTTTCTGCGAACGCCAACGAAAGAGCCAAAATGGCGGGCGATTAGATTAAGTATTTATCGAGCCTTAAGAAATGAATAACGTCTTCATAAGCGAATCACAAGACGCACACGTTTAAATGTAGCCGACCTGCAACGCGATTGGCTGCCGGAAATTAGAGCGACGGGACTATAGGATTTGAACCGGGCCCACTCGTTTCACGGTCAGACGTGCTAGTCGTTACTTCATAGTGGTGGACTGTGATAGGATTTACCTTTACCTTAATTACACAACTCTGAGCGATAGACCATAACGATCATACGTCAAGTACGTCTAAGGAGAAGAGTGGCTGTTTTTACCTCTTTCTACAAGTGCAAGGTTCGTAGATACTTTTAATGTATATGTATATAGTTAAGGACAAAAATAGCCACTCCTATAGGCGAAGGTACTAGAAATATAATTTTTATTGTCCACCACTCAGAGTTGGGAGGTCAATGTTTCCACCGCTTCTGGACAATCAGAATTAGTAGCAGTCTTACTGTATCAGCGAAACTTCACTCATTACAACCAAGCCGTGTTACAGCTCAATGATAGGACATTGCATTATAGCTGGAGAGGTTTCTGGTACAAACCCGGGTGCCTTGTAATTTTTTGTAATTACATTTAATTCTTAATTATTTCATATAGTTACAAATACAATATCGTTGAAATACTTACTTACTTATTGGATTTCAAGGAACCCGAAGGTTCATTGCCGCCCTCACATAAGCCCGGCATTGATCCCTATCCTGAGCAAGCAAGATTAATCCAGTCTCTACCATCATATCCCACCTCCCTCAAATCCATTTTAATATTATCTTCCCATCTACATCTAGGCCTCCCCAAAGGTCTTTTTCCCGCCGGCCTCCCAACTAACACTCTATATGCATTTCTGGATTCGCCCATACTGCTACATGCCTTGCCCATCTCAAGCATCTGGATTTAATGTTCCTAATTATGTCAAGTGAAGAATACAATTCGTGCAGCTCTGCATTGTGTAACTTTCTCCATTCTCCTGTAACTTCATCCCTCTTAGCCCCAAATATTTTCCTAAGAATCTTATTCTCAAACACCCTTAATCTCTGTTCCTCTCTCAAAGTGAGAGTCCAAGCTTCACAACCATATAGAACAACCGGTAATATATCTGTTTTATAAATTCTAACTTTCAGATTTTTTGACAGAAGACTAGATGACAAAAGCTTCTCAACCGAATAATAACAGGCATTTCCCATATTTATTCTGCGTTTAATTCCCTCCTGAGTGTCATTTATATTTGTTACTGTTGCTCCAAGATATTTGAATTTTTCCACCTCTTCGAAGGATAAATCTCCAATTTTTATATTTCCATTTCGTACATTATTCTGGTCACGAGACATAATCATATACTTAGACTTTTCGGGATTTACTTCCAACCCTATCGCTTTACTTGCTTCAAGTAGAATTTCCGTGTTTTCCCTAATCGTTTGTGGATTTTCTCCTAACATATTCACGTCATCCGCATAGACAAGAAGCTGATGTAACCCGTTCAATCCCAAATTCTCTGTGTTATCCTGAACTTTCCTATTGGCATATTCTAGAGCGAAGTTAAAAAGTAGAGGTGACAATGCATCTCCCTGCTTCAGCCCGCAGTGAACTGGAAAAGCATCAGATAGAAACTGGCCTATACGGACTCTGCTGTAAGTTTCACTAAGACACATTTGTCGTTGAAGTAATTTATTTAATTTGTGTACATTTCTTAACCAACTACCATTTTTAAAAGTAGGCCTGCAGTTGTTTGCAAAGCGTTATTGATCGGTTGCAATTCCTGACATTTGGTGGGAAACAATTAAATTAAGAATCGGCGCAAACACTTTAATGTCAGTGTTAAAAACACTTGCCGCACTTAGTGTTATACGTAGGTACTTTTCGCACGCTATCGTATAATAGTCTATTGTTAACACGCTGCCTAGCTTTGAAAGATCTGTCTTTAGGAATTGCTGTAAAAAATGTATTTTTTTTTCACGATATTGCGTAAAGTTGCATTTTACCCACTGTTACCAGTGCATAAAGTGAACCATTAGAACACCAGTGCGTAAAAAGTAAATAATTACTTTACGTACTGCTGTTCATTTTACGCACTGCCAAAGAAAATGCAATATTCAATTTAAGTTACAAACTTTAGTTAGTAAGAAATTAGTGAATTACCTCGATCTTTCATGACGTAAATATTACATGTAACACAAATGAGTAATAAATTTAACATTTATATTTACATTTTAGCCCGTATTATTCTGAAGTTACATAACAAAATAGTGTCGTAACCCGAAGATTGTGATTCATAAAATATCTTATTCCTAATAAAATATTGGTGTAAAATATGTTTTAATAAATATGTATCATAACCTTTGATAACTTACTATTTTATTATTGTAATTTCATACCCTCAAGTAGTAAAATAGCGTTCTAAATAACTTACGAAAGTAATATAATGATTTTCGACATACGACAGTATTTTGAGTGCGGTATGTAGTACTCATTGCTTACATTGTTTCAAGGATCTGAAGCAACTTCGCTTCTCATTAGTCTAATAGGCTATGATTGCATCGTGACTTTTTTCTTAATTTTTCCTAACCGTTTTGTTGATTATGGTCAGTTTAGACGGCCATGAAATCGTGATTATGAAAAAAAAACACACCGTAATTTCATGAATACTTATTTAAGTTTTAAATTTAGGCGTCCATGAAAATCTTGATCTTATAACCTCTCCAAGTTGAATTATTTACTTAATGTAAATTTGTGCTATCGAAGAAGAAACATTGTATGATGCACATTCGTAAAGTTATCTTTTTCATCCTCGTATGTTTGTGAAACTCGTGAAACTTGTATCATAAATAACTATTATTGACTCATATCACGCACATCGGTGTGGTCCGAACACTCGATTTCTGAATTTCTTATGCGAACAACCACAATATTCAGGAATTTATCGCATTATTTCTGAATCATTCAATACCAATGTACTATATAATCCTACATATACACGGTACTATATGCATATACGGGATGATTCAAGAGGATTTATCGCCACTTACGGAACTTATTTCTGAAGGCATTCTGAGAAAATAATGTCATATGAACATGTGTTTTAATCTCAATATTTTTAGAGTTACACTAATTTGAAGTTGTTAGTAAAATACCGTTTTTGTTTAGTTTTAAGGGTAAAAGAATATCACAAATAGAGAATGAACTATTCAGAAGTATAATTTCTTTAATTGGTTAGTATTCTGAACCTAAAAATGTGTTATTTGCTACACATTCTGTTTTTGAATTTTTAACTAAAAATTACGTCATTCTTACGCAATTATTACAAAAATTGTTACAAATCATACGACTTTAGAAACAGTCTTTACAGTTTAATTATGCATCCTAATGTACAGTCTTAAAGAATTTACAAGAGTGGTGTGATTTGTGACAATTGTTGCAATAAATGCGTAAGAAAAATGTAATTTTGTAGTTAAAAAAAAAAATTCTGTACGAAGCAACTATGGAATTCACAACTCATTTTTAGCTTCAGAATACTAGTTAATTAAAGAAATGATACTCCTGAATAGTTCAATCTTTTCTGTAATATTCTTTTACCCTCAAAACCAAAGAATAATGGTATTTTACAAATAATTTCAAATTAATGTAACTCTGAAAATACTGAGATTAGGACACATGTTTATATGATATTTTTTGCTCAAAATGTCTTCGGAAATAAACTCCATAAGTGACGGTAAATCCTCGTGAATCACCCTGTATACTTGGTTATTGTGCTTCCTTCCTTCTTGAAATGATTAACACGAAACTCAGAAAGACATTTTTACGGTAGTCGTGATTTTATTTACGACAGCTATAATACCTAAGTACCCCTTAGGAATTTGTCATACTTTTCCTACTATTAGATACCACAGATCTCTACCAGAGGTTAGTTAGAGGTTAGTTCTAGTAGGGTAGGAACTGTAGGTGAACGAGACTATAGCTGGTTTGACAAGTTTTCTTACCGCATGAATGGTTACTGTAAGTTGATTCATGCACTCTTAAATTTAGTGCGACTTGGGTGGATTAAGGACGTCTTCGTTGCTGATGTAACTAGAGTTCTCATTGTTCACGTTTATCACAACTATGGAGAGCCCGATCACTGCCATCACAGGGTCTCCTGCGGCTGGGGTCGGCGCCCCATTGGACGCTGATGTGTGTTGTGGCACGATGGCACTGGGTGGAGCTGCGCGGAAACTCTTAGTTCTGTGATGTTTATTTCTTCTGCTATTGTTGTGATTTTGCCTGGACGGCAGATTCTCCTCGGACGAGGACAGTATTCGTCAAACACGGGTTCTGAAAGAAAAGATGAAGTTCTGTCTTGAATGTTATATACGTCTATATTTTAATTTTCAGATAATATCTCAATGGATTTTCTCATCAAATGACACAACCATAAGAGTAGGAATTTTTGTAGTTTTTAAGTTGTGCACTACTAAATGAAATTAAGTAATTTCATCTTCTTAGAGGACTTACACCTGTCGAAATATACTTCAACCCCAGTTCTTAGATATTTTACAAGAAAACACTGTAACACTCCTCTGGTGTTTGGTCAATAAGACGCCGGACCTCTACTTGAGATAACACAGGACGTTATATTGACAACAGACGAAAACTTATGTACTGCATTGTACAGGGACATCATTTTATTTTTACTTCAATTTTTATTGTACCTGAGTTTTTTAATGTACTTCACTTCCACCCCCTCTCTTCCAACTGTCTTCCACATAGAACCAAGGCCGCGTATGCAGTCAAAGTCGCCTTACGGTCATAGTAAACAGTACTGAGTTAGTGAGTATAGTACATTCCGGAAATATGTTCGCGTTTTCCAGTGACGATTTTTTTTGTAGGTTATTTTACGACGCTTTATCAACATCTCAGGCTATTTAGCGTCTGAATGAGATGAAGGTGATTATGCCGGTGAAATGAGTCCGGGGTCCAGCACCGAAAGTTACCCAGCATTTGCTCATATTAGGTTGAGGGAAAACCCCGGAAAAACCTCAACCAGGTAACTTGTCCCGACCGGGAATCAAGCCCGGGCCACCTAGTTTCGCGGCCAGACGCGCTAACCGTTACTCCACAGGTGTGGACTCCAGTGACGAAAGAGCTTCCAATATTGAATCATATTTTCGCACAGGTACTGTCGTCCGTTTGCCTACGTCGCATCCCGGTTCCCCCTCACTCGCTCCTGCTCGCCCCTCTGTAAAGGCTAGTGGCTGAGCTGTCTTAGGTCTTATTTTGAAAACATTAATTTCTCTTAGGAATTGGAAGTCTACGTAATATTATACAACTTATTAAAATAACTTAAATAAAAGGGTCTCGTTAAGTAATTAACTGTCACGTGATTTCCCCCCTTTCTACGACTCTGCAACAAAACCACTTGGATGGAGAGTAGATATCATGTCTGAGTAATTTTATCTTTTCGAAGTGAAAATTGAATTTGCAGTACGTAAGGTACTCTTTTATAGAGTAGGCACAGAAGTATTTCAACATGAGTTACTAGTACGAAGGACGAAACTGGTAATTGGAATTAGGTACAATAGTCTATAGTGCGATAATATGCACAAAAGAACTGAAGCCTGTATCGAAATGAACGGCCACCATTTTCAAAAATGTGTTTAAATATCCATATTATGATTATTTTTCAATTTAACTTCATTCTCTATATTGTACGCTAATGTAATGTAGGCAGTATGATATACACTGCATAATGGATAGCTCAGTTCGTGAGTAAAAACACTTATTGTTAAATACAGTACTGTATTTTGATTAAACAAAAACCTAATGAAAATTATCAAACTCAAAATCGCGATATTTCCTAGTTTACGTAAATGGAAGAAGTACTTTTCTTCCCTCCTATACCTAGAAAAGATATTTGTTTGTATTTTACACTAATATCATCAAACTCCAGTCGTGGAAGGGGGTAGCAAACGGTGTTTCCGGTTCTCAAGCATTAATTCAAAGGTACAGCAAGATTAATATTAGAAACTAGCCGTACCCGTGCGCTCCGCTGCACCCGTTAGAAATAAATATAAAGTAATTACATAATTAAAATTGGACATTTGATCCAGGGAACATTCGTGTTTGATATAAGGATAAATCGTTTATTATGTTACTTAATTCAAATTGTATTTGCATAATTAAAATTCGATCATTTTGATCCAGAGGCCACTCATTTGGTCATAAAAATTATTTTAGGAAATACAGGAAACGAATGTACAGAATAGCCTATCAAGTTTTCTGTGCATAAGAAGCTATTTTAATCTTACCTGTCCTCGATTCACTCAGAAGTTACTGTAATAACATTATAGCATTATGTCCATCTAGAGAAACTACACTTTCCAATGGTGAATTAATAATTAATTATACAAATCGGTTAATTTAGCTTCCGATATTACTTCATACAAACACAGAAACATTCTCTGTAGGCTATCTTTCATAGCTTTCGATTGTTGCTGTCCAAGGCCCCTTATAGACGAAGTCATTTGTTTTTTAATTCATTACACGGCCTTATATGGCAGTTATTTTAATTTTAAAACTCATTTATCTCATTAAATATCAGTCCTATCAAAATTTTTCAAGGAATAAAACTTATCGGAAATTATGTTTAAAGAAATGTTTGTTATGTAACATTTTTCACAAAAATCAATAATAAGCGAGATATTTCGATTTATTTAATTCAGGCCCCCTTATAACCCCACTTTTAAATAATGTGTTTTGAATGCCATATAGCCTAAAATCTAAGTTACAACGAACTTAATTTGTATTCCAATTTTCATCGAAATCCGTTCAGGCATTATCGCGTGAAAAGGTAACAAACATACAGACAGACAGACATACAAACAAAAATTTCAAAAAAGCGATTTTCGGTTTCATGGTGATTAATTATATATGTTAGGACCAATTATTTTTGGAAAATCGAAAATTACCAGAAAAATTTCGGCTACAGATTTATTATTAGTATAGATTTTAGTAAAAATAAAATGATGTCCCTATAGAATACAAACCCACCGTTTTGAATTAGTCATCTTTATTATGCTTAAATTATTGTAATGCATTGAGTCACTTTTATACTATTTTATTTATACTTATTTATGGCTTTTAAGGAACCCGGAGGTTCATTGCTCGCCATGGGTCCCTATCCTGTACAAGATTAGTCCAGTGTCTATCACTGTATTAGGAATGAAATTTCGAGAGAGGGGCACTACGACTCAGCACTGCGACTTTTCACGATCTATTGCGCTAGCCCTCAAGCTAGGCGCATTTCCAAACCCACACCGGCTGACTACACTAAAGTACGCTGCGTTCTCAGGTTTCGAGCAGGCAACCCTTCTCGTTCTTAGACCAGCCCTCTCTGTGCGTCTTCAGCCGGCGTTAGAGGAATGATATGGAATGATGAATGGAGAAATGTTGACGGAATGATGTAGATGACTTATATGAGAGAAAACGGGAGAACCCCGAAAAAACTACAACTGCGACTTTGTCTGCCACAAGTTTCACTGTGGATTTTTCAATGAAAATTGTACCATGCTTACTCTGGGGCGGGTGTGTCGGGTGGAGATGGCTGACTACCCCTGCAGCAGAGCCTCAACCAGCCCCCACAAGAGCGGGCCTCGCTGTGGTGACTCTCCGTACTCGTGACCGGCTGTGGCGGCTGGTTGTCTGCCGTGATGTACACGCCAGAGAACGCTGAGTTGCGGCGGGGAGTGAAGTGGTGCTGCCGGAGGGACAGATAGATGGACACACTCTTCATCACAGCTATCCGCACCTACAAACCAAGCAAAGTCTTCGTTATAATTAGAGACCGGAATCTTAGCCACTACTCTTTGAAGTTAAGGGAGTACGGAGTTTGTGCAATTACTTGACGAAGAGTAGTGGCGCGCATTGCTGTATACGATTCAAAAGATACTACTCCCACATCAAGGACAAGAAACACACATAAAATAATGATTTCAAGAGTAGGGCTGTGTTGTGTATTACAAAAGAATAAATAGTTATAGTCTTTGCTGTAAGCTTTTAACTTAAAATTTTACTACAGGATGAACCAGCCTGGACTAGACTCCTAACAGCGGCCTGCACATCTCCTGAAGACATGTCCAGCAACTCGTCGCAGTTCGTTCTTCGAAATGGCTCGAATTTCGTGCCGGATGTTTTTTTTTTTTTTTTTAGTTCCTCAAGGGTATATGTACGTGAACGACCACAAATATTATCAGAAAATGCAGGCTCTAAATTTATAAAATTTTTAAAGAAAATGAACACAATTGGACAAAAATTACAAGGTACCACAACAAGACTTATCAGAACTTAAATAGCTGATAAAAGTATAAAAAACATTACTAATAATATTTTTCAAACTAGTTTTATCAGAGTATGAAAAAAACAAAAGAATTCTGCAGTTACGTCATTTGGTAGCCATAACATTGTTATGGTCTCTCTGACATCTTTAATATTTTTTCTTCATGTAATAAGCACTTATTTCTGAAAAGTATGCTACTCTCAGACATGTAGAGTTGTTTATTTTAATATAATTAATTTTTTATTTCTCCTATATTAAATATATTAAAATTTACATAATATTTTGTGACCTAATTTTTCTGTTTTCAAAGAAATGGGCATTATTGTAGTCTACCTTTTGCATAAGTACATTTTAAATCACTGTACAAAATTTCAAAATTCTATCTCTAATGCTTGTGGAGGTATGAAATAATATGTGTGAACATTTTCAAATTTTGGAAAATTTAGTTTAAAGTAAAAAGTGATTTCTAAAAAATATTATTGGTAACCTTTTTATACTTTTATCAGATATTTAAATTCTAATAGGTCTTGTTGTGGTACCTTGTAATTTTTGTCCAATTATGAGTTGATTTTCTTTTAAAATTCTAGAAATTTATAGCCTGCATTTTCTGATAATATTTGTGGTCGTTCACGTACATATACCGTCAACTGAATGTGGGTTATTCGCGTAAACTTTGCTTTTAACCACTGAGGTGGAACCATGCTTCGTCGCTATAAAAATGAAGGTGGGATCAAGTAGTCCATCATACACTGATTGTTGGAACCACATGCAAAACCTAAGTCTGCTCTGATAATCGGGTTACGTTAAACTCTAAACTACACGAATTTGGTAAGGTTTTAATTTTAATTGTTTCGTACCTCTTATCACTGAAGACTGTGACATCCCTACCTGCTGAGTTACACGGCGGGATGATGTCGTAGGACTTCTGTCTAGTCGGTGGCCAATTTCATCTAACATCTCCTCAATGAGAACACGCTTCACACGTGTTCGTTTCTTATCCAATAGTGATCCAGTTGTACGAAATTTCTTCACTAAATTGTAAATCATTGCTTAAGAAGGCTTTGTCGAATCAGGGAATGACTGACGGAAGTTTGTTACAACTGTTCTCCAAGATTCGTATTTCACAAAGTTGTCGTGAACAAACACTCGTTGTTCAAGGCTATATTTCATAATGAACCCACTACTGCACTCTAAATGTACGGTATACAGCTGCATTCTCACAGTGTGAACGTGTTTATGTAACTAAACACTGACTTTTCGCTGACGCCGGTCTAGCCCTGGTTGACTCACTCTGTATTTTACAGGCACTGCTCTTAATGAAATGTTTAAGCCTATGTTACAACAATCTCTGATGTAAAATTTTAACTTAAAATGTTACTGTATCAGAGGCACTACATGTTTAAGCCTATATTACAATAATCATTAATGCAAAATTTTAATTAAAATGTTGCTGTTTCATAGTTACCGCACTTAATGTAATGTTTAAGTCCATGTTAAGATAATTTTTGTTGTAAATTTTTAACTTAAAACACCGGTAAAACTGTAGCACATATAGTGCCCTGAATTAAATGTTTAAGACTATTTTACAATAATCTTTGCTGTAAAATTTAACTTAAAATACCGGTACTACTATAGTATAACACAGATACTGCCCTTGTGTACAAGTGTTCTAACAAAATTTCTACAACTTTGTTGAAAGAAATGTTGGTATGCACCACCATTTCATACAGATCTCTGCTAAATTCGTCTGCCGGCATTGAATTACTAGTTGAAGGTAGATTGTCTTAGTTGAAGGTAGATTGTCAAACTCACTCCTTTCTACCAATTTCAAATTGTTTATATGTTTTTTTAATTACAGTGCTGCTGTAAATACCATTTTTTAGAAAAGATTATCTCATCCATACATAAATTACACACATGTCACAACTTACACAGAGATACTGTTCTCCGAATTCCTCTACCCATTTCTTTACTTTAGTATAGTACTTTTTTATGCATCTTTATTTCAACTAGACTCTAGTAGTGCATAATATCATAAACATTGCTAAACTGAAATATACTATACCTGTTTAGGAGTAAGGAACCTGTTTAGAGTGACCCAGTAATGCGTGTTATTTGTGTTTGCGAGCGATGTAATGTATAACCCGTGCATACTTATATTAATTCCAATGTTTTTGACTAAGAAAACGGTCTTTAGTTATAAAAGTAAATAAGTCAGAAATGAGAACGGATCACAAAGACTTAATCAATTTAAGAAGTTAATTTGTGATCTCTTTTGCTAATATTCTCTACTCTGGTTATATGACAGTAAACAGTTATTTTCGTCTGAAGCTTAATAAATCTGTTCTACAATAGGCGACCTTTTCTTCTAGCCCACAACGCCTAAACTTGTGGTTCTTTTCGTGAAGTTTCACATCTTGTGCATGTGTTTCTAAAGATAATCCCTAACTAGAACCATTGTGATTCCTCATATTTTATGAATCTTATTGAATAACATTAATACAATTACTTATGTTGAGTAATCAGTTCTAATTTCACTACTAAAACTTGAATCTTCTCACAGAATCCGATCCTGTGCCTAAGTCTTACGAAAATACAGTGCCTCATCAATAATCGTATCTAAATCGAGAGGTATTTACAATATGACACAGTACACAACACCGTCATAGTTTTGAATTTGTATGAAAACTTGACATAAACACATTGAATAACTTATCTTCGTTTTCTTAAAATACAGAGTGATTCACAAAGATTGTGCTATATACTAGAGGATTTGGTTTCTAACATCATTGTGATGAAAAAAGTTCATACAAACATAAGACCTATTTTTAAAATAGAGTGAGTTACACCCTCCTGAATGTTAAACATAAACGTGTAAATTATGAATGTTTAAGTATTTAAATTACTTACGAGTATATAAATTACTTCATGCTCGACCAAGCCGAAATGTAGTAATTATACTCGTACACCTGGTAGTAGCCCTTTAATGCACCTCATTAAAGTACACCTATTCATTATAGTTCAGTTGTTCAGCCAATGAGAAATCACCATTGTAGCATTATAAAAGCGTAAGTATCGATTATTCTCGGATATGCAATCGAAAGACAACTAGCGAAACGTCACGGAGAGTGGAAATCCAATACTGTCGCAGAAGATTATGTTCTGTTACTATAATAATTAGCGTTAGTTGTAAAGGATATTCAAATAAATTCAATTTATCATCTCGTTTTTCAATGTCTAAATCAATTTCCAGGTTATATCAAAATTAATGTTCATGTTATTCTCTAGTTTATATCAAGGTCAATGACATTCGTTCCTCGGAAAAAATCAATACTTTCGCGTCTGCGCACATCTCACAATTTAGAAGGTCAGTTCCGTTCCTTACTTACATAACCATAACATGAATACTTATGAATAATTTCAAGTTAGAAATATGGTCGAGCATAAAAAGTCGTATGAAATTTGCCTATAATGGTAATTAAGACGCTCGTATGAAAATTATGAAACTCGCTTGCGCTCGTTTCATAAACAAACATACTCGCGTCTTAATTACTACCATTATAAGCTCGTTGCATAATGTACTGTACTGAGTGTATTATAAATTCATTAAAGAACATTCGCATTAATACTCGCCTGAAAAATCTGTATTAAACCGGTTTTCAAAGATCCCACATTCTGCAGCAATACATGAAGTCGCCAGAGTGTAAACTACTCGCGCCGCATTCCCTAACTTCCGTTGTTGGGATGCTAGGTAGAGACGTTGTATCGGTGTTGCGATATCTCTACCTTGATGTCACGAGACTTTGTTGTTGTTGCTATCAGCTGTACTCTAACACACCCAGCTCCAGATATCCAGAGACAGAGAGAGGGAGAGAGAGGGGTGGGGACACGTACATATATAAAGTTTTTTTTTTTTTTTTTTTCACAGTGATATCAGAAATCAGATCCTAGACTATGGCACAATCTTCGTAAATCACTCTGTTTAAATAACACTGTAACACCCGGTAGTGATGTTGTGAACTCAGTACGGCCAGTTTTTTTACTTCAAAACCCTGCTTATTTTTCCTGGTCTTGTATGTTTCATAGGTAACAACATGATCGGAAGTCCAGACAGCCCACCTCTCCGTTGAGAAAGCAGTACAGAAATGCGATGAAGAAGCCTTGAAATGAGGTGAGGAAGTGCGTGGTGTAGGACCAGAGGGCGAATTCCCACACGGCTCGATCCAGAGGCGCTTCTGTCATGTTGACGAGGTTTGTAATGCCCAGCAGGGGCAGCAACACTAGCGCCGCCCTCACAGCTTTCCTGCGAACAGAAGTAATTCGTAATTAATTATATTTCATTCGCTGTACCTTACATAAGCTATTTCGAAACAATGTTATCATAGTTATGATTCGATTGTGGAATAGAAAGACAGGGAGAGGATGAGGTGCTCAGAGTAAACTTACATCACTACGCAATGCATCAGATCTGTCAGAGATCGAAATCAAATACGTTTGGAGAAAAATCAATTATCTGACTAATATACATAAGATGACCATTAGACTCGATTGTTTGGTACCTTGGAGCCGGATTTTATCAAAGTTAATTCGGGACGCCAATTTGTTAGGATTTAGATAAACTGTCACGGTTTTACTCAATTTAGCATTTTTTTCATATTCATCCGTTCATAGTGTCCTTTCACTGCAAACCCAGTATTCTCCAATCTTTCCATTTTCCACCTTCCTCTTAGTCTCCGCACACGATCCATATATCTTAATGTTATATATCATCTGATATCTTCTTTTGCCCCGAACATTTTTCCCTTTCACCATTCCTTCCAGTGCATCCTTCAGTGGGCAGTTTCTTCTCAGCCAGTGATCCAGCCAATTTCTTTTCCTCTTCCTGATTAGTTTCAGCATTATTATTTTTTCAGTCGCTCTTTCTAGTACTTACTTAGGCCTACAAATGGCTTTTATGGAACCTGGAAGTACATTGCCGCCCTCACATAAGCCCGCCATCGGCCCCTATCCTGAGCAAGGTTAATCCACTTACTACCATTATATCCCACCTCCCTCAAATTAATTTTAATATTATCCTCCCACCTACGTCTTCCCGTCCCAAACGTTCTCTTTCTAGCACAGCTTCATTGTTTTATTCTGTCTGTACATTTCACACGCTCCATTTTTCTCCATACCCACATTTGTAATGCTTCTAATCATTTATTTTCACTTCGTCGTAATGTCCATGTTTCTGCTTCATACAATGCCACACTCCACATAAAGCACTTCACTAGTCTCTCAGTTCTTTTTCCAGAGGTCCGCAGAAGTTGCTCTTTTTCTATTAAAAGCTTCCTTTGTCATTGCTATCCTCCTTTTGACTTTCTGGTAACTCCTCGTGTTACTACTTATAGTAGACCCCAGGTATTTGAAGCTGTCCACTTATTCCACTGCCTTATTTCGAGTTAACCTTTTTTAGATTTCTTCCGATAATGATGATCTTCGTCTTGTTTGCATTCATTTTCAACCCATACTTCTTAGAGATTTCATTTAGCTCCAATAACACGTCGCTTAGTATTACCTCCTTTTCTGTTAACAATTTTCTTCATTTATATGTTTTTTTTTTAAATTTGGGAACTAAAACTACCAATGTACCTATAATAAGTGTATTTGACAAGGTGGTTATATTTTTTCTATTGTGATTAGAAGTGTACTATCCGTTCAGTTGAATGAAAATGAAATGTATGGTGAGCAGGGGCGGCTTTCGAAGAGGGGCTGCGGAGCTGCAGCACCCCCAGACATTTGTGGCTCTTGTCTCGTTTTATGTTGTGAAATACATTTATTATACAGTCTCTATTTAGCGGCTCGAATTAAAAAAAAATTTGCTCTCAATGACATGCACGCAATCGTTAGTGAAGTCACTTCCTCCCCTGGTGCTGCCAGAGCGAAACCAGAGACAAGGACTATAGGGTGAAGCCACTTCCTCTCCTGGAGCTGCCAGTCTCGTATCGGATGCTTTGCGCGTTAGTTTTACCCCTCCCCCTGCTGCCCCTTGCCGTGAATCCAGAGTTTCCAGGCGCTGCAAAGTTTGCAGCAGTTTGTCAGTAGCGCGCAGTTTTAAATACATTTTCTTTAATGTTGTGAGTATAACAAGTGCAACAATGTTTAATTCTGTACAATATTTAGAGTCTATTCAGTTCAGTACCTTAACAATTCAGGAGAAATGTGAAATTAAGTGTCCATCAGTTGAATCTCGTAATGGAAAGAGCCGCTAAACAAAATACAAAGGCCCCCATATTTTTTGATAATTTATCCAGTAGCCCTGCTTTCTTCTCTCGATCTCCACACAGTCTGTATTAGATTAATGTGTTTCAAAGACAATTCCATCAGCTGGGGCAACAAGATGGATTTAAAATAAGAACAGTAAAAGTTGTTCATGAGAAGAAGGAGCCATTGCTAGAATGTTTTCAAACCATAATGGAATCTGAAACATCTAACGTCACAATAAATGAGGCAAGCGCCCTGGTGCGCACTCTTGAACATCCTTAATTCAATTTCTGGTTCAGTTATTTTTTTCATTTATTGATGTATTATGTATATATATTATACAACCAACTACAACATCGCCAGTTAGATATTTCTAAGGTTCAAATCTGCATATGAAAAATTAAATTATGGTTTATTTAACGACACTCGCAACTGCAGGGGTTATATCAGCGTCGCCGATGTGCCGGAATTTTGTCCGCAGGATTCTTTAAATGCCAGTAAATCTACTAACATGAGCCTGTCTCATTTAAACACAACTTGCAAGATAAGGCGCATGGAACTAATCTTTAAATAAAGTAAGTTGCTTGGTTTATTTTTGTATGCAGCCCCCCTTAATTCAATACCCACGAGCCGCCACTGATAGAGAGTATGTCCATAAAAGAATTTATAACTGCATAGAAAGTTTGTGCATGCACTGCCAACAACATTTTGTGAACTCGAGAATGAGATAAAATGATCTCTCATGTCAACAAGAAACGCATTACTTTCTTAATTCTAACTTCATGAAAGGAATGAAAGGTTATTTTCCAGCATAAGGAGTAGTGATAAATCTCAGCGTACTGTGAAAACTCTGGAAATAATATTATTGCAGTGTAGTATGAAGAAATCTTTCTTTGAATTTTCGGATATTTTCGATGAAAAATGTTTTACTTAAGAAAATTCACATCCCTAAAAACAGTGTTGCCAATCTGGTACACTTGGCACCAAATCAGGTGTTTTGAAATCTTATCTAAGTCCAGATATTGGTACTTAGCGCTATGTCGCTTTCCTAGTGTTTTTTCTTTCTATCTGGTGCCAAATCTGGTGTTTATCATTTTTCAGAACACAGACGTCAGATTAAAAAAATGAAAAAAAAATAAAATCATCATAAAGCTAGTTTTTCGTTCATAGGCTGCTGTTACTGTGTTGTACTATATGTATAGAGAATTTCACGTTAAGAAAAAAAGCATTGAGCAAATGGGGCTATTTCATCAAATGACCAGTTGCCATAGAAACGCCTTCCTACCATATGGCTTGTACAATGTATTAAGCAAGACCCATACAACCAATGCTTTTTTCTTAACTTGAAATCCTCTATAGATGAATCTATACTAATAATAAATCTATAGCCAAAATTTTTCTGGTAATTTTCGATTTTCCAAAAATAATTGGTCCTAACATATATAATTAACCACCCTGAAACCGAAAATCGCTTTTTTGAAATTTTTGTTTGTATGAATAATTTCGGGGGAAAAATTGTTCCGGAGCCGCGTATCGAACCCGGGACCTTTGGTTTAACGTACCAACGCTCTACCACTGAGCTACCCGGGAACTCTAACCGACACCGATCCAATTCTTCCCTCTATATCCACAGACCTCAAAGTGGGCTGACAACCGTCAAGCAACCAACTTGACTGTATGGTTGGTTGCTTGACGGTTGTCAGCCCACTTTGAGGTCTGTGGATATAGAGGGAAGAATTGGATCGGTGTCGGTTAGAGTTCCCGGGTAGCTCAGTGGCAGAGCGTTGGTACGTTAAACCACAGGTCCCGGGTTCGATACCCGGCTCCGGAACAATTTTTCCCCCAAAATTATTTTGTTTGTATGTCTGTCTGTCTGTATGTTTGTTACCTTTTCACGCGATAATGGATGAACGGATTTCGATGAAAATTGGAATATAAATTAAGTTCGTTGTAACTTAGATTTTAGGCTACATGGCATTCAAAATACATTATTTAAAAGGGGGATTATAAGGGGGCCTGAATTAAATAAATCGAAATATCTCGCTTATTATTGCTTTTTGTGAAAAATGTTACATAACAAACGTTTCTTTAAAAATCATTTGCGATAAGGTTTATTCTTTGAAAAATTTTGATAGGACTGATATTTAATGAGATAAATGAGTTTTAAAATTAATATAACTTCCATCTAAGGCCGTGTAACGAAATAAAAAACAAATGACTTGGTCTATAAGGGGCCTTGGACAACAACAATCGAAAGCTATGAAAGATAGCCTACAGAGAATGTTTCTGTGTTTGTATGAAGTAATATCGGAAGCTAAATTAACCGATTTGTATAATTAATTATTATTTCACCATTGGAAAGTATAGTTTCTCTAGATGGACATAATACTATAATGTTATTACAGTAACTTCTGATATAATATAATATAATATAATATAATATAATATAATATAATATAATATAATATAATATAATATAATATAATATGTAATATTATATTATATAATTTAAGTTATTTGAAGGGGTTCACAACCATAGTGGGCCAAACGCCATTTACTGAATACGTAGAAAACAAGGGTTAAAATTAAGTTATTACCATAATTCAATGGAAACCTATAACAAGTAAAATAAAATATACACATTAAATCTAAATGATGTCAATCTTCATTAAACTATGGTTGCATGTAATAAAAATTAAGAAACAGGTTAAAGGAATTGCCATTGCACCAAATGAGTGTCTCTGGACCAAAATGATCGCATTTTAATTATTTGGATACAATTTAAATTAAGTAACATATTAAACGATTTATCCTTCTATCAAACACGAATGTTCCCTGGATCAAATGTCCTATTTTAATTATGTAATTACTTTATATTTATTTCTAACGGGTGCAGCGGAGCGCACGGGTACGGCTAGTAGATGAATAAATATATGAATACTCATTAGGGGAACGGAGGGATGTCAGACACTGCTTGTGCTCACCGTTCGCACACAAGCTACCAGTATAAAATTTTCTTCATACAAAAGTAATGAAGCCCGGATCGCGTGTGGATTTTCTAAATGCTGATGTACGTATTGATAACACAGTGTTGCATATTAATACTCTTTTTCCGATGATTTTGTTCTGATAACTGATTCTTAACCGTTCTTTTGCGCTGAATTCGAAATTGACCTCCAAATATCCCCATCACATCAGAATTTATCACAAATCACAAAAACCAAAAATATATAAGAACAATATTTTTACAGGCAAATATATCGCGTTCATGTTTGTTAAATACGTGTAAAGGCTGATTCACAATAAACCGGGAACGGAAACGACAAAGAGAACGAGAACGGAAATAATGTTAAAATAAATGTATTTAAATGTGAGCATTCACAATAGTTAATTGTGAATGTTCACATTTAAATACATTTATTTTAACAATATTTCCGTTCTCGTTCTCGTTGTCGTTTCCGTTCCCGGTTTATTGTGAACCAGCCTTAATTCAGTTTGTGATAAAATTAGAACTATTAACTGAATAACACATTTTTAAGCAATTGAAATTTTTTTCCTCCATTCGTTTCTATCTTCCCAGTCAGCATTCTCTCTGGCTTCCATTGCATCAATAATACATTACAAACATGTTTTCTTACATTTAGATTTTACTTTTCGTTTCTTCCCAGTTGAAGCTCATTATAAACTCCCCTTTGGTAACCTTTTTTGCATCCATCCTTTTTACATATCCAAACCATTACAATTATTTAGTTCCACAAACTTTGTAATAGGATTACAAAAGTTTATCTTTCCTCTTACTGTATCATTTCTAACTCTTTCTAGTTTAGAGGAACATGCTGAGATTAAAAAGTCATTTCTGTTGACTATGATTTCGATTTCAATTTTGTTTTCATATTCTATGTTTCTGCATTATAAATTATTAAACTTCTTACTGTTAATTTATAAATATGGATAATAAATCATTTGTAAGCAAACAAAAGAAATAAGTTACTTAAATTAAAATATGTAAATCACTCAATGGAATAAATAAAGGAAGAAGGAAGGAAAGAAATACATGAGACTAAGATTGTCAAATAAATGAGTGAACGAATGAATGAATGAATAAATAAATAAATAAGTAAATAAATAAATAAACAAACAAATAAATAAAAAAACATAAATACATAAATAAATAAATAAGTAAATAAATAAACAGGGACAGACAGATCAAACAAACAAACAAGTAAATAAATAAATAAATAAATAAATAAATAAATAAATAAATAAATAAATAAATAAAGACAGACAGGAAAAAGGCAGATAGAAGATAAATAAATTTAAGGAAGAGATTATAGGTATTTTATTACAAAAACAAAGGATCCCAAAGGGTACAGCACCAACTAGCCATGTAATTTAAACAGAATGATTAATATACACTAGGAATGCAAAAAGAAAGGAAGAAAGTAAAAGGAGAGATTGTATAAATAACAAGGTGAAGTTAGAAGTTGAGAGCCTCGTGACACAAAACTAACGTTATTTTAAACAATAATTATTAAAATTTAACAATCATTCTCCTTCTTTTCGAGTCAGTGACTGACTTCATTAGATTCGGTATCTCTGACCCAGAAATTTCTAGCACTATTTGACGATGAGATTTTTGAAGTTCTTACCTGACTTGCTCTATCTCACTGGTGTGACTCTGTCGCAGCTTCACTACCAGCACTCGGATGATGTTCAGGAGGAACAAGAAGTTGAGCTGCGGGAAGTGAAATATCACATTAATGATAGGCTACTACTAAATAGAAACGTTCTTAATCCTTTTCAGCGTGCTTATAGCTACCTCGCGCGGCTGCACACTCACGGATGAACGTCTATTTGAAGGCTCTGTATTACCATGTTAAATACTGTATGTTTCCTTATGTATTTAGCATGTTTTCTTGGAGTATTTTATTTTTATCTTATTCTACTAAGTCTGATTTTAAACTGTATCAGATATGAAATTAAGTTAGTAGTTCATTGTAGAATAACAGATCTCTTGAAAATGTCTATCAGTTAGAAGTAGTAAAAATTAAATAATTAATTAAAATGCTTACCACAATGACTCCGAGTCTGGGACCCTCCAGAATCCAAAAGTAATGCGTCAAGTTATATCCCCACCAACACCTGCAAGCAACAGTTATACAAACTAATTTAATTTTCCTTTTGATGCTCATGAAACCAATCAGCTGATATGTTTGTGAAATTTAGAATTTGCGATACTGAGAACTTTACCTGTAACCACTGCTTATGTATGAGTAATGTCCTTGGATGAATAATAATCTACGTATGAGGGTATACTCCTGTTGATTTCTTGCTTGGTTGACGTTACGGGAAGAATTCAATATTCCAGTCCTTAGCAAGCGGGCTCTTATTTTTCGGCCCTTTTCAAAATTTTATCTTATATTAAGTGTTCTATCTGAATTAATTTTGAAAATTCGGGTGAATGGTGACACGGAGAGAGAGAGAGAGAGAGAGAGAGAAGAGAGAGAGCAAGAGAAAGAGGGGAGAGGGAGAGAGAGATATGAGAAGCCACTTTTTCGATATCAGCAGTAATATAATCCCAGCAAAAATCTTGAAATTGTTTTCTCTTTGCAGCTGTCTATGCATGGTTTGTTATTTTTCCAGAATGAACGTTGGTTCTCTCTCTGGCCGCATTAAAACGCTCCATTTAAAATTCTTAAATATTTTGTTTTTTTAAAGTAGGTTATATTACGACGCTTTATCAACATGTTAGGTTATTTAGCGTCTGAATGAGGTGAATGAGTCCGAGGTCCAGCACCGATAGTTACCCAGCTTTTGCTCATATTGGGTTGAGAGAAAACCTCCGAAAACCTCAATCAGGTAACTTGCTCCGACTGGGAATCGAACCCTGGGCACCTGGTTTCGAATATTTTGTTATTAAAATATAAAACAAGAAAAACAATAATTAATTCTTAAATCCTTAGATACATGCATAATGTTCTTAAATAAATAAATAAATTTGAATTAGGGTAAAATGTCACTCAAAATGTAGGTTCTGTGTCTTTAATGCATAATACTAATTCCTCTTTATTGCAAAACGCGTAAGAGGTGAAAACAAATTGTAGTTTTACCTAAAAAAACAACAAAAAGCTGTTTCAATAAATTGTAATAATAAAATTATGTGTGAAATTATAATATATGATGTATTCACAAATTGGTTTCTAATGAAATGTAGTGGAGATGGTAAATGAATGTTATGGTTATGATAAGCGTTGAAGGGAAAAATTTCCCTCATCTCATCGTACAAAATAGCATTCAGGCAGCCTAAAAATTCGTTTTCCATACTCTAATAAGAAAATAAAACTATGTTTTCGAAAATAAGTAATATTTCCACAAGCTATAATTACTCTAATTTGAAATAGATTACTTGCACTAAAGTATAAGTAGGGATTTGTAACTTTTTTGTATTGTTACAATCTAATTTATTCAATCTGCTCTAAGTCGGAAGATTGCTATTCATTTTTAAGTTACACTATAACTATGTCGCCCATGCCGTAGTTCAATTAATACTTACTTTGAAGAGCCATATTGCATCGCCGTGGTTACTGCCCATGCCGTTGTCATGACGACCGGAGCTCCCCAGCCAACCACCGTGTAGATGGAATAGTGCGAATTCTCTTGGAAAACCGTCACTGCAACACAGTTAAGCCGAAGAAGTTGTCTTAAGATAGTAATGTAGATTGTAGAGCAATTTTAGTTAACAGTAAAGTGTACGCTGTAATGTCCAGTGTCCAAGTCCTGGTTCTGGATTATACGGAGTATTAAAATAATTCATAATTTTCAAATATTTACTACTCAGTAGGAGAATGGTACAAAGTGTGGCGATGGCACATGTTTTGTCCCTCATCCTGTGTTGGTCATTCACTTCAAAATATAAGGGCGGATTGGTTCCCCTGTTTTCCTCCCCTCTTTCCTTTCTACGTACTACGTCAATGCAAGTCTTCCCCGTTGGTACCATACCCATGCCAGGAGAGTTCCGTTTGGACGATGTGACACGTTTTTCCCTCACCCTATGATGATAATTTACTTCAAAGTATAAGAGCGTCCCTCCAAATTGGTTCTCTTCTTTCCATCCCCTCTGTCAATACAAGTCTTCCTCGTTTGTACCATACCTACACCAGGAGAGTTCCGTTTGGACGATGTCACACGTTTTTCCCTCACCCTGTGGTGGTAATTTACTTCAAAGTATAAGGGCGTCCATTCAAATTGGTTCCCTTCTTTTCATCCCCTCCGTCAATGCAAGTCTTCCTCGTTGGTACCATAGGCTACCTATGTCAGGAGAGTTCCGTTTGGACGATTTCACATTTTTTTTCCCTCACCCTGTGATGGTAATTTACTTCAAAGTATAAGGGCGTCCCTCAAAATTGCTTCCCTTCTTTTCATCTCCTCCGTTAATGCAAGTCTTCCTCGTTGGTACCATACCTACGCCAGGAGAGTTTCGTTTGGACGTCACATATTTTTTTCCCTAACCTTGTGAGAGCGTACCCGCGGATTGGTTCCGCTCTTTTCCTCCCCTTTCCTCCCTACTACATCAATGTAAAGGTACGGTCACACGTCGCTACTTTTGCAGCGCTGCAGTACAAAAAACTGCGCAACTCTTGTACTGCGACGTGTGAACAACGGTGCAACCCGAAAAGTAGCGGCTGCCGAACCTGCTGCCCGCTACTTTTTCAAGCTGCGCGCAGCTTAAAGGTAGCGACGTGATCAGGGTTCTCAGGGTTGCAGCCGCAGGGTTTTGTTGAAACTTTTGCTGCGGTTGCGACCAGTGTTACCACCCAAATGTGCCAGTGACACTTTTATTGTTTGGATACATTTTAATGTGAGATGTGATGAAGATAAGTGATTTGTAACAGTTACTAAATGTACAACACAGTCTGAGAATATTTGCTGACGATATAATTCATTTTTTTTTTTAATTTTCCATAGGGTAGTTTCAAACAGGAGGGTTGCCAACATTGATTATGTGAATATGCTGTTGGTTATCATTTAAGTATATAGGCGTTTTTAAAAGTTTTTGTAGTAAAAATAATACCAATTTCTGAATACTAGTTACGACAAAAAAGGAAATAATAGATAAGTAAGCTTTCGCTTGAGTTTCTTAATAATGCGAACATAACCACAAAATGTAGGTATATTGAGAAGTCAACACGGAGATGGAAAGCTGCAGCATGACTGCGGCTGCAAAAGTAGCGCCTTGTGTGTGAACAGACTCGCAACCTTCAGTTGCAACTTTTACAGCACTCGGGTTGCGCAGCACGAAAAGTAGCGTGCAGTGCGCTACTTTTGATTACGTGTGAACACGACACGCAACTTTTGCAGCTGCAGTACAAAAGTTGCGCAGCAATTCCTAACTGGTACAGTAGAGTAAGCAAGACCTGTCCTGTGACCGTATCATGTGTCGTGGCTATATGACCATTGAAAATGGAGGGAGAAGTTCCGTGTCGGTAGATTCGTATAATATTAAGCATCACTAAATAAACTTCCTTCTGATAGTTCAACCTTTCCCCTATCACACAACTCACATGCCAGATCTCGCCTCCTCATCTAGGAGAGTTTCGTTCTGTATGGTTGTGAAACTTGGACTCTCACTTTGAGAGAGGAACAGAGATTAAGGGTGTTTGAGAATAAGGTTCTTAGGAAAATATTTGGGCTAAGAAGGATGAAGTTACAGGAGAACGGAGAAAGTTACAAAACACAGAACTGCACGCATTGTATTCTTCACCTGACATAATTAGGAACATTAAATCCAGACGTTTGAGATGGGCAAGGGATGTAGCACGTATGGGCGAATCCAGAAATGCATATAGAGTGCTAGTTGGGAGGCCGGAGGGAAAAAGACCTTTGGGTAGGCCGAGACGTAGATGGGAGGATAATATTAAAATTAATTTGAGGGAGATGGAATATGATAATAGAGACTGGATTAATCTCGCACAGGATAGGGCCAAATGGCGGGCTTATGTGAGGGTAGCAATGAACCTGATTTTTAAAAGCCATTTGTAAGTAAGTATGGTACCAGTGAGGGAGACTTGCAGTGACGTAATAGGTGGGAAGGAAAAGAGGGGAACCAAGCAACCAATCTGGAGGGATGCCCTTATAGTTTTAAGTAAACGACCATCACAGGGTGAAGGAAAAAATATGTGACATCGTCACAAAAAATCCAATGAAATATCGTCGAACAACAAAAAAGGACAAAAAAAAATGAAAATGTACAAAACCAACTAGGAGAGGAAAAAATGCTAATCAAATTTATTCGTAAAGAAAGCATATTATGGCAGTTCAATTGGAACAAATTATAAGCCTACTCGTATTAACATTATGAATTTTTTTCACTGGAAACACAGCCTTTGTCTGAATGATCCACTAATAAGAAAGTACAGTGAAACCTCTCATTTACGGACATCGAAGGGACGTAACCATCTGTCCACATCTGGGAGGTGTCCTTTATTGGGAGGGAGGCTTCCCAATCTAACAGTAAATTTATAATAATGCATTATTTGTCCCTTCACGCTTTAAATGAAATGTATTACTGTAGTTTAATTCTAAATATAGTACACTGTACTAGTATAAATTCTTTGCAACTTTGAACTACAGTAGAAAAAACTGAAAAAGGAAAATGCAGTACTGTGCCATGCAATTTTATTCTAGGTCAATTGTTATGCAGTACTGTAATTTACAGTTTTCAACTTAACCTTTACGTTCAGGTGCCATGTCTCTCGAAACAGAACAACTGATTGAAGTGAAGAGAATAATCCTACTGTGTCGAATACAATTTCAAGATCGCAGAAACCTTTGACCCATCAGAAAGGTTAAATTTTATGACTTTGTTTATCCTTCCGCTTCCAGCTAACAAGGGGTAGCCGGCTGGGATAATGATAGCCTACGAGACCCTTATGTTATGTTTCATGTTAAGGAAATTCTGTACAGTTCTCAAAACTAAATTTTCCATTATTGTAACACATTAGGTCTTGAAATCCAAGTTCTGTCCGGAGTCAGGAGGTAAAGCAAGCTTTAGGACTGTGAAACACCTGTCCGTGTCCGTGTCTGAGAGTGTCCGTAAACGAGAGTTTAATTTATCATTATTTCTATATTATTTCAGTTGGGACTTAAAAATCTGTCTGTATATGAGGAGTGTCCGTATCTTGGACGTGTCCGTTAGGAGAGGTTTATCTGTAACACTTTAATTTTATCTAAGTTAAAATTCATTATCAAAAAATATCGTATTAACCAATCATCACAATATAAAAATACGTCAGGACTGTCGCTAGGCAGTAACCTGAACACACGTTTCAGCGTCACATTGTTGACAAGTAACTCCATCTGTTAGCACAACCATAAAGCATCTAATAGATGCTATAGAGTTACCAACAACGAAAAAAAAAAAATATATATATATATATATATATATATATCGGAGACTTCGTAACTGTTTGTCTTCCACGAGTCTGCTACAAACTGTGATGGTTGAAGCAGACATTTCAGAGGATTTTTCTCGATGTACTCCTTTTTCCCTTTTCTCTGCAATCTCATTCTAGGATACAGTATTTGTAAGACGGTTGGAAGTTAAGTTGACGAGTACCTACCCCAGATTACGACACGAGAGAGAATCCTGCTTCTGAATAAGAAGGCCCCGGGCAAAAGTTACAAGCTATATGAAAACTCAGTTCTAGAGGTAACACAATGGGCAGTTAGGAATGACAAGTGCGCGAAGCTTTATTGACCCTTCACCAGCAATTTACACAATACTCTGTAAAACTATGCGAGGGTCAATGGTGAAAATCAGTATTATTCTTAGGGGGCGGGAAAATATTGATATACCGCTGATCATATAAACATGATTAAGGCTCAACTTTGACGGTGTATAATTTAAGGGGAGGCAGAGGTGAAATTTTGAACAAAAACTGAAGAAAAAATGAAAATTTGTTTTTTCCATTTTTATTATCTTTATTTTCATATTCCGATGTTAGTTTTTGATTTTGTGTCCTTTAAAAGTATGAAATTAAAATCAAGAGAATTGTATTACTATATTATTCCCATAATAAACTAATACTTATCATTATTTATATACCTTCTCTGAACATATAAATAAAAATAAATATTGAAAATTTCTTACAATATGGTGCATGGAGCATTTTATATCAAACGATATAAAGTTTTATAAAATTCTTAATATTTACAAAACTATTATACTTAGAAAGTTGAAACTTGGTATGTCCATTACTAATAACATACTTAGTATCCATGATCAATTTCAAACAAATCGGATAAATTTTGTGGATTTTTAAATATTCACCTCTGCCTCCCCTTAAAATGATATTTCGAATATGGAAGTTTGCTCAAATCAAGATTTCAGGTATAACTCCCTGTAAAGTTGATTTGAATAATTTCGAGGGAAAAATTGTTCCGGGGCCGGGCATCGAACCCGGGACCTTTGGTTTAACGTACCAAAGCTCTACCAACTGAGCTACCCGACACCGATCCAATTTTTCCCTCTATATCCACAGACCTCAAAATGAGCTGACAACCGTCAAACAACCACCATTGAGTGCACACTAACTCTGTGTGACTTAAATTGTGGTTTTCTGTTAACGAACAGTGACGCGTATTATGCAAATCAAGATTTCAGGTATAACTCCCTGTAAAGTTGATTTGAATAATTTCGAGGGGAAAAATTGTTCCGCGGCCGGGCATCGAACCCGGGACCTTTGGTTTAACGTACCAACGCTCTCCCAACTGAGCTACAACTGTTGATTTGCATAATACGCGTCACTGTTCGTTAACAGAAAACCACAATTTAAGTCACACGGAGTTAGTGTGCACTCGAAGTTGGTTGCTTGACGGTTGTCAGCCCACTTTGAGGTCTGTGGATATAGAGGGAAAAATTGGATCGGTGTTGGGTAGAGTTCCCGGATAGCTCAGTTGATAGAGCGTTGGTACGTTAAACCAAAGGTCCCGGGTTCGATGCCCGGCCCCGGAACAATTTTTCCCTCGAAATTATTCATGGAAGTTTGTTCTTTGGCAATGTAATAACCTGTGAAGATCGCATTGTGCCCATTTCCAGTGCCTGTAAAGGCTGGAAAAGATGGAAAACAAAGTAAAGATTATATTTATGCAAGAAGTATAGCAAAGAATTTTTAGAGAAATACTTTCCTTTACTTTTTGCTACTGAAATAAGAAAAATCTTCATCTACCCATACCGCATCCCGTGTAGGTTACATTATTAATGAATATTTTAGGTTCTGCCTGATGTTGCATCATCTTTTCCTCATTATCTAGGTCGACGAGGTTTATAAAGGATTATGCTTCCTCTGGACCCAACTTCAACGTAAACCTTTTAATCATGGTAGAATATAATGTTTCATATAACATGCAAGATTAATTTACCTGTTGGGGAGAACGGTTAGACTTTTTCAGCTCTAAAATTCCGCTGGGGACCATTTATTACTCTCGCTTGTTACAGGTCTCTGTTTTCGTACCGTCTTTGTAGTCAGATAAATACACTTCAGTTTTGAATTTGCAATATTTGAAACCGAACTTAATTCTTGAAGAGAATAGTTTGAGTTTCTCTCTTTCATAATGATAATTTTATTATAATGAAAAGTGACAAAATATAGTCTAGCTAAAAATCCAATAGTATATTTTTGTTTCTTATTGCCATTACCATAATACCACCACCACCACCACTACCATCATCATCGTCATCATTATCATTATCAATTTATTAATTAGGAGACTGTAATACCCCAGAATAAAATGGAATGTAATTTTACCTAAAAGCTAGATTTGCATAATACACGTCACTTTTCGTTAACAGAAAACCACAATTCAAGTCACACAGAGTTTGTGTGCACTCAGTGTTGGATGTTTGACGATTTGTCAACCCACTTTGAGATATATGGATATAAAGGGAAAAATTGAGTCTGTATCTGGTAGATATTAATAAGATATTATGTTTATAATGAAAGAAATTGGCCAAATGTGTATTTTTCTCTCTTCTTCTCTTTCTTCTTTATTCTTCCTCTTGTGTTGTATTTATTGGTTTGAATTAAGTTACTTACTGTATTTAGTAAAGTGTCCTTGTAAATGTTATGTTATATTATTGACTAAGACCACACCGTACACGAGCTGGCTCTTACTGTAGTGGCTAGAAACATTTTTGTTTTATAATAGTAATATACGTTACAAGAGCGGTATGTTGACGTTTTCATGTTCGAGGAAAAGATTGAAAAAGCGAAACGTAATTGAGCTTTTTTAATTTCCGAGAACATGAAAACATACTGCTCGTGTATCGTACATTATTTTGTGCGAAGATCGTTTATTACATACCTGAAAGACGAATTTCTAATTAGTTGCAATGAAATCACCATGTTGGTTTCTGTTTAATGACGGCAACTTCGGAAAACTAAAATATCTTTCTTCAACATTGTTTCTATAAAAAGTTTTCTGTGTTTACTATACTCCAGCAGGCCGTGATATACGTCTGTCTTTTTTCCCCCAGTCTATAAATGCGAACTTAAAAAAACAAACGGTAAGGTTATGTAATGATTTATTTTTCATTTTAATATTTTAACAATATTATTTATATAACATATTGCAGTAATAACATCGACATCTGGAATCTTGTTGATTTTTTCACGGCTTCCTTAATGTTACTTGTATCAGGAATGCAATAAGTTTCGTGGAGTAGTAGACTTTACTTAATTTTTGCAAATATTTAAAAACAATAATTAACATTGCAATTTAGGTGAAATTGCAGTGGTAAGTTTCAATTTATAATTATTACTATGTTAAACGTCTCTAAAAATAATATGTTAAAAGCCTAAAGCAGTAAATGAATGTCGCGCTTAAGCGGTAAGAAGAGGGAAATTGTTATGTGTGTTACGTTGGGAATACTGAATGTGGTATTTCACACTTATCGCGTATTGGTTCTGTGCGGAAAACAAGCAAATACGCACGATCTCGCACAAATGTAATTTGTACTCACTAGCTAGCTAATTTAAATAAATAAATAAATACATACATAAATAAATAAATAAATAAATAAATAAATAAATAAATAAATAAATAAATAAATAAATAAATAAATTTTCTAACTTAAAGTAATTTATTACCTCTTAAAGGAATCCCTGTGTTTTATGTTTAAAAAGAAATGATGTTCAAGAGAATTTCAGAAATTCATGTCACATATTCACAATTCACTGTAAATAGCTAGTTTATGTATTTCTGCCATAGTAAGAGAAGTTGTAGTTAATACAATTAGTAAGGGTGTATCAATGTGTTAATTTTGTGTGTATATATATTTTCAGTTTTTTTATCATTAATCTAACACGTCACAGGTCAAAACAGGCTCAATAAAAGGAGATACTACTACTATTAATAATAATAATAATAATAATAATAATAATAATAATAATAATAATAATAATAACTATAATATCACTGTTTCATATCACATATAAGTTTTTATGTAATTTTTCTTTTTTATGTCTTGCCTGTATTTTATATAATATGTGTATGTCTTATGTGTTGAACATGCATTTGTATGTGATGTGTCTATTTCATATCATTTTTATGTCATATACGTCCTTAAAAGTGATATGTATGTTTCTACGAAATGCTTACTTTTTATGTAACAAGTCTGTGTGTGATATATCCTGGGAAAGTATTGTATGTAATATGTCTGTGTTTCATATATTGTGTATCTATTTCTATGTATTATATCTAATTTATCTCATATCTACTTATTTGTATATAATATAACTCTGATTTTTATTATGCCATACACATTTAATGTAATATGTGTATTTTATGTCATAATTATGTATATATCTGTAGTGCTCGGGAAAAGTGACGCAAGTCAGTTTCCACAAACCTTTTTTGATAATTTATTGACAACTTACGGAACATCTGTTCGCTTGGAAGAAAATACATAGGTATTCCTCCCATTACAATAATTCATACAGAAAAAAATAAAATCGACATAAACCAGTGTAAGTTATCAATAAATTATCAAAAAGAGTTTGTGAAAACTGACATATCACTTTTCCCAAGCACTGCAGATATTTTATGTAAGTATTTGTACAGGGCTATAATACGTATGATTTAATTACATCCCTAATATACTTTCGGGTAAAATAGGGTTCTTTAAACTTGGAAATTCAATAATAATACCTCTTGAGGGCTATTTCATAGTTTCTCAGCTCTTCAAGGATGTTTGAATTGATAGGCTATGTTGGAACCTACAATACAGTACAGTATAAGTTAAAAAAATTGCATATATAAACTTATTATTACTTATTTACCTAACAATTTTAGCTTAATAGTAATTCTTGTTATGGCTAAAATTTAACACAACGTTGGAAAATATATTTATCATTATTTAAACACATATTTTAATTTATTTTAGTACTACAAACTGTATCATAATTTTCTCAATCTATTACCTTATACAAAAAAAAAAAAAAATATTTAGACATACAACAATATTCTAGCATTTATAGTAAGGTATCAATGTTTCAGTAAATTGTATACTGGTAATTTTTATGGAAGAAAGATATCATTAGAAAAGATCCTAAATCTTAGTCAATTTTAAAGCGATTTCAGCCAGACTTTTACAGGAGATACATTAATCATCTTTGTGAATCACAATAGCCTTACTTCATTGCTCTGTATAAAATGGCCAGATTTATGGCACTATATCATATTGATCCTGTAGGTGCATCACAATAGCCCACACAAAAGGCTATTATGGTACACTGGTTTTGTTTTAATTTTATCCTTATTACAAACAAAAAATAAATGTAACTCCAAATCCTTCATATATGTCTAAAGTAGCGCATGTCTTTATTTTTTCAAATTGGTATATGCTTTGATAGAAAAATCACAGCAAAAGATTGATTTTTTTGTATCATAATAGTTCTACTTGACCCTATAAACAACAATTTGTTTTGTATCTTCTAAGAATATGCGACATATGTACATCTAGATATTTACAATCTAACATTAATCATTCATTCATTTAGTGTTCTGCCCAAAGGACAGGTATTTCACTGCAAACCCAACATTCTTCAGTCTTCCCTATTTTCTGCCTCTCTCTTTATCTCCTCATTTCATTCATATATCTTAATGTCGTCTATCATCTGATATCTTCTTCTGCCCCGAACTCTTCTCCCGTTCACCATTCCTTCCAGTGCATCTTTCAATAGGCAGTTTCATCATAACCAGTGACCCAACTAATTCCTTTTCCTCTTCCTGATCATTTTCAGCATCATTCTTTCTTCACATACTCTTTCCAACGCAGCTTCATTTCGTATTCTGTCTGCCCACTTCATACGTTCCATTCTTCTCCATATCCAAATTTGAAATGCTTTTATTCGCTTCTCTTCACTTCGTAATGCCCACACACCACACAAAGCACTTCACTAGTCTCTTCCTTAGTTCTTTTTCCACAGGTCCACAGAAGATGTTCCTTTCTCTATTAAAAGTTCCCTTTGCCATTGCTATCCTCTTTTTGACTTCCTGGCAGCAGCTCATGTTACTGCTTATAGTATACCCCAAGTATTTGAAGCTGTCCACTTGCTCTATTGTCCCGCGCCGTAGCGTCGCGGTCTAAGGCATCCTGCCCAGGACTCGCGTTACGGAATACGCGCTGGTTCGAGTCCTCATGGGGGAAGGAATTTTCTCTTGTACTTTCGGCCAGTGTATGGGACCGGTGCCCACCCAGCATCGTGATGCACTTGGGGAGCTACGATAGGTAGCGAAAATCCGGTTCAGCAAACCAGCGATAACGGCTGAGGAGAACATCGTGCTAACCACACGATACCTCCATTCTGGTTGGATGATCGTCCACCTCTGCTTCGGCATGTGAACGTGAGGCCAGCAGCCGGCTGGTCGGACTTGGCCCTTCAGGGTTGTAGCACCACGGATTTTACTTGCTCTATTGCCTCGTTTAGAATTCGTAAGGTTACCTTCTTTACTTTTGTATCTATGACCATGGTCTTCGTCTTATTTGCATTTATCTTCATTCCATACTGCTCACAGCTGTCATTTAGCTCCAGTAGCATATCCCTTACTATCATCTCACCTTCTGCTAACAACGCCATATCATCAGCAAATCTTATGCACTTCATTCTTCTTCCTCCTACTATCACTCCTCTCATGATACGAATATGAGACAAATATAACAAAAATATCTGCTACACCCTACATATTTACAACTATCTATGCATTTGTTCATATCTAAATATTTACCATAAAACACTAAAGGAATTCCCAATTTCTAGTAGGAGAAATATTTATTCCTTCAGCAATTACTTTAAATCAATACTTTTCAAAGTGAATAAGAAAACATATGAAACAACTATTTGGTTGATTTACGAAGTTTTTGGAGTCACAATTTTAGCAAGATTTTTTTTTTTTTTTTTCAATATTCGGAAGAACGAATCACGTCAAGTTCAGTCTCAAATTGCTATCGTATTGCAGTCAAATGTATGAATCCACGTCTGACCACGTGACAGAGCTAACACAGTACTTCCAGCTGTCGTTCGGTAGCGTCTCGTCCACTTACTTGCTTGCTCCAGTTGCTCTGCAGTGTGTGAGTAGAGAAAGAACCGTAAGCAAATTACGTGGGCGGTATAGAAAGAACATTTTATTAATTAACGTGTGTGGTAATTGTATAACTTTGTGTAAACTTTGTTACATGTGCTACAAACTTTGAAACTGTGCAGATGCTGTTAGCTATGGAGTTACAATTTCTTTATTCTGTGCTATCCAAATGGCGATCGGGTGACAAGCGTGGGATTACTGAAAGGTGAGTGTAGGAAGAAAATATGTGTATTAAATTTGTATTACTTCACATTTTGGATCATTGTGTATGGATACTAGACAATTTACTTGTCCATTATCATATATAGGCTAATAGAAAATACAGTAAATTATATTACACCGGTTAATACGATAACCTTACGTGAGTTGTACGAAATCACATTTTAAGAGATGGACTGCCTAAGATGAAATGGCGGGCTTGAAAAGAAAGTTACGTTGTGATGTTTGTGTGTTCATTCTAGTATTATGTGTTCTAGTTGAGTGTTTTTCAGTAGCTATTGAATTAATAATTGTTCTCCATTCTTCACATTACATCGTATCGTGTAATCGACTATTATATCTAGGGGCTGGATTTGTATGTTAATACCTATTTTTTTCCTTGCATCTGACCTCCTAGATTTTTCAATAATTTTCCGAATCATGATCGTAGGAGTCGTATATGTGAATTCTGTTGAACATGAAAAAAATCTAAATTGGACGTTAATTAATAATAATAATAATAATAATAATAATAATAATAATAATAATAATAATAATCCGTGGCGCTACAGCCCACGAAGGGCCAAGACCGACCAGCCGGCTGCTGGCCTCACGGCCACATGCCGAAGCAGAGGTGGACAATCATCCAACCAGAATGGAGGTATCGTGTGGTTAGCACGATGAGCCCCCCCAGCCGTTATAGCTGGTTTGCGTAACCGGATTTCGCTACCTATCGTAGCTCCCCAAGTACATCACGATGCTGGGTGGGCACCAGTCCCATACACTGGCCGAAATTTCATGAGAAAATTTCTTCCCCCATGAGGTTTCGAACCTGCGCGCATTCCGTAACGCGAGTCCTAGGCAGGATGCCTTAGACCACGGCGCGGGACTAAATTGGACGTTAGTACCTAAAAAATCCTAAATCATTGTTCCTAAGCGTTATCCTGTATTTACTGCGTTATAATTATAATGATTTTTTTATTTTGAGAGAATATCAATGCATTTCGAGAGAGAGAGAGAGAGAGAGAGAGAGAGAGAGAGAGAGAGAGAGAGAGAGAGACTCGACGTGGAGGAGGCTTCCTCAATCCCTAAGGCAAATCTGTACTTAGCGGTGACATCTATGGCTCCTTGTTTTTCTCAAAACACATTTCAGTGACCTTCCAAAATATATTGAGTACTTGGAATCTTCGTTGCTACAACTGAAATATGCAATTGGTGTCACTGACTCTCTTCTACAGAAACAAGTACCAGGACCCGTGGGTGAAGATGTCACATTAAAACTGAAGAAAGTACATGTATTGCAGAGGAATCCAGGGTTTGAAAAAATGAAACATGTGGGCTCCGTTCTCCAGGGGGAAAGCTTCAATTGTCAGTTACCGTGGTACCTGCTGCAGTGGCAGCGACGAAATTTGTACCTATGACGTCAAGTGCTGTCAAAAGAACCATTTCGTCCTTCAAATGTATTTTGAGAGAAAATAGAAAAAAAAAAAAAAACTTCTCAGTCGAGAATCTTGAAAAGAATTTGGTCATATATTGCAACCAGAAACAGTACCAGTAAATAATGTTGTTTTGTTTGTTTGTTACTTTTTTAAATAATTCTTGATCAAGTTTGAACAAATTTAATTCAAACGTTGAGTGTATACTGTATCTTTTAGCTATTGAGAATTGAAATTTATGTAGTTATATCAAGGCAAATTATATTAGATAAAATGTTAATTGTTGCAATAATTTATTCAAACTACAAATAATGCTGAGGAGGAAAGGACAATAATTTTGAATCTTATAAACTTTAATAAATGGTTTGGTTCTTGAAAAGGTCAGTTTCGTTGTCCACGTTGCCTTAATAAATATATATTTATTTTTAAGAATAACTGTAAGAACACATTTTTAACGATCTGACAGTTTTTGCGACCCCTTTAGGTTGGACATAAAATCGAAAAAAACCTATTTCACCTATTCCAAAACGGTATGGCATAGTTGCGTCCCGCGGTCAATTGGGAGTCCTAGGCATGGCATAGTTGCGCCTCGAAGAAATCAGATAGCAGAATGGGCATGGCATAGTTGCGCCCCGAAGAAATCAGGTAGCAGAATGGACATGGCATAGTTGCGCCCCGATGGGCATAATACACACGAAAGTGATTGTCATAAAATAAATAAATTACTTAAAAATATTATAGTGGTAGCTCTAGCATATGATCAATTTTGCTGTTTAAAATAACCCTTTTTTTTATCGATCACACACAATAAATGAACTACATTTTTTGTTTGTACACTGAAATCTTAACCCTACGGTACAGGGTTTCGAAAATTGAAACTTAGAACCATTGTGAATTATTAACTCTTTACCCTTTTCACTAAACTTAAGGGGACACTCAACTTAAAAATTGGAGAAAAAGTGTCATAGAAATGAAAACTTAAATTTCTACACTAATTTACGTGACAGAACTAAATCAATACGCAGAATTCTTCTCCTATTCATTGAGAAGTCACAGTCAAATGCACAAAGCCAAAAAATAAAAATGATAATTAAAAGTGATGATTGATTAAAAATTGAAATATTTTTTATTTTGAAAAGTATTGGATCTAATGAGCTGAGATTTTGCATGTTACTTTCCGTGTGTATATTAAACTTTTTCCAAATTTGAAAAAGATTGGTCAAATAGGAAAAAAGTTCCAAAATATAGTTGAGTGTCCCCTTAACATTCATTTTAAATTAACCTCATTATACGCCACAGATCACTAAGGGGAGATTAAAGACTGAAGGGGTGTAATTTTCACATTTACATTGAAACTTCAATAACTTGGGACACACTTGAGCCACTGTAACGAAATTTTGCAGAGATATTCTAGACATATGTGTGCATATACTGTGTAAATATGAAGCAGATTGGAGGTGTAGTTTTGATGATATTGAAATTTTCATTTTGTAATTAAAAATAATTGATCTTAAAAATATAGTAATTTTTATGCACCATTTTCTCAGAAAATATCATAGAACATTGATTCAAACTTTGCACACTCCAAAAATGACTTATAAGAAGGCAATTAACGAACAGGCAAGTATTATAGAACAGTCATACCAATAAAAAATTTTTTTGCAACTTATAAGAATTTAATATTCTTAAATTTCATACTTTTTTCAATGCATAATTAGTCACTGTTATGCAATCAATAGTCCCACATATGTAATTCTTCATCAATTTCTGTAATATGTTAAGGTAAATGTGTGTGCAAAGTTTCATTCATTTTGGTTAAGTAGTTTCTGAGAAATTCGTTCATAATTGTGAAAAAATATAGTTTTCAGAAAAACTAATTTAAAAATAATTATTACAAGAAAACCTATTTTGCACCATTTTGTGTACCTTAAAACATTCCTGGAGCATAGTGGTTCTGTCCCTCCTCTGTTTCTTCTTCTCTCTTCCTCTTTTCGTTCCTCTTCTTCACTCTGGCTTCTTTTGTGATATTACTTGCTTCGACCTCAGCTTTCTGGACACGTTGCTTGTCGATCTTCAACAATGCTGTCCTCATGTTCCTCCCACATCCAACGTCGATATTTTCCAATATATTAACTCTGCTTATGCCCCTTCATTGAATGAGAGCACAACATCCCTTACTCCAATCTTCAAGGTATCTAACCCCACAAAAACTGTTTTAGGCACACGGGTCCAAATTAAATTATTAAAACTCTCATTTGCATTCTGTATGCGCCCATGCAAGCACTTCCTCAGTAAATTTTCATCACTCAAGTCTCTAAAAATCGGTTTCATCAGGTTCATTACAGTTTCTGGTAGAGAGTGCTTATGTTCATAAACCTCACCAGACACTTCGGCTCTTCGATATCTGCACCATGAATCAGCACCCGCTGGACACAGACCATGTTGTGGTGTTTCATCGGTGGAGAGCTTGTGAAAGTAGGTGGCCCACACTGCTTTCCTCATGGAACTAAGGTCATGACAATTATTACGGATTGCCAGTCCATAATATCGCTGGATGTTATCAATTTCAGTGCCTGTCAGTCGACCTTTCCCTGACAGTGCCTTGCCATCAGAGAGCTTCTTTCCTTTCCATTCATTCACAAGCCTCCGTAGTCTTGCTCCCATTCTCTTTTGTATATGCCCTATGCATTCTGCCTTCTCTATTTTTATGTCACCATAGGGCTTGGCTTCATTCACAGCAAGGTGAGCCTTGGAGTCACCATCCCCTAGGAATTCAACATATCGTGCACTACGTGCATGCTCAGATCTGCAAAATATCTCTACTGCTCCCTTAGCTTCCATCCCTCCACTAGGCCCAGCATAGTTAGCATGGCATATGTGGGCACCTACTTTCAATTTACATTTAGAGCAATATTTGGTGAGGCATTCGACATCTATCACTTTGCCTGTGGCTACTGATGTGGCTGTCACTACACCGCTAAGTGATGTATGTCCTCTTCGTTGCCAAGTACCATCAACAGCAACAGCAATGTCTGTGGAATCATTAATTTCCACAGTTTCTTTAGCAGCATTCATCATCGATGCTGTACTAATTTCTTTTATAGCCCTGTTGAGCATGCTGCTGTAATTTTGAAAAATTGCAGGTGGAGGTGGTAGGTCTAAGACTGCACAGAGTGTTTTAGCTGCTTCTAGTCCCTTTCCTATGCACCTCATACCATACACTAATTTGACATTTATATCATAAAATGAATGCCTCGTAAATTTTGAGGTTCTCTTAGAGACATTCAAGTTACAATGTTTACATTTCAAAATAAGTTTCGATGCGAGTCCACGCCTATTTTCAAGATCTTCAGTTATATACACACTATCTACACTGCTACAATATTTACATTTTACATTGTCTTGAACGAGATTCGAAATAATATCTAAATTTACAATGATATTATTAAATTTCTGACTGTTATTATATGCTGCTTCACTTTCTATATTATTTAAATAACTAAGCTTCTTCTTAGAAGAACTTGGTTCATGGTTAACATTTAGGTTAGGCCTAGGAGAACTGTTCCGTACAGTTTCATTGTTATGTACAGACTGCTTTCTTGTATGTATGTTGCCAGTGAACTTTCTCTTCTTAAAAACACTCGTACTTCGTCCCATATTCTCAAATCACACCCACAATAAAAAAAAACAGACCAAGAAAAACTCAGTAACAACAAGGTCACTTTATGTATACACGAGGAACACATAAATAAAACAAAGTTTACGTAGATTCTTTTCCATTTCCTTTCGATATATCGAAGACAGGGTTGGCAACAAAGAAACTGAAATATTCTCTAACCAGTAAAATTTCTCTCACGTTGATAGATCACTTTTATATCACGATATTCAACGAATTATCTAATGATACAAACGAAAACGAATCCAGTGGGCGTGGCAGACCATTTTTAAATGTCAAAATATGGACGTAACTAACGTCAGAATCATATATAACTATATATTTTTATTCGCAATGAAATGTAGAATTTTTAAACCAATAATAAAAAATAGTCATTTTTGGCGATTTCAGTCTTAAATCTCCCCACAAATAATGCTGAGGAGGAAAGGACAATAATTTCGAATCTTATAAACTTTAATAAATGGTTTGGTTCTTGAAAAGGTCAGTTTCGTTGTCCACGTTGCCTTAATAAATATATATTTATTTTTAAGAATAACTGTAAGACCACATTTTTAACGATCTGGCAGTTTTTGCGACCCCTTTAGGTTGGACATAAAATCGAAAAAAACTTATTTCACCTATTCCAAAACGGTATGGCATAGTTGCGTCCCGCGGTCAATTGGGAGTCCTAGGCATGGCATAGTTGCGCCTCGAAGAAATCAGATAGCAGAATGGGCATGACATAGTTGCGCCCCGAAGAAATCAGGTAGCAGAATGGACATGGCATAGTTGCGCCCCGATGGGCATAATACACACGAAAGTGATTGTCATAAAATAAATAAATTCCTTAAAAATATTATAGTGGTAGCTCTAGCATATGATCAATTTTGCTGTTTAAAATAACCCTTTTTTTATCGATCACACACAATAAATGAACTACATTTTTTGTTTGTACACTGAAATCTTAACCCTACGGTACAGGGTTTCGAAAATTGAAACTTAGAACCATTGTGAATTGTTAACTCTTTACCCTTTTCACTAAACTTAAGGGGACACTCAACTTAAAAATTGGAGAAAAAGTGTCATAGAAATGAAAACTTAAATTTCTACACTAATTTACGTGACAGAACTAAATCAATACGCAGAATTCTTCTCCTATTCATTGAGAAGTCACAGTTAAATGCACAAAGCCAAAAAATAAAAATGATAATTAAAAGTGATGATTGATTAAAAATTGAAATATTTTTTATTTTGAAAAGTATTGGATCTAATGAGCTGAGATTTTGCATGTTACTTTCCGTGTGTATATTAAACTTTTTCCAAATTTGAAAAAGATTGGTCAAATAGGAAAAAAGTTCCAAAATATAGTTGTGTGTCCCCTTAACATTCATTTTAAATTAACCTCATTATACGCCACAGACGGTGTGAAGATCACTAATAAAATGTCAAGGCAGCTAAGGCCCCATATTCCAACGGCTCACTCATTTGAATATGTCAGTTAATAAAGTACTGCCAACTTCATGGTGTTCATTTTAACGGTATCATAATGAATATTAAATCGATAAGAAATCAATACGTTTAGTTGATTATGAGGTTCGGGTTTCCGTAATGTTTTTTTCTACCTATTTCATCGGGGCGCAACTATGCCATGCCCCTTTCTCTACCTGATGGGAACGGGGCGCAACTATGCCCACAAAACAGGGACCCTTTTTTATCTGCTGCATCTTACCCGACCGTGGGGCGCAACTATGCCCTGCCCTTCCAAAAAACCTAAAATGGTCTTTTTTAAAAACCTGAAAAACCGGTCCCTAGTTATATCTATAAAAATGTGAATATGGAACTCACCTGTGATCATGTTGTGCAGATAGAGTCCCTCGATAAACATCCACATAAACATGGCGGTTCGTGCGTACTCCAGCAACACATACGATGCCTCACACAGGATAGGCTGCAACACGAACAAATACGACTACTAAGAAACTGCAGTTAAAATAACTGAACAGTTTAAATAAGGGGTTCAAAGCAACAGTGGCGTAAGTCAGATTTTTCGAGATTTCAACTTATGAATGTCAGAAAAAAGTGTGAACTTTTGTCTTGTATTTAAAATGTCAAACAACATCATACTTGCACAAATAACCCCTTAAATTATATTTTAACAGATTTTTAAATTACATAGAACGCAAAAGTATCTCATGTATTTCAATTCCTGGACTTACGTCACTATTGCTTTTAACCTCTCAATTAATAGGTGATTCTGTGACTTCGTTACAAACTTCTAGGGGTGGTACAGGTCGTCTGCGGACTGTAAAAAATTCGTAACTGCTGTACATAGGAATGAGATTTTACAACTCTTTTTTCCTGTAAGTCTACGAGATGCCTAAAAAGGAACCATTTCCCTATAGAGACCCATGCCATGGAGACGTTCTATTTTGTAGTTACAAGCCTCGATAAGTGTGTCAGCGTAGGGAGGTACCATCGGACTCTGAAGTTTGGTTATAGACTCCTGTTTCCTGCAAGCGATGGTGAATAAATTATCATAAACATGGTATGAGCTAGTTGATTGAGCAGGTAGATAATATGTACAGGGACATCATTTTAATTTTACTTCAATTTTTATTGTACCTGAGTTTTTTAATGTACTTCACTCCCACCCCTTCTACTAATGAAGTTCAACCGTTCTACACACAGATCCAAGACCGCATATACAGTCATAGTAGCCTTACGGTCACAGTAAACAGTACGTTCCAAAAATATATTCGCGTTTTCCAGTGACGAAAGAGCTTTCAATATTGCATCATTTTCCATTTGCCTACGTTGCATCCTGGTTTCCCCCACCTGCTTCTATTCGCCTCTCTGTAAATGCTAGTGGCTGGGCTGTCTTAGCTCTTTTCTGAGAACATTAATTTCTGTTAGGAATTGGACGTCTACGTAATATTATACCTATACAATTGCTTAAAATAACTTAAATAAAAGGGCCTCGTTAAGTAATTAACTGTCACGTGATTTCCTCCCTTTCTACGACGCTGCGACTTAACCACTTGGACGGACAGTAGATAGCATGTCTGAGTAATTTTATTTTTTCCGGTCGGGTAGAAGTGAATATTGAATTTTCAGCACGTAAGGTTTCTTTTATAGAGTAGGTACAGAATTATTTCAACATGAGTTACTGATACGAAGTATGAACCTGGTAATTGGGATTACGTACAATAGTCTATAGTGCGATAATATGCACGTTAGAACTGAAGAATGCATCAAAACGAACGGCCACCATTTTAAAAAATGTGTTTAAATATCCATATTATGATTATTTTTCAATTTAACTTCATTCTCTATATTGTACGCTAATGTGTTGTAGACAGTATAATATACACTGCATAATGAATACGTCCGCATAGACAGCTCAGCTCGTGAGTAAAAACACTCATTGTTAATACTGTACTGTATTTTGATTAAACAAAAACCTAATGAAAATGATCAAACTCAAAATCGCGATATTTCCAGTTTACGTAAATGGATGAACTACTTTTCTTCCCTCCTATACCTAGGCAAGTGATTTGTTTGTATATTACGCCAGTATCATCGAACTCCAGTCGTGGAAGGGGGTAGCAAACGGTGTTTCCGGTTCTTAATCGTTGATGCAAAGGTATAGCCAGGTTAATATTAGAAATGTCAGTAAAAATAAAATGATGTCCCTGCATATAAATTGGAGACAATGTGCGAATGAATATAATAACGTAACAAATAAAAATAATAAAGCGACTAAAATAAATCAGGTCATTCGAAAATATGCGATTTATTGTAAATAAATTAACTGCACAAACATTCTATGAGGGTGACGTAATTTGTTATTGCATTGGAACTCGCTTTCTGATAACCCAATACAGTTTATTATCTGGGTTTATTTCGCGCAAGGAGGCGAGAGATTGTGTAGAAGTCAGCTTTATGTAATCGGGCGAAATACGATCCTACAAAAGAATTAGCGATCCCTCGAGAAATGAGGAAAGGCCCGGGGGGGTAGAAGTGATTGCGCAGTTTCTTGCAACAACGACCGAAGTTCACTAGCAATGTTTTCTTTTTTAGTTGGTTATTTAACGACGCTGTATCAACTACTAGGTTATTTAGCGTCAATGAGATTGATGGTAGCGACATGGTATTTGGCGAGATGAGGCCGACAATTTGCCATGGATTATATGGCATTCACCTTACGGTTGTGGAAAACCTCGGAAAAAGCCCAACCAGGTAATCAGGCCAAGCGCCCCATAGCGCAACTTCAGATCGGCAGGCAAGCGCCTTAACCGACTGAGCCACGCCGGTGGCCTACTAGCAATGTTTCATTGCCCTTTCTCAAAGGGCTGCAACCAATTTACCCGTTCGTTGTTACTGTACAGCAAGAAATTAACGGGTTGCTGGATTTCTTGTAAAAAAAAAAACATCACAACACAACATACAACATCACGAGAAAGGGAGATACAAACTGAAAAGATTGCAAATTTCACAAATTCGTTTGTAATTAGTTTGTTTGCCATATATGAAGCTTGAACTCATTCCTTTGAAGCAGTGTTTAATATGGAAACGTCTGTCGTCAACAGAAGATATATTAAAAATTCAACTTTCTCCAGGAAAGCTAATTACAGTTTATTGGGAAGTGAAAGGTCCGGTTTTGGTTTATGTCAAACCTAAAGGTTAAACAGTAAACTGTGAGAGCTAATGTAAGCTTTGTGCAGGAAATGAAGTCGAAAATTTATCCAAGAGGCATGGGAAGCTTTATAAAGCTGTGATTCTGTTCTAAGAGAATGCAAGACTTCACACGACTAAAATAAGTTTTTTTAATATATAGATAAGAAAATGAGACAAGGTTGTTTATGCAAACATAATTAGTTGCCATCCTACAAATACAATGTAATTAAGAATAGGCCGATGGTATGAGAAGTCTATGTGGTGGCTGCGTCATAAGCAGTACAAATGTCTTACAATAGTATATTACGATATATGGTTGGGAAGTGCTTTTTACAAAATCGAGGAAAAGTTTGAAAAACAAACAGAGCGACTTTTTCAATTTCCGAGATTCTTTAATGCACTTCACAAACGTGTATTATACAGTGTTTTTTGCACGATAGTATATTTTGAAAATAATATTTAAAAAAATATATTAATATACAGTACCTACCAGAGTACTGCATTGGAGTTAAATCGCTCGCTTGAACTCGGTCGAATGTCGCACCCTCGATAATATCGGTCGTGATACGCTCGTAATAAATAGAAGCACAGTACAAGGTCATCTCACCGACACGTCTTATCTTGTATGGAAGGTGACAGATAAGATACACATATGTTTTGCTCACACGGTAAAAATAAGGCTTTATTTTCTGCATTTATGACAAACGTCTAATGGAACGTACCAAAACAGTAACATGAAGTTATAAATAATATAGTATGAAAAACAGTTATTATTGCTAATTAATAATTCCATATTTGATTTACTACATATATAATATGATAGGTCCATACATAGTGTTCCGCCTATATACTGCGACAATGTAGAAACGTTTTACAAAATTTTATTGATATAGCAGTAGATTAATAACAATATTAGTACAGAGATAACGTCACAGAAAATATAATAAAACGAATAATCATGCTGCACAACTGTTACAGACGTAAAGATTGATACACTAATAATAATTATTAGAGATTATTATTATTACTAGAAAACTTGATACGGTTCTTGCATTATCGTGATTGTGTTCTCCGTTTATAATAATTATATTTACATCCAATAACATCTATCAGATGTGGCAAAAACAAAATCATTCCTGCGTGGGGGAAAAAAAAACATTTACCTACAACATTTATATTACATTTTAAAGCAAGTTTTGTAGTTCTATTATGAAGAGGTTAGTTAAACATTGCAAAGTTTTGAAATGATAAACATCTATGATGTTACTACACAGTTCATCACTGTAACAAGAACGAATATCTAACGCTGGGCTTATACCGTTCGAGGATTTATCGCTGGCGACAATTTACCCATCATGCATGTGCGCTACCTATCAGATTATGCTATGAACTACTTGGCGCTCGAGCGAAAACGTCCGATGCAGACGTACATTAGACGATGAACAGCTGATTCTCAGCAAGAAGTTTGTCATAGATGTCGGTAGATGGCAGGAGTAGTTTTAATTACAACCCTAACGCAGTTATTTGTAATATTTCAATATACTTATCTAGGTGAGAATTCTAAGTTCAGTAAAATCAACTTTCAGTAGTGGCGGGCGTTTGCTGTAACGACGAAAAAACACACGAGCCACCGAGTGTCGTAGGTGCCAATGTCGAGTCGAGGGGAATACAAGGAGAACAAGAGGAATACAAAATTAAAAATGGGAATGCAAGGAAAACAAGGGAATACAAGGAGATCCAGTGGAATACAAGGAGAGCAAGTGGAATACAAAGAGAACAAGGGGAATCCAATGAGAACAATGAGAATATGACAACAAGAGAATACAAGGAGAATAAGAGAAATACAAAATGAACAAAGGGAATACGACGAGAATAAGAGAAATACAAGGAGAATAAGAAAAACAGAAAGAGAGCAAGGGGAATGTAAGGAAGAAGAAATGAATACAAGGAGAAGAAGTAAAAGATAAGGAGAACACGGTGAATACGAGGAAAACAAGAGGAATTGAAGGAGAACAAGGAGAATACAAAGAAGAAGAAATGAATACAAGAAGAAGCAGAAGATAAGGAGAAAACAGTGAATACAAGGAAAACAAGAGACATTGAATAAGAACAAGGGAAATACAAAGAGAACAAGGGGAATACAAAGAGGAATACAAGGAAAACAATGAGAATATGACAACAAAAGAATACAAGGAGAATAAGAGAAATACAAAATCAACAATGGGAATACGAGGGAAATAGGAGGAATACAAGGAGAACGAGGAAAACAGAAAGACAACAAAGGGAATAGACGGAAGAAGAAATTAATACAAGGAGAACAAGCAGAAAACAAGGACAACACGGTGAATACACACAATTTGTATTTACATACAATTTGTATTTACATACAATTTGTATCCTGCATTTGTATCTGTTTCGTCTCTTTTTTTCATGTTATATGCAATTCTATGTTTTTTTAAACGAATATCTGTACTGTCTATTGAAATTGGGGCTTTGCCCTGTTATAGGCATAGATAGATAGATAGATAGATAGATAGATAGATAGATAGATAGATAGATAGATAGATAGATAGATAGATAGATAGATAGATAGAAGAGGAATTAAAGGAGAACAAGGGGAATACAAGAAGAACAAGAGGAATGCAAGGTTAAAAAGAGGAATAGGCATACAAGGACAAAAGGGGAATACAAGAAGAACAAGGAGAAGGCAAGGAGAGCATAGTGAATACAAGGATAACAAGAAGAACAAGAGGAATATAAGAACAGGAGGAATGCAAGAAGAACAAAGTTAATATAAAGAAAACAAGGAGACTATAAGGAAAACAAGGGGAATACAAAGATAACAAGAGGAATATAAGAACAGCAAGGGGAATGCAATGGGAACAAAGAGAATACAAGAAGAACAAAGTTAATATAAAGAAAACAAGGAGACTATAAGGAAAACAAGGGGAATACAAAGATAACAAGAGGAATATAAGAACAGCAAGGGGAATGCAATGAGAACAAAGAGAATACAAGAAGAACAGGAGGAATGCAAGAAGAACAAAGTTAATATAAAGAAAACAAGGAGACTATAAGGAAAACAAGGGGAATACAAAGATAACAAGAGGAATATTAGGTGAACAAGGGGAATACGAGGAGAACAGGAAGAAGAAAGGAGAACATGGGGAGTAGCAGTGAAGGGAAGGGATTACATTTTAATGTGAGGTCTCTCAAATAACCCAGCCCGTACCTACTGAGAAGAAAGACATAGTTCTACGTCAAAAGAATTGTGAGAAAAAAGTTTCTTTCTGAGAGGCTATTGATGCTGCCATGAATAACTGCACGAAAAGCGATGGAAGATCACTAAACGGTGAGCAAGTGCAGGCAATCTATGAATAAGCACTCATAACTTCGAAGATATCAATTTTAGGATCCATATTTATCACACTTTTTGTCTTGTTTTGATGATTACTACTACCTCCCAGAATACTGAATACTTCTTTTCTAAAATGAAAATCACATTTAGCATCTCCTATGATGTTGAAGACCAATTGCGGTTGGTATTAGGGAAACTTTGTTACTATGTAAGCAACATGTATGTTTCGATTGGGTACGTGGTCATGTAGGGAACGCAGGAAACGAAAGAGCAGATCATCTAGCCAAGATGGTCGCGAATTCGGAAACAGAACTCACATACTCTAAACAACCCCTCTCTTATGTTAAAATGCAAATGAAGGTGGACATCTTAAATGACTGGAATGCAATGTGGTTAAATAGTACAAATGGCCAAATCACAAAATCACTATATTTTCCCACAGTTAAAGATAGACTAACCGTAAAGAATTATGAACCATCATACATATCCACGCAATTTATGACTGGACACGGAAAATTTAATTCATATTTTGAACGTTTCAAAATTGACAACTCAAACGGCTCTTCATGTCCCTGTGATAACCCCACACAAACAGTCGACCACCTGTTATTTGAGTGCCCGCTTCAAGAACGCAAGAGATACCGGCTAGAAACCCATTTAGCATGTGCGATATACCTTTCTCACCACCAATAACTGAAGTTCTTTTGAAGCAATGTTGCATAAAGGAATTTCACAGATTTATTACAGATGTGTTTAAGACCTTGTAGAAAATAACAGTATTTAGTAACAGTGTCCTATTTATTCTTTTTGGAGCCAAATTTGTAACTTTTAAAAGTGTGGTTACTATGTTGAAGTGTATGTGTTGTAGCGGATGCTTGATTTGTTATGTGAGTCATAGTTATGGGATGCTTGATGTCGTCGCAATGTCTTAATTATAGTTTGATTGTGTTTGTGTGACTATTGTGTATTAATTTGTTATGTATGTTACGGAAAGCTGCATAATTGTGTTATAGAGAACGGCTATAAGAAATGTTACGTTTAATGTTTAAATTACGGATTGTTTATGTTTTGTTTATTATTGTGTAAGCTAATTTATTTTTCTTTTCCATTTGTTTTATGCTTATTTTTTGTGTAAAACTATAGTCCTAGCATACATATGTAAAATAGGGCTATTCCCCATTGGAGATACAATAATAATAATACTTACTTACTTACAAATGGCTTTTAAGGAACCCGAAGGTTCATTGCCGCCCTCACATAAGCCCGCCAGCGGTCCCTATCCTGTGCAAGATTAATCCAGTCTCTATCATCATATCCCACCTCCCTCAAATCCATTTTAATATTATCCTCCCATCTACGTCTCGGCCTCCCTAAAGGTCTTTTTCCCTCCGGTCTCCCAACTAACACACTATATGCATTTCTGGATTCGCCCATACGTGCTACATGCCCTGCCCATCTCAAACGTCTGGATTTAATGTTCCTAATTATGTCAGGTGAAGAATACAATGCGTGCAGTTCTGTGTTGTGTAACTTTCTCCATTCTCCTGTAACTTCATCCCGCTTAGCCCCAAATATTTTCCTAAGCACCTTATTCTCAAACACCCTGAACCTATGTTCCTCTCTCAGAGTGAGAGTCCAAGTTTCACAACCATACAGAAGAACCGGTAATATAACTGTTTTATAAATTCTAACTTTCAGATTTTTGGATAGCAGACTGGATGATAAGAGCTTCTCAACCGAATAATAACACGCATTTCCCATATTTATTCTGCGTTTGATTTCCTCCCGAGTGTCATTTATATTTGTTACTGTTGCTCCAAGATATTTGAATTTTTCCACCTCTTCGAAGGATAAATCTCCAATTTTTATATTTCCATTTCGTACAATATTCTGGTCACGAGACATAATCATATACTTTGTCTTTTCGGGATTTACTTCCAAACCGATCGCTCTACTTGCTTCAAGTAAAATTTCCGTGTTTTCCCTAATCGTTTGTGTATTTTCTCCTAACATATTCACGTCATCCGCATAGACAAGAAGCTGATGTAACCCGTTCAATTCCAAACCCTGCCTGTTATCCTGAACTTTCCTAATAGCATATTCAAGCGCGAAGTTAAAAGTAAAGGTGATAGTGCATCTCCCTGCTTTAGCCCGCAGTGAATTGGAAAAGCATCAGATAGAAACTGACCTATACGGACTCTGCTGTATGTTTCACTGAGACACATTTTAATTAATCGAACTAGTTTCTTGGGAATACCAAATTCAATAAGAATATCATATAATACTTCCTCTTAACCGAGTCATATGCCTTTTTGAAATCTATGAATAACTGATGTACTGTACCCTTATACTCCCATTTTTTAATAATAATAATAATAATAGTAATAATAATAATAATAGTAATAATAATAATAATAATAATACTTACTTACTTACTTACAAATGGCTTTTAAGGAAGCCGAAGGTTCATTGCCGCCCTCACATAAGCCCGCCATCGGTCCCTATCCTGTGCAAGATTAATCCAGTCTCTATCATCATATCCCACCTCCCTCAAATACATTTTAATATTATCCTCCCATCTACGTCTCGGCCTCCCCAAAGGTCTTTTTCCCTCCGGTCTCCCAACTAACACTCTATATGCATTTCTGGATTCGCCCATACGTGCTACATGCCCTGCCCATCGCAAACGTCTGGATTTAATGTTCCTAATTATGTCAGATGAAGAATACAATGCAGTTCTGCGTTGTGTAACTTTCTCCATTCTCCTGTAACTTCATCCCTCTTAGCCCCAAATATTTTCCTAAGCATCTTATTCTCAAACACTCTTATCCTATGTTCCTCTCTCAGAGTGAGAGTCCAAGTTTCACAACCATACAGAACAACCGGTAATATAACTGTTTTATAAATTCTAGATTGACAATAATGGAGATAATTACTACAGTTGTCTGAACACTATTTATTGATAAAATAAATAAAATAATAAAAGTGGTTAAAAAACATACATGTTTCGGGGCTATGCTCCCCATCTTCAGTGGTTGTACCACGACTACGGTGTAGATGTTCTACCGCGTTTCGTATCTTAAAGAGCTCTTTAAGATACGAAACGCGGTAGAACATCTACACCATGTTGTGGTACAACCACTGAAGATGGGGAGCATAGCCCCAAACATGTATGGTTTTTAACCACTTTTATTATTTTATTTATTTTATCAATAAATAGTGTTCAGACAACTGTAGTAATTATCTCCATTATTGTCAATCTTCACTTATGAACACTGTTGTATTTTGACCTTTTAAGTATTTAATTATAAATTCTAACTTTCAGATTTTTTGACAGCAGACTAGATGATAAAAGCTTCTCAACCGAATAATAACACGCAAATAATAATAATAATAATAATAATAATAATAATAATAATAATAATAATAATAATAATGTGATGTTGAAGAACACGTATTCTTATCTCGGAAGATATTAATTTTAGAACTTATATTTATTTTATTTCTTGTGTTGTTTTGATGAATAGTACCACGCTTCAAAATGTTTCATACTTTTTTATACACCCTATACAAATGCGAGTCATGTCTCATGCTCTACCCTTTTGTTTATATCAGGTTTTTTCTTGGGTAATTTATAGTATATGCGTCCCTGCTTCCTCGAAGGGCTCGCCAACATGTCAGACTATCGATCGATACGTTGGAATATTTGAAATCGCCACAGGAACTTGTCAAAATGACTTTGTATTATTTTTTGCGTGTTATCAGTGCATTCCTTTGTTACTCGGCAGTCTCCTGCGGGGCAAGGAATGTGACCAGTTAAAGAGTACAGCGGCTGCCGTGCCATTAATTAATTACAGTCGACGGAACGCGAGAACCTCGTTCGATTCGTAGGAAGGGGGATTCTGTAGTTAATTGTTTTTGGTTTGATGTGTTGCGGATTTAAGCGGCTTACGTTTTCACTAGGAATGCTATATCGGGTAGTGTTTTAGTCAGGAATAGTAATAATAACTATTAATTTATGCATCTTGATTACACAACTTTTAACACTGTATCACTTCGGAATATGTATGATAAGAACTTTCTTGTGTTAAATATTAACGTACTTTGTTAACATGTTTCGACCTATTTTCGGTCATCTTCGGAAGGTACGTTAATATTTAACACAAGAAAGTTCTTATCATACATATTCCGAAGATATTAATTTATTTTCGTGCAATGAAACTGTAGTTCATGGACTTTCAGAATAATAACAAATGTAACTTTTGTGCGAGATCGTGCGTATTTGCTTGCTTTCCGCACAAAACCAATACGCGGTAAGTGTGAAATACCACATTCAGTATTCCCAACGTAACACACATAACAATTTCCCTCTTCTTACCGCTTAAGCGCCATATTCATTTTACTGCTTTAGGCTTTTAACATGTTATTTTTAGAGACGTTTAACATAGTAATAATTATAAATTGGAAACTTACCACTGCAATTTCACCTAAATTGCAATGTTAATTATTGTTTTTAAATATTTGCAAAAATTAAGTAAAGTCTACTACTCCACGAAACTTATTGCATTCCTGATACAAGTAACATTAAGGAAGCAGTGAAAAAATCAACAAGATTCCAGATGCCGATGTTATTACTGCAATATGTTATATAAATAATATTGTTAAAATATTAAAATGAAAAATAAATCATTACATAACCTTACCGTTTGTTTTAAGACCGCATTTATAGACTGGGGGAAAAAAAAGACAGACGTATATCACGGCCTGCTGGAATATAGTAAACACAGAAAACATTTAATAGCAACAATGTTGAAGATAGATATTTTAGTTTTTAAAAGTTACCGTCATTGAACAGAAACCAAGATGGAGATTTCATTGCAACTAATTAGAAATTCGTCTTTCAGGTATGTAATAAACGATCTTCGCACAAAATAATGTACAATACACGAGCGGTATGTTTATTTTCATGTTCTCGGAAATTAAAAAAGCTCAACTACGTTTCGCTTTTTCAATCTTTTCCTCGAATATGAAAACATCAACATACCGCTCTTGTAACGCATATTACTATTACATAGTGCAAAACATTATGTACTTACATATATGTATTGTACTTCATATGTTTGAGCAGCGAGTAGTGTATTTATTTATTCACTCACTCACTCACTCACTCACTCACTCACTCACTCACTCACTCACTCACTCACTCACTCACTCACTCACTCACTCACTCACTCACTCACTCACTCACTCACTCACCCACTCATTTATTTCCTTAATTAATTAATTATTTATTTATTTATTTAGTTGTTCATTATTTATTTACTCGCGTAACCAATTACATAATTATTTATATTGATTCATTTATTTTATTATATTATTTATTGAATTAATTAATTAATCAATTCATTTCTTTATTTCTTATTTTTTATTTCCCTATTTGTCCATGAAAGAGTTAAAAACCACAGGACTTGTCAAAGAAACAAAGGGAAAGCAATAATTAAAACAAAAACAATACGTAAATTATATATTGTTGTTCCTAATGAAAAAGTAGGAAAGGATGACTGTATTTGTGGTGATAATTTTCTTTTACCAGTTTTGGTAAGAAAAACACATACATTTTTCAGTAATATACTGAATTAGATGATGGTATCACCCTCTAGAGAATTGTGACTGATTGTTTTTTCTCAGTACTCTTCATATAATTTGTGCTCACTGAAAAAATAGCCATAGTACAGGGTTGTTTCCAATCTCTGATAAAGAATTTGAATGACATCATGTGCGTCAGGAGTCACACGACAGCTGAACTGTGGCGCGAGGTGACAGACCAGTAGTCAGTGATCTCATAGTCAGTGTGCACGGTGACTCATAGCAGAAATTCCTAAGAAAATCGAGCCTTTTTGGGAGGGGTACATAACAATCCTTTCCGATGCCAAGTATCTACAGTTAAGTGAAAATAAAAGAAGCCTGCAGAAAACGAAGTTTCGTTATTTCCAAGAAAGGCATCTTGTGTGTACTTAATAAGATTGGTAAAGTTCGAATGGAATTAATTTGTATCATCTCGTGGGGTGCGACGACTTGTGACGAGGAGTGGATTTGCTTGCTTTTTCCACTATGGAATTAATCCTATCCGAGCTTTGCCAGCCATATTAGATACACGCAAGATGCCTTTCTTGGAAATAAGGAAACCACGTTTTTTGCAGGCTCCTATGATTTTCACGTAACTGTACTTGGCATCGGAAAGGGTTGTTGTATACCCCTCCCAAAAAGACTCGATTTTCTTGGGTATTGCTACTGTGATATACCGTGCACTCTGATTATGAAATCACTCACGACTGGTCTGTCACTTCTCGCCGCAATTCAGTTGTCGGTATGATTCCTGACGCTCATGACGTAAATCGTTATCAGAGATCAGAAATAACCCTGTAGTAGGCCTCTATAGTAGGAATCTGATTTAGAACGGGATTCGTCGAAACGTAATAACTTTACAGGTCTGTTTTAATGTTGTAGACAGGAACTTTCTCAAGCCCTAGACAAGAAAGTGTTCTGAATTCAACTAAATTAAGATGGAATGTAAATTGTTTTTGTTCACATATTTACCATTAACAAACACGTGGGTGGATACGACAAATTAGACACGGTACGCACTGACGAGACTAACAGAACTGGATGGAAAGCTTTTCCTTTATTGTGGGGAAATTTCTGCACGCGTCATTTTTAAACTAGCAGCTAATACCCTTCACGCTGCTAATTAAATTACGGCCTATGTGGCAAGTCCACCTACCTACCATGACACCATGTATGTCGCAGTGAAGCACAAATTTAATTACGAATAAATTAAACGTATTAGACTGTCGTAGGGCCACTAATTAAATACTAGGCACATTTTTATAGGATTTTTCTGTGTGCTAGTGATGTTGATAGATGGAAAGTGGAAGAAAGAATGAGGAAAATAGATGACAATTTAAAAAAATGTAGTGGGGAACTGAGGGTATAGGGTGATGTTGATAAATGACAATGAATGCATCCAACTGGAGAGAAATTTGAGAGGGAAAAGAATCTGAGAGTTTGGGACTAGAGTGCTGCACAATAACGCTTAGAACCGGTTTATATACGACCGGTCGGAGAACAACCGGCGAGGTTAAACATCCGACCGAATATCTTATTTTTAAGCAGTTGTGCCTAATGTTTTGCAGGGTAGACAGAACACCAGGCGCATTTCACCATACAAGAACTCTGATGACATTTTCTGACTATACAAATGGAGTAACGATTGAAGGAAATTTACTTTTCTTAATTTTATAAAAAAATAGTGTTATCTTGAAATAGGCCCATAATTTATTCGACACTTTGATACATTTGTCTTCATAACTACGATTAATATATAATGGTTTTAGTCTAATGTATACATGATGTTCTGCCCATGGGCAGATATTTCACTACAAACTAGCATCCTCCAATCTTTCCTATTTTATATTTCCTCTTAGTCTCTGCTATCATCTGATATCTTCTTTTGCCCCGAACTCTTCTCCCGTTCACCATTCCTTCTAGTGCACCCCTAAGTAGGCAGTTTCTTCTCAGCCATTGATCCATCCGATTCCTTTTCCTCTTTCAGATCAGTTTCAGCATAATTCTTTCTTCATCCACTCTTTCCAATACAACTTCATCTTTTATTCTGTCTGTCCACTTCACACGCTCTATTCTTCTTCATATCCACATTTCAAATCCTTCTATTTGTTTCTCTTCGCTTCGTCGTAATGTCTATGTTTCTGCCCTCATGCAATACAAAGCACTTCACTAGTCTCTTCCTTAGTTATTTTTCCACAGGTCCACAGAAGATCCTCCTTTTTCTATTAAAAACTTCCCTTGCCATTGCTATTTCTCCTTTTGACTTCCTGACAGTAGCTCATGTTACTGCTTATACTGAGTGTTCATTTCAAAATGTGTCATGACGTCACTGTTGGTGAGTCAGCGATTTGAAGCGAGTTTCAGCTTTCATGTCAGAGAAGTTGCCTATTAATCAAGGCGTTCAATCTGAACTTAAGAACGTGTACGGTATAACTTGAACGTCCTAGCAACAGATGGCGGTCTGTACGGTCTGTGTGCTAACATAACCTCTTTCGAACTGTGTTTTGCGCGGGCAAGTCGTACCCAGGGTATTTGTTATCATCGGTTGCGTACGGCAACATTCCAAAATACAAATCAAATGCTACGTGTCCATGTTGACCGTCGAAGTTAATGTCAACAAATACTGTACGTAAGTAATTGTCTTAAACCTCTCCCCTTATCCCGACAGTAAGAAAAAAATTCACCTCAGTACGTGTTTCCAAACAGTTCACATTCCTGCCACTGCAGGTGTTACCGTACGTATCGGTAAGTACTCTTCAGAATGAACGCCGTACCTGGTAGGAAACTTCTCTTGGATACAGGTAATACGTCTTTGCGGAGATGTAGGAAGATTGAATTCTCTAGGCTCATCGGCTAGCCACATGACGACATACAGCGAGCCATGACACACTTTGAACTGAACACCCAGTAGATCCTAAGTATTTGAAGGTGTTCACTTGCTCTACTGTCTTATTTAGAATTCGCAAGTTTGCCTTCTTTATTTTTCTCGCTATACCCATGGTCTTCGTCTTAATTGCATTTATCTTCATCTTATAGTGCTCACAGCTGTCATTCAGCTCCAGTAGCATATCCCATAGTATCGTTTCCTCTTCTGTTAACAACATCATATCATCAGCAAATCTTATGCACCTTATTCTTCTGCCTCCTACTTTTACCCCTTCCATGTTTTGAAAATAGTTCTTCACCAAATCCTCCAAGAAGATGTTGAAAATGGAAGATGATAATTTATTCAAATTTAATTTTTTGTCAGATTAAGCCTGCTAACATGTTTTCGCACAATACTCGTAATTTGGATACTAATTACGTTCACGTTAACAATGATTTCGTGAAGTGTGACAATTAGCTAAATTTATTCTGCTTAGATTTGCGTTATTCTTGCATTCAAAAACCTTGGTGAGGCATGATACTCGACGTTTAAATCAAAAGGTTATCCAAGGCTTCGATTGCTGCTATCGGAAACTTTAATCGGCCTCGGGCAGGATGCTGAGAAGTGTTAACAGTGATCTTCAATTTCCCCCTTTGAATTGATTGAGGAGACTTCATCCCGAACACTTGTAGCAAGTAGGCAACCAGCGTAACTAGAGCGCCTTTTATGTAAAGTAGAGCATCGATTAGATTCGGATGTGACGTAGGCTGTTGAGACATGTTCCTTAGAACGCGGACCTTTAGGTTTTTAAGCAATATGTTAACAAAACATATAGGCTAAATAGGAACCATAATTGCAGAAATGAACACAGCACTGAACTCACAATATGAAGTCTCTACTAGAACCGTACAAAACAGTAGTTGTTTTCGGTCAAGATTCGCTTAAGGCTGGTTCACAATAAATCGGGAACGAAAACGAGAACGAGAACGAAAATAATGTTAAAATAAATGTATTTAAATGTGAGCATTCACAATAGTTACTTGTGAATGACACATATAAATACATTTATTTTAACAATATTTCCGTTCTCGTTGTCGTTTCCGTTCCCGGTTTATTGTGAACCAGCTTTTTACTCTTAATATGTCAGAGCCCTTTGCCTGGGTCCGCTTACTCCTACTCAGTCTTTTACCTTATCTGACCGAGCATGAAGGCTCGTGTAGGCTTACTCTACTCAAGTCCACACATGTGGAGTAACTGTCAGCGCGTCTGACCGCGAAATCAGGTGGCCCGGGTTCGATTCCCGGTCGGAATAAGTTACCTGGTTGAGGTTTTTTCCGGGGTTTTCCCTCAACCAAATTCGAGGAAATGCTGGGTAACTTTCGGTGCTGGACCCCGGACTCATTTCACCGGCATTATCACCTTCACCTCATTCAGACGCTAAATAACCAAAGATGTTGATAAAGCGTCGTAAAATAACCTACGGAAAAAAATTACTCTACTCAAGTAGGTTCTGCCATTACGTCATTATGCCGAAGTCTCTTAGCCATTATCGTGCAGAAAGGCCTGTTTGAATGAATTAACTGAATCGAAAGGAAAGCGATTTCGCAAATGAAGAGTCCACTGCAAGAATGATAGATGTCATTTGGAATACATTTTGCAGGAGAAGCAATTGAAAGTTTGAAATGCTTAGCGCTCAAAGCTTAACTGGGATTTTCCGATCATTACTGGACAATGACTATCAGTGTTAATGCCATATAACTCTGTATGTACATTCTATATGTCTTAAGCTATGCATTGACAGTCTTGGTTCATTTTCGACAAGAAAGTGACATCCATCATTCTTGCAGTGGACTCTTCAAATATCTTCTTCTTCTCCACTTCATGGATTAGGCATCTGCTTGTTCCTACCACACAGTTGATCTCGCCAACGCTTTTTAGGTCTTCCAACATCTCTCACTCTCATTGGTTTATATTCAAAGTACAATTTAGGGAGTGTTGTATCTGACATTATATTTATATGTTGTAACCAATTGTCACGGTAATCTTTTATTTTTATCTTTTATGGCTTTTATTGATTTCTTGGTTTGTCTAGTCTTGTGCATCCTTTTGTATTTTTCAAAAATCTCATTTCTGCACTTTTTTTTTACTCTCAATTTTCTGTGTAAATACCAATGTTTCGGAACCGTGGAGCAAAGTGGGTGCAATCATTGTTTTATGAAACTTTAACCTGGTTTCCTTTCTTGTTTTGTTTTTAAGTGTCCGATGAATGGTACCACATATATTTTGAAATTTTGATATTTTTTTGATTATGTCTTTTTCTGCTTTATTATTTACATTTAGTTCATAACCTGAATAGTTGCGGTTTTTTACTTGCTCAATAGGTTTTTTTATCAAGCGTGATTTTTGATCTCACAAGCGTCACTTATGTAGAAGTTCATAGTTCTTGTTATTGTGTGGCAACTGGTTGTTGCTGTTTGTGTGATATTCATTCGTCTCATTTCAAAGACGGCCAGAATTCTGGTCGACCTTCAGAAAAACGTTTATGCCAGGCATAGACCTGCGTTTTTTTCATAACTGCTTCACCATAAGCTTCTTCAAGCATTTTTGATGTCTCTGAAGGAGATTTGTGCAAAAAAACACACACACACACAACATTTCATAGTTGCGCGTTGCTTTGTATCCCATATTATGAAATGTGACGAACGGATATTACATAAACAACACAACAACAATGACTATGACCATGAAACTTCTATGTAAATGCCGTCATGTATAATGCCAACACCAGAAACAGAAAAATACGAGTACTATAGCCAGGGTTGCCAGATTTTAAATCTACCAAGGAGGGACATCCTTTTTTTTACCATATATGACTTATGTTTTGTCTTAAAGAAAGAGTGATATGAATTTGGGCAGACTTGACATTTTCACGACTATACAAAATAAATAAATAAATAAACAAAAATAAAAGAAATATCCCGCAGCTGAAGAAAGTAATGCGAATCTCATAATTGCAATTTGAATAAAAAAAAACGTATTATAGATACAGCTATCCAAGTACAAACAATATTTATCTCGCAGTAAGTTACATTACGTTTCTCTGGCGTCTTTCTGAAGAGTTTGTGGCTATAATATGTTAGGCCTATGCCAAATTATTAACTTAAGTGACTTAATCATACCTCTGTCTTTCATCACATGCGACAAAATATTTAAATTTCAATGTTTATTAATTGATAACTGACAAAATTTATTTATACCTGAGTTCATATTTAGTTTGTGCCTAAGCATATTACTGCTCCAAACCCATCATTTAACGTACAGTAGGCCTATACATTTTTAGACCTTTCTATATATTTATCACCGAACTTTAGCAATTTCAACAAGCTTTTGTCCATTCTCTGTGACCATGCATTTCTGATTAACGTCTCATTTAAATGTTTATAACTATCATATTCACCACTGAATTCGTTGCTACAAACCTTACACTTGCCAAAATGTTTGTTTTTTTCCATGTGCACACCTACATTGCTAAGAAAATTAATTCATATTTAATGTAATTATTTAGGCCTAGAAGAAAATACTTACTACGTAACGAAAAAATTATACAAGTGATGTTAATTTTCTAAAGGAGGGACTTTTTGCGTCCCGCCTCGAATCGAAGCGGGACTCGGGACTTGTATATGAAAATCGGGACATCTGGCAACCCTGACTATACCACATACAATTATTCATTTCGGCGAAAAAATATATATTCCGAAACCTTTTTGAACCGTGTATGTATTTACATAAACTTTTTTTTTTGTTTTTACGTCATCTCTCAATTTCCTAAATGTTTCCCACATATTAGTTAACACTGTAATGATATTGAAAAGGAAGAGAAATAATAAAGGAAGAAAAGGAAGACAAATTATTATACAAGATAAATAAGAAAGAGTTAGAGAATAACATTTATATAAGTCTTATGTAAGAAATGCAAAGAAGAAGAAAGGCAGAAGAGAGTAGAGAAATAAGAAAGAGGAAGAAAATATGAGGACAGAAAAATAAAAAATGAAAGGAATTAATGAGCGGCGAAGAAAGAACGGAATTTTCTTCAAACGAATGGAAAAAGGTAGAACATTTCTAGACAAATAACATAAAAGGTAGAAAGGGAAGAAAAAAGAAAAGAAGACAGAGGGAGGGAATGAAAGAAAAAAGAAAGTAGAAGCTTAAGGCATAAGAAGGAAGAAGCATAAGAAATATAGTGAATAGAAATTGAAGGAGGGGAGATTGATGAACAGAAGGGAAAAGAAGAAAAAGCTGAGGCATTGAAGGAGAATTGAATAGAATAATATGTTGTAAGAACTCTGGAATTATGAATGATGGGAAGAGCTGAGCAAATAAACATGCAAGTCGCTTGTGGCTTTTATTGTATTTAAATGTGAAATCCAGAGGAAAGTTTTACGTTTTGGACCGTCCACTTCACAGTTGGGACTCTTGCGGAAACTTTTCAAGAATGAAGCAATACTCTGATTGGCATCAGTCCAGAGGCAAACATATCAAGCGACCAAGAAGAATCTCAATTCGCAAAGAGAGAGAGAGAGAGTTTTGTATGTGAAGTTCAGATAATGAGGAGCATAAAAAGTAGAAAGCGTCTTTTGAGCTCTCTGAGGCATGAGCGACATCAAAATGACGTTGAAAGCTACGGAAATCTAGCAGGACAAATAATAACAAATACTCGCAGAAGATTATTTAGTAAAAATTCACATACAGAAATCTAGAGTTTTTAACTTTTCAAGCATACTTTCAAACTTCTAAGAACTGCACATCAGGAGTATAAGTCCATCGTAACTACTTACATGTGTTGTTACGCGTTTACGGAGAAAATCCTTGAAATCAAATCCGAGTAAACGACGATAAGTCTTGAAATGTTGCAACAAATTCTTTATTCGGCTGCGTAAAACCTCCGTGGCTCTAAATCAGCGGTGGCGAAAATGTAATCGTGCGCCGAGCCATTGTGTAACCTACAACGTGCATAGCACCTACGGAGGGAGGCGGACACCCGAAGGGGAAGTGAAGCAAATGTCTGACTTATTAACGGATTTTCATTTTCCTTACGTCAAGCACTTAAATATAATTTTATACAGTACAAGGCTACAAACTAATGTTTAGTACGTGTAACGAAGAAAGAAATGAACAATAAATGCACAATATCACAACCTAAAATTAACTGTCTTCAGAATGTCTCTGCGATAAAGTTTCAAAATCAGGAATTATGTCACTTACTGCCAGTCGTAGTTGATCACGAAGGTATTTATCTGTCAGTCGTGATCTAAATTTGGTTTTTACTATTTTAATTGTTGAAAATAATTTTTCACAAACGTAAGTTGTAGCGAACATGACTTCAACAGAGAAAGCGAAAGACCGAAGCTTCGGATATTTATTTTTTGGCAAAGATTTGAAAGTTAAACATTTGTCAAGTCCTTACATCTAGCTTTCATTTGACATCACATAGTAAATCAGTGAATTCAAATTGAAGAGCTAACCGCATTATTCGTACATCTGCTGAAAAAGGGTCGACGTACAGAGATGATGATGATGATGATGATGATGATGATGATAACAACAACAATAACACTTAACCTTTTAATGTTTCATCAGTAACATATAGTATAATGCCGTTTTATGTTATACAACCGTTTTCCTCGTAATACTTGTGAACAAATCATACATTTAATATTCTCATCATATTGACAGCAAAAAAAATGCGTCCTCCCATCCTACTTGGAACTGTCATACATGGTTTCGAGAGAGACATATGCCACTCGCAGGTAAGAGACAAATACAAATAGTGAGTAAGAGGGTGGGGACGGAGTTTAGAAGCAAGCGAAATGCACAGCTATAGTACGTCCGCTCAAATGAGAGCCACTTGCACCTACCTTGAGCGGGAGGCGTCAGGTGTTTCAGTCTTGAAGCACGCGGCTGGTTGTTGGTACGCCAGCGCTGTTGACAGATCTAAGTCGGTGCTCCGAGAACAAGTTCATATAGTATTCGGTTTCAGACGAGCACGCAAGTAAAGGTACAGTTAGCTGAGAACAAGGCAGAATACCGTAAATGCATACTGTGGCTTTTGTGTTCCATACATTATGATTGTATTTATAATGTGACGTTTTTGGAAAACGGATAATAACAATAGTCGTATACGTAAATCCACACAATCGCCATTAGGACGCGGTAAGATTGTACAAGAGCAGTGTTAATTATTATTAGTATTTACACGTATTTTAAAGACGATGCTGGTAAGTGCCGGACACCTTTGAAAAATACCAGTGCCGCTACAGAAGTAACTCGCGCAACAAAAAACGTACCATCATAGAAAAAGATGTATGTAATTGACGAACTATCATCAAAATATGGCCATGTTGTACTACGACTGCCCCCCCCTTACCATTGTTGTCTCAATGCCATAGAACTCGTTTGTTCGGAACTGAAGAGAAATCTCCGGTCAGAAAATACATTGGGAAATAAATCTGTTCAAGAAGTATGTGCTTTAATAGCAAATGTGATGGATGACATTAATACTAAAAAACATTAGGTAAAGTATATCGAATATGTAAAGACAAAAGAAAGTGATTATCGCTCCTTAGAAGCTGGCTTGGAATCTTGTGTAATTGATTTAAATAGTGACTCAACGGACTCTGAATAGGTGTTCGTGTTTTAGTTCTGTATTTAAAGACGCACAGGAAGGTTCACTTTAGTTTTCAGGAGGGAGAGATGGCAACGCAGCATTGTTTACATGGAACCTGTTCAGAGTCGCGTGCCTACTTGCTCCCTGCGGTAAGTGTGTCCAATCGCAAGTTCCAAGTGGCTCTCATTTGAGCGGACGTACTATATCACTGCAAGCCACAATGTCTCGCGAGTCACGTTCTGGCCACGGCTGCTCTAAATCACCCTATGAATGAATGAAGCCTAACCTATCCCACCCCTCTAATATAGTCATCGGTGTAGCGCGTTTGCCTTCTGATCCGGAGATGCGCTTGAGCTGATTACCTGGTTGAGTTTTTACAACTGTAAGTCGAATATCAAGTAATCTATGACGAATCCTCGGCCTCATCTCGTCAAATGTCATCTCGCTATCACCAATTTAATCGATGCTAAGTAACCCAGCAGTTGTTAAATAATCAAGTAAAAAACCCTCGAGTACTCGTACTGTAAACTGTCCTTTCAAGTAGCATGATGTGTCATTTAAGGATGTCTGATCCCTACCCTATCTAGTAGAGTGCTGCATTGGAGTTAAATCGCTCGCTTAAACTCGGTCGAATGTCGCACCCTCGAGCGAGATAAGATCGGTCGTGATACGCTCGTAATAAATAGAAGCACAGTACAAGGTCATCTCACCGACATGTCTTATCTTGTATGGAAGGCGACAGATAAGATACACATATGTTTTGCTCACACGGTAAAAATAAGGCTTTATTTTCTGCGTTCATGACAAACGTTAATGGAACAGTCTAATGGAAAGTACCAAAAGAGTAACATGAAGTTATAAATAAAATAGTATGAAAAATTTCGATATACAGTTATTATTGCTAATTAATAATTATTCAATATTTGATTTACCACATATATAATATGATAGGTCCATACATACTGTAGTGTTCCGCCTATATACTGCGACGATGTAGAAACGTTTTACAAAATATTATTGATATAGCAGTAGATTAATAACAATATTAGTACAGAGATAACGTCACAGAAAATATAATAAAACGAATAATCATGCTGCACAATTGTTACAGACGCAAATATTGATACACTAATTATATTAGAGATTATTATTATTACTAGAAAACTTGATACGGTTCTTGCATTATCGTGATTGTGTTCTCCGTTTATAATAATTACATTTACATCCAATAACATCTATCAGATGTGGCAAAAACAAAATCACTCCTGTGTGGAAAAAAAAAATTACCTACAACATTTATATTACATTTTAAAGCAAGTTTTGTAGTTGTACTATGGAGAGGTTAGTTGAACACTGCAAAATTTTGAAATGATAAACATGTGTGATGTTACAACACAGTTCATCATTGTAACAAGAACGAATGCCTAACGCTCGGCTTATACCGTTCGAGGATTTATCGCTCGCGACAATTTTACCCATCATGCATGTGCGCTACCTGTCGGATTTTGCTATGAACTACTTGGCGCTCGAGCGAAAACGTCTGATGCAGACCTCTGCGATCTACTAATACACATACCCTGCCATTTCATACTTATTTAAAAAATGCGAATTACGTCCGCATTCATTCACAAAAAATAATAGCAGTTGCCATGAGTTACGACCAACCCTCGTATTCCAGGTTATATTTCTAAGTTTTGACTAAACAAACACTGTGCACCCGTGGAGCCGATTATACTGTATTGAGCCTCGTATGTATAGAAATTGGCCAACCTAGCATATTAAAAAAACAGGGCATTACAATGATAATGGAAATCATACACGTTCTAGGCAGGATCCCAACCCACGAAAATGGCTGGTCTATGTTTAATAATATTGTATATTCCACCGTAATCCACTGTAACCCACACTCTTTTGACGGATTTTTAACAGCCAATTTAAGTTTGTTACACAACAACCAATTATTTCTTTTCAGATCAGTACAAAAGTGGATTTCGAAATATAATACATTACGTCACAATAAAAGCCTTTTGAAAACAGGCTGTTACGTAACTGGCGCTGGACGCTTTGCGCTTATAATTGAAATGATGAGCTGCTTGTGGGTAAGCATTCATAGAACTAAAAAGAGGGAAATATTTATAGAACTTTTGTGTAACAGAGATGCTAATTTTATACCTGGATCATTGTACTCAGACACGTAACCACGATGAATACTTAAATATACATATATATTATGTAATGTACGCCCATATTCATACTTTTTTTTTCATACAATTCTACAAAATTTTAGGGGGAGTTGTTCTGAAAGACCTTGATAAAGATGCTGAAAGAACAGTGTTTTAGTTCTCATACTTCGAGATACTAAAGTACAAAAAATACTCAGAGATATAATTATAAGTGTCATGATCAGAGCTAGGAGATTAGTACAGTTCGCGTCACCGTTTTTGGCGTGTGAAATAAGTAATGGGAAAGTTAAGCGCGAGTGTTTTAAATTTGCCGCAGTCAGTCTGGCAACTATGTTTGACAAATGGCTGATGTGCCGTGTATAGGAAGTGGTACCATTCTCAGCTACACTAGCAACATGCTCACAAATGGGCAGTATATATCTACGACACACGCCAAAAACGCTGGCGTCAGGTGTAACAAAACTGTTAAGTTGTGTGAAATTGGACTATATCTCTATCAAATGAAAACTAGTCTAGTAGCGCAGCTGTCTATGTCAGTGAACTAGAACGACAAACATGTACAGCCGAGTGGTAACCAAACTTGTGCTTCAAACGTCCACGGCCTTAGAATAAGAAAATATTAAACGAATAATACAAAAGAAACAATAATTTGTAATTCTGAACTTCGTAACTCCCAACCTAAAATAATTTACCCATACATACATAAAAATAACATACAAAGTTTACAACAATGATTCTAGCCTCATTTAACAAATAACAATGAACATTTCCATTTTAACAAAGGAAATACTCACTTTTCAAATTTATTTATTTAACTAGCCGTACCCGTGCGCTCCGCTGCACCCGTTAGAAATAAATATAAAGTAATTACATAATTAAAATAGGACATTTGATCCAGGGAACATTCGTGTTTGATAGAAGGATAATATGTTACTTAATTTAAATTGTATTTAAATAATTAAAATGCGATCATTTTGGTCCAGAGACCACTCATTTGGTGCAATGACAATTCCTTTAACATGTTTCTTAATTTTTACTACATGCATCCATACTTTAATGAAGACTGACATATCATTTAGATTTAATGTGTATACTTTATTTTACTTGCTATATGTTTCCATTGAATTATAACTTAATTTTAACCCTTGTTTTCTACGTATTTAGTAAATGGCGCTTGGGCCACTATGGTTCTGAAGCCTTCAAATAACTTAACTTAAATTATATTATATTATATTATATTATATTATATTATATTATATTATATTATATTATATTATATTATATTATATTATATTATATTATAAAAAAATGTTATGTTTTATTTAACGACGCTCGCAACTGCAGAGGTTATATCAGCGTCGCCGGATGTGCCGGAATTTTGTCCCGCAGGAGTTCTTTTACATGCCAGTAAATCTACTGACATGAGCCTGTCGCATTTAAGCACACTTAAATGCCATCGACCTGGCCCGGGATCGAACCCGCAACCTTGGGCATAGAAGGCCAGCGCTATACCAACTCGCCAACCAGGTCGACATTATATTATATTATATTATATTATATTATATTATATTATATTATATTATATTATATTATATAAAAATGTGTTGATAACGGATGTACACCGATAAGTAAGTTTTTAATTTGTTATCGGGGCTCTTGAATCTCAGGAGGAACAAATTTTATTTTACAACAGCGCAACATAATCTGCTTGGCTCATTACCCAATTTTTTTGCATTGCATTTAATGCATAGGGCCTATGTATTTTATGTATTTTAACACGATTCAATTGAGCATAGTTAAAATTTGGGTTATAAAATAATGGAATGCTAAGCTAACATATTATTACTGCATACTAAATCAATACACTCTCGTTGTTCGTTAATTCTCTGAGATAAACATTATTTTAAGAAATACAGGAAACGAATACACAGAATAGCCTATCAAGTTGTTTGTGCATAAGAAGCTATTTTAATCTTACCTGTTCTCAATTCACTCCGAAGTTACTGTAATAACATTATAGCATTATGTCCATCTAGAGAAACTACACTTTCCAATGGTGAAATAATAATTAATTACACAAATCGGTTAATTTAGTTTCCGATATTACTTCATACAAACACAGAAACATTCTCTGTAGGCTATGATTCATAGCTTTCGATTGTTGTTGACCAAGGCCCCTTATAGACGAATTCATTTGTTTATTTCATTACACCGCCTTAGATAGCAGTTATTTTATTTTTGAAACTCATTTATCTAATTAAATATCAGTCCTATCAAACTTTTTCAAAGAATAAAACTTATCGGAAATGATGTTTAAAGAAAGTTTTGTTATGTAACATTTTTCACAAAAATCAATAATAAGCGAGATATTTCGATTTATTTAATTCAGACCCCTTATAACCCCCCTTTTAAATAATGTATTTTGAATGCCATATAGCCTAAAATCTAAGTTACAACGAACTTAATTTATATTCCAATTTTCATCGAAATCCGTTCAGCCATTATCGCGTGAAAAGGTAACAAACATACAGACAGACAGACAGACAAAGAAACAAAAATTTCAAAAACGAGATTTTCGGTTTCAGGGTGGTTAATTATATATGGTAGGACCAATTATTTTTGGAAAATCGAAAATTACCAGAAAAAATTTGTCTACAGATTTATTATTAGTATAGATGTCGCTTTAACTTAGGAAGTTATAGCGCGACAATTCATAAACAATTTTTACAGTTTACATAGAGTTTACTGTATTACAATAATAATTTTAAATGCATTTGTAAATGTTGATAGATTTAAAATAGTACATTATGCAACGAGCCTATAATGGTAGTAATTAAGACGCAAGTACGTTTGTTTATGAAACGAGCTCAAGCGAGTTTCATAATTTTCATACGAGCGACTTAATTACCATTATGGCAAGTTTCTTACGACTTTTCATGCTCGACCATATTTCTAACTTGAAATTATTCAAAATTAGGTCTTCTTATGCTTATGTGCGAACTGATCTAAATTGTGAGATGTGCGCAGACGCGAAAGTATTGATTTTTTCCGAGGCCGAATGTCATTGACCTTGACAGAGAATAAGATGAACATTAGTCTGATATAACCTGGAAATTGATTTAGAATTGAAAAACGAGGTGACAAATTGAATTTATTTGAATATTATTTACAATTAACGCTAATTGTTATAGTAACAGAACATAACCTTCTGCGACAGTATTGGACTTCCAGCCTCCGTGACTTTTCGCTAATTGTCTTTCGATTGCATATCCGAGAATAATCGATATTTGCGGTTTTATAATGGTACAAAGCTGACTTGTCATTGGCTGAACAGCTGAACTTTAATGAATAGGTGTACTTTAATGACATGCATTAAAGGACTGCTACCAGGTGTATAATTACTACATTTCGGCATGGTCGAGCATAAAAATTAATTAAGTTTTAACTGAATGATGGGTTGTTTAGAACTGTTGATAAGTCTGTTGGTATATGGAATTGATCTTGATGAAGGTGATATAATGGACACTCAGAAATTATACTCCTTTTATGTTCAGAAAAAAATAAAATAAAAACAAGATTTGTACTCTGAAAATATTCGTTCTACGTCACAAGGCATTACTGGAGCAAATATGAAATATGGTACAGTATTTCTTACCATCATCAGGTGAACAACTACTTTGCGAATCTAATAGTGTATCTCGTATGTGGCACATACTATTAAACACATCATTTTTTTCAAGAAAATTGTTCATTTGTACTGTAATGACAGCTAGGAAGTTCTTATTGTAATTCCCATGTTAAAGTTGAACTGTAACGCAACCGAATGCATAGCAGCACGAGACGTCAACATTTAACGAAGAATAATCCCGGAAAAAATAAACGTGTTACTCTACATCACATGAAGTGAGGGGACAAAACTTATAATCTGGTAACGCGATAGAATCAATGTTCATATCACTATCGTATCCTTGAAACACTCTGCTAGTTTCCTCCATCTTCTTTTTTTGGGTTAGTTCACGGTGCTGTATTAACATCTAGGTTATTTAGCGTCTGACTGAAATGAAGGTGATAATGTCGGTCAAATGAGTCCGGGTCCAGCACCGAAAGCTACCCAGCATTTGCTCGTATTGGGTTTAGGGGAAAAAAACCGGAAAAAACCTCAACCAAGTAACTTAGCCCTACCGGGATTCGAACCCAGGCCACCTGGTTCGCAGCCAGCCGCGCTGACCATTGCTCCACAGGTGTAGACTCCATCTTCTTCAGACCATCATTCTGTAGTTTAGCTGAAGAGCAATTCCTCAACAAAATTTGTTTCGAAGTCCTCGATTTGACTTGCGGAATACGTACAAACTACGGTACTTAAATTGTGCTTTCAAAAAATTAAAAAGCAGTTTTTACTACAAAAATTTAAAAACGTATTTGAAATATGCTCTTAATGTCGAAATATGCGCAAACGTCTAAAAAATAAAAATATTTGCACGAACAACATTGAGTCAATCATCTTAATTAATGAAACATGTAATAACAAAGTTTCATTGAGATATGCAGCTCCGATAGAATTATGCATTTCCATTATATCGGTTGAATCGTAAGTAATGTTATCAATTTCAGGGGGCTATTCTTTGAGATATGTAAAAAAAAGTTTAATATAGTTTTGCTCGTTTTTGTTTCCTTTTCGAGATAAAAATTCTTTTATATGAAATATTTAATAGTGTGTTTTGGGAAAGCCATTGATTTAATTTCCAATATGGTCAGTCAATTGAAGAGAGGAGGGTATTATGATGATAAATTATTGAAAGAATTTTGGCTTTGTCCTTTAAATATGCACAAATTTGATCTGAACAAATGTAACTTTTCCTGCAAAGGAATTTTAAAATATTATATTTGTTCGGATCAAATTTCTGCACATTTAAAGGATAAAACTAAATTTATTTTAATAATTTATTATCATAATACACTGTTCTCTTAAATTGACTTAGCATATTGGGAATTAAATCAATGGCTTTCCCAAAACAGGCTATGAAATGTTTCATATAAAACAATTTGTATCTCGGAAAGGAAGCAAAAACAAGAAAACTTGTATTAAACTTTTTTGTTTAAAATATCTCAAAGAATAACCCCCTGAAATTAATGACATTACTTACGGTTCACTCTGTATTTCTCATCACTATAGTCGCGACGCTGTTATTCCCGGCGTGACTCCTCCTCTTTGCTTACGTCTTAGGAAGTGAAGGCTCTATAAAGTCTAGGTAGGAGTATCGTTCGCCATTTTTGTTCTTTCGTTGCCTAGCTACCAGACGAGGAATCTGTTTGCCACACCGTTAAACATTATCATGTCGTAGCTCCTTTGATAATAAATCAAACCCACTGTAATTCAGCAAATAATTGAGGGCAAATAACGTCCGCGTGTGCTTTCTGCGAACGCCAACGAAAGAGTCAAAATGGCGGGCGATTATATTAAGTATTTATCGAGCCTTACGAAATGCATGATGTCATCATCAGCGAATCACAAGAGGCAGATGTTTAAATGTAGTCGACCTGCAACGTGATTGGCCCCCGGAAATAAGAGCGACGGGACTATAGTTATGACCTATATATATATATATATATATATATATATATATATATATATATATTTTTTACCTTGGAGGATTCAGAATATGGAATGAAATGGAATGTACGGGGGAGGGGCACCATGCGATCTGTTACAAACTATTGAGCTAACCCTCAAGCTAGACGCATTCCCAACCCACATCGGCTGACTACATTAAGGTTCGCTGCGTACCCACGTTTCGAGCAGGCAACCTCCCTTCGTCTCTAGAACAGCCTCCTCCGTGCATCGCCAGCTGGCGATCGGGGAATGCTATGAAATGATGACTAAATGGAAAAATGATGACGAAATGATGTAGATGCCTAATATGGGGAAAATCGGGAGAACCCCAAGAAAAACCCGTTTTTATACTCTCTCTCGCTATCATAATATTAATACTCAATCACGACGCGATAACACGTTCGAAATTCCACTTCTCACATCATCTCTGTATTCCTCATCTTTCACTGTTGCTACCTCTCGTCACTGGAACTCTGCCGCTTGAAGTCAAAGGCTGCCGAACATTGAAATCTTTCAAACCCAAGTAAGAAAATTATCTTATGACGAGTTGCCAAACTAACTTACTGTTATGACAAGTGTTGTATTGCATGTTTCCACGTATTCACATTTTTTTTTATGTTCTAGTGATATTTAACTTATTTTATCTTTTTGTTTTCATATTTCCCGATAATTGTATATCTATAATGTGATAACTTGAGCTATATATAATTATAATTTTCCTTACTGTGTACCTAAAATTATTGTATTCATTGTATGCTTTGTACTTCACTATTTATTGCTACTACTACTACTACTACTACTACTACTACTACTACTACTACTACTACTACTACTACTACTACTACTACTACTATTATTATTATTATCATCCAGACGTTTGAGATGGGCAGGACATGTAGCACGTATGGGCGAATCCAGAAATGCATATAGATTGTTAGTTGGGAGGCCGGAGGGAAAAAGACCTTTAGGGAGGCCGAGACGTAGATGGGAAGATAATATTAAAATGGATTTGAGGGAGGTGGGATATGATGATAGAGACTGGATTAATCTTGCTCAGGATAGGGACCAATGGCGGGCTTATGTGAGGGCGGCAATGAACCTCCGGGTTCCTTAAAAGCCAGTAAGTAAGTATCTCAAAGAATGACCCCCTGAAATTAATGACATTACTTACGGTTCATTCTGTATTTCTCATCACTAGTTATGACCAATCCTGTATATATTTATTTTACTTCGGAATATGTATTATATGTCTTTCTCGTGTTAAATTTTATCGTAACTGGTTAACATGTTTACTTGTGTATTAAATGACTCGTATTGTCTTGATTATATAGCACATCTTGATTACACAACTTTTAATACTATATCACTTCGGAATATGTATAATCAAGACAATACGAGTCATTTAATACACAAGTAAACATGTTAAACAGGTACGATAGAATTTAACACGAGAAAGACATATAATACATATTCCGAAGTGATATAGTGTTAAACGTTGTGTAATCAGGATGTATATATTTTACCTTGGAGGATTCAGAGTATGGAATGGAATGAAATGAAATTTACGGGGGAGGGGCACTATGGCCCAGCACTGCGACCTGTTAAGATCTATTGCGCTAACCTTCAAGCTAGGCGCATTCCAAACCCACATCGGCTGACTACACTAAGGTTCGCTGCGTATCCAGGTTTCGAGCAGGCAACCCCCCTCGTACCTTGGACAGCCTCCTCCGTGCATCGCCAGTCTGCGATCGGGGAATGCTATGGAATGATGATGAAATGGAGAAATGGTGATGGAATGATGTAGATGAGTAATATGGGGAAGAATCCCAAGAAAAACCCCAATTGTGACCTTGTCCGCCGCAAGTATCACTATGGATTCATTCAGTGAAAAATCCCAGACCGTCATAATCATAATAAGCAAAGCTCGGAACTTGGGAACTTGTGTCTTTGAACGTGGCTAAGCGACCGGACTTCAATGTCAACAAACTCTCGCTTCCAGCACAGAGGTACTGTAAGGTCTGCTATAAAAGTGGTTCCTGGCTGGAACAACATATTGATAATATTATGATAGGTTGAAACACGTAATTTTATAGCATATATATATAAATAAACATGCAAAATATATCAAATTTACAGTTCTGCTCTGTATATTTTATTACAGTGTATGACTACATACATTCGAATATTTTTCGAACCCATACCTTCTTCGTCTGTTAGTTAAACATGATTTGAAACGAAAGAAACTTATTTCCACGTCACATGAAGTGACGGGAGCAAAATTAATTTTTTTATTTTATTTATTTTAACTAGCTACCTACTGAATACAAATTACATTTATAAAACAAAAATGTTTCTAGCCACTACCGTAAGAGCCAGGCTCGTGTACGGTGTGGTCTTAGTCAATAATATAACATAAAATTTACAAGGACAATTTACTAAATACAGTAAGTAACTTAATTCAAACCAATAAATACAACACAAGAGCAAGAATAAAGAAGAAAGAGAAAAAGAGTGAAAAATACACATTTAATATAAATTGACAATTCGACAGAAGCCAGTGATATTCAATAAAACCAAGAATATAGTAGACAGAAATAAAAGGTAAAAAAATACATTTGTTAATATTATATTATATCGTGGATAATTTTACAAATTTAATTTTTAAAAGCTTCAATTATAAAAAATTTCAAATTTGGGAAATGGTTTGTAATTGTATTATAAAGTCTTAGGCCGAAATAAAGTATTGAATGTTTTCACTGTCACTGTTTCCTGTTCGATTTTCAGTAGTTGCTAGCTGATGTCGTATCTGAGAAAGATAAGTATCCTAAATTTGTCTCGAAAATAGTTTTTAATTTCTATGTCACTACTAGGGAAGGTTCCACTACGACTTGATCCATGGCTATGGACAAATTTTCCACCGATTTACGGGACTACAGTGTATTTCAATGAATGCCCGTTTCCAATCTCTAGTTTGTGTTTGACACAAGTTACAAAATATAAACTCTCCATTAGAAGAAAATAATGTATCTCCTCAGAATTCCTCCACGAAATTCTGTACCTAAATTTTAAGAAATATATTTTCAAACATATACAATACCCATTCGAATAATACGTATTTTCTTATTTTCAAACAGACCGTTTACCTCTAATTAATTATCTGAATGTCATTGGCTTCGACACGACACCGTTTCCTCGTCCGTCTTCCTGTCATTCGATGTGACCACTTTCTTAGTACACACGACTGTCCCTGAGCACTTGCAGCGTGAGCTTTGTGTACGTTGTACCTGTAACCTTACTCATGCACTCGACACACAAGTCCCCAAGTTCCGAGCTTTGATAATAAGATTGTTAAAATTATATTGAAGGTAGAGAGAGAAAAGGTCACTGACTTGGAAACTCATATAAAAATCAAAGGTAAGGTATTGCGTCTTGTATGCAATTGTAACTCACTTCTATATAACGTAATGAATGACTTTAAAGTGAAAGTCTTATGAAGAAGTTTTAAAACTAGTGATTCTAGAGAAGATTTCCACGAATGTATTTATCCATTCACGGACTTAGGCAGGGTACATTTATATATGTATATTAATTAAAATCGGTGTACAAAGCGGACATTCAGGCTCTTGTGTTATTGTTTGCAGCGCCCAGGTTAAGCCTCTTATGAGAGGATTGTGAGCTGCATGAAAATAAACGAGTCAGGCTGTTCCACCTTTATACTTCGGGACCTGTAAATTTAATTTTAATGCCTACTTACTGGACTAAAGAATTTCTAGAAATTTTACAAAATCTCTCACACTAGTGAAGCTTTTATATATTACCTTATAACTAGAGCCCGGATTGTATGTAATTACATATTTTAATGCTACATATTTATACACGAATAAAATACAATATTAACGAGTTGAACATGTAGGAATGTTGTCCATAAATTTTATTTTACATTTTTTCACATATTTGGTATAATACACTACCTACCAAAAAGTAATTGAGCACTGTTTCTGCCCCTTTAGAACCTCTGGTACCACTTCTTGTTGCTATAACAGCAGCCACCCTGTCAGGCATGCTCTCCACTAGTTTGTGTAGGATATCCACTGGAGTCCACACCTGTGGAGTAACGGTCAGCGCGTCTGGCCGCGAAACCAGGTGGCCCGGGTTCGATTCCCGGTCGGGGCAAGTTACCTGGTTGAGGTTTTTTCCGGGGTTTTCCCTCAACCCAAGATGAGCAAATGCTGGGTAACTTTCGGTGCTGGACCCCGGACTCATTTCACCGGCATTATCACCTTCATCTCATTCAGACGCTAAAGCGTCGTAAAATAAAAAAAATAAATACAAAATACAAATATCCACTGGAATGCGTCGCCATTCCTCTTGCAACATGGCACTCAGTTGGACAATGGAAGTTGGCCCCATGTTTCGGCGGCTACTATGCAGTGGTATGCAGACAATAATGTTCACCGGTTGGACTGGCCTGCACAGAGTCCTGATCTCAATCCTATTGAGCACCTTTGGGTCAAATTAGACCGGCGATTGAGGTCTCGGCAGATGCGGCCAACTTCCATTGTCCAACTGAGTGCCATGTTGCAAGAGGAATGGCGACGCATTCCAGTGGATATCCTACACAAACTAGTGGAGAGCATGTCTGTTATAGCAACAAGAGGTGGTACCACGAGGTTCTAAAGGAGCAAAAACAGTGCACAATTACTTTTTGGTAGATAGTGTATTACATATTTCACACCATACTACATAATTTTACATATTTTAACATGATTACAGAATATACAGGGTGAACCGCAAGTAATGTCATTAATTTCAGTGGATACTCTTTGAGTAAAGTTAGGCCTAATACTGTAAATTTATTTCAACTCAACAATAGGATTTTATTCTTCCAACAATAATTCCTTTCTACAATTCACCTTAAACGCTCTCGTCAATAATAGGATTTTCACTCAACACCGTATTCGTTATAGCACTCCACTGACGGCAATGACAATTTACTTGGACTATTACGAACAACAATGAACTGTTAATCTTAACTAATATTTACAAAGCACTATTTACAAATCAGAACTATCAGTTCTCAGTTCACAGTTCTTCTAGCTCAGTCACTCGAGTTCACAGTAATCTCGAACCACAGACCTTCAGAGACAGTTCACTGTACTCGAACTCAGGTCCCTCCAACTGCGGTCCACTGCACTCGAACTCAGGTCCCTCCAACTGCGGTCCACTGCACTCGAAATCAGGCCTTCGGATGCTGACACAGTTGCGGACGCACACTCGAGTCGAACTCCGGTACACAAGACTGGCTTGCTCTGTTCACTGGCTTACTGACTGAACTAATCATGAATGACACACACACTCCTTCGCGTCCGTAATTTATAACCACAGCAACGTAACCGAGAAACTTCGAAATCGCGATTTTTCCACTTCGACGGGCTTCTGGAAGAGTCGGGAAGGTCCGTTCCCCCTTCACTCCGTAAGTAGCAGCTGCGCGCGCAGTCTCCCCTCGCGCGTAGGCCCTTTCCCCTCTCTTCTCTCCGCCGCGCGCCGTCCCTCAGTGCTTCGTGGAGCCCGCGCGATCTGCTCTCTTGCGGGACGCTGGTCGTGAGTTCGAATCTCACGTCGCTGTCACATTACAAACGAAATATTTAAGGGGTGGTTGTAAGCCCTATCCTCGCCGTGTTAAATTTAGCAACTTCAGGTACACTTAAGTTATCTCAGAAACTATTCAATCTACATCTATGAAAATTTGCACACCTGTAGTTGTGATCTTCCTTAACCTACCGACTTTTTCTTAATTTATTAGTGCAGCTAAAAACCAAAAAATGTTAATTTTGATCCAAATCAGCTTACAACACGGCGGTCTTCATCACAATTAGGCTTACAGTATTAAATTGTTTTGCATTTGCAACTGTACAAATTAAATAGTTTGTTTGTCTCCTTTTTTAATTTTGCAATGTTGTCATTTTAGTTGTCGTCACTATGTCGTTTCTTACAAGGCTTCATTTAGTTCGTGTATTGATCATGGTAAGCACGTGTCAGTTGTAATATTCTTGTATGACTAACGTTCGGAATTTATGTCTTTATTTGGATTTCCTTAGTTTTCATAGCAACTCTTTCTGAAATCTCTCCAACAGTAGATTCTTTTGATATGAAGTCAGATTTTAATTTATTTTTGACCCATAGATAGTATTTCATTACGTCGTGATAGATAGATAATTATGATGGGTTCAGCACCTCTGGCGCTGCGAATGCAAGGTAGAAGGTCAGATTTCTTGTATTAATATTAGAGATATTCTGATTTAAATACCTTGCAAAATAAGAAGAACGAATAATTTCAAGGGAAAAATTGTTCCGGGGCCGGGTATCGATCCCGGGACCTCTGGTTGAACGTACCAGCGCTCTACCACTGAGCTACCCGGGAACTCCACCCGACACCGTCTCAACTTTTCCCATTTATATCCACACAACTCGCGTGGGCTGACGAAACGCCAGAGACCCACAACGAGTGCACACAATCTCTGTGTGACTTGGAATTGTGGTTTTCTATTAACGTACACCCGACGGTGACGGGTGGAGTTCCCAGGTAGCTCAGTGGTAGAGCGCTGGTACGTTCAACCAGAGGTCCCGGATCGATACCCGGCCCCGGAACAATTTTTCCTTGAAATTATTCAAATCTGCTTTACAGGGAGCTTCACCTGAAAGGCTAGATTTGCATAAGAAGAACGAATTTCCATTAATTTTATTATATCAATTACATCATACCTAAGAGTTTTGTGATTATTCCCAATTTTCTTATAAATTGAGGTTTCTGTGACACTTCAAGATGAAACAAAAGGGGATCAAAAATATACAAAGTCTTTTAACATATATTTTAGACACGTTCCTGGTATCCTGTTCAGATTAAACCACTGAAGAATCTCGCTAAAAACTTTAACCTCAAAATTTTGTGAAAATTTAAAAATATGATGCTCTTGGGGCACCTCTAAATATTAAGCTACAGAAAATATATTTTGCATTGTTCTTTGTGATATCACCCCACAACGTTTCCCCGGTATTACATTTTGATTCCATAAACTTCATATTTTCACTCCATTCTAACGCACATCAGTCGGTTAAGGCGCTTTCCTGCCGGTCTGAAGTTGCGCTCGGGCGCGGATTCGATCCCCGCTTGGGCTCATTCCTTGGTTGGGTTTTTCCGAGGTTTTCTTCAACCGTAAGGTGAATGCCAGATAATCTATGGCGAATCCTTGGCCTCATCTCGCCAAATATCATCTCGCTATCACGAATCTCATCGACGCTAATAGTTGATACAGCTTCGTTAAATAACCAACTACATACATAATGCACATCTTCCGCTACAGTAAATACTCCAGTAATACTTAACCTTGTAGTCTCTTGGGACATAGTACGGTCCCTACTCATAAGTGTTATCGGTTTTTTTTAAGTTCGGTGTTTTGTAACATCTTAGATACTGTATGTTCTTTAGTTGCGCAATGCAATTCACAGGACGCTATGGTTATTATTCCTTATTGTGAACATGAGACAGTCGTCAATTTTTATTAGAAAGAATATAAAATGGAGATGATAAAGTTTGAGGTTCATGAGAAGGCAGACACATTTTATTTATTTATTTATTTTGATAATAATTGTAACATAAAATATAATATATACAGAAACACATTAGCTCGCCCCTGAAAGAGTAGAACTCGTGCTCAGTGGCGGATTCCTGAATTGAAATTAGTAAGTATACAAAATGACAAAATGGTAATCGGATTTCTGGAACTGCTGTTCCTTCGACTCACCGTGTTGTCTATTCCTTGTCGATGATGACTCCTAATGCCTGGTGCTTGGTGTTCACTGCTTGCACCTCTGATCACCGCCTGATCGATGTACAGCGTGAGCCGTATCACCACTTGTATCACCATAGCGATGAAGAGGTTCTTATGTATTCGCGTCCTGTTATTTCTAAGGCTCCTGTGGACAAGAAAATAAACAGTTTCATGACTTAAGAAGATTACATTATATTTATTATTTTCAATGCATTTCGAAACTGTTTAGCTTCTCATGTTATTATTAGCTACATATATGCCTACGTTACATAACCATAGACCTATTATACTTTACTGTCGATCTCTATTACCTCGAGAGACACATAATGATATACTTAATTATACAGCATAAACCGTAAGTTATGTCATTAATTTCGGAGGATTATTCTTTGGGATATTTCAAACAAAAAGGTGCATTACAATTCTGCTTGTTTTTGCTTCCTTTTTAGATATAAATTGTTTTATATTAAACATTTCATAGCGTGTTTTGGGGAAGCTATTGATTTAATTCGCAATGTGCTCAGTCAGTTTAAGAGAGCAATGTATTATGATGACTATTACACTTTTACTACGTCATACTACTTTTGACCAATAAAACGGTACGAAAGGACGTATTTCAACCAATCATGGCTGCTTATCGCACAATTTGATCGCGTCCCTAGCATTTGTTTCATTTTATCGCGTCCCTAGCATTTGTTTAATTTTATCGCGTCCCTAGCATTTGTTTCTTTGTTTGCCAACATTTCAAACTGCACTGATCTGGACGTCAAAAAACAGAAAATTACAAACCACTCCAGTCGATGCACAGCAGTTTCAAATATGACTCGCATTCGCATTCAAGAACAAGAATTAATAAAATCACTGGTCATATATGAAGAGCACCATTCGGAAATCCTGAATAAGTTGAGGGATACACCATGTACATCAACGAGTTCATTTCTTTTACGCACACGTCCAATATAACATCAACTGAACCACCAACCACTAAAACATTCAAATTTGAAAATTGTACTTTTTATTGTTTCTTTTAAAATTATTTATGTTTATTTTTTATTCCATCATCCCTAATTAAAACTTTTCTAACACTCGTTTATATTATTTAGGTTATGTTATAGCTTCTGCTATATGATTTTATGAATAATCACGTATCAGAGATTGTTTAACACTAAGATTTATTGAAAATCATCTGTCAAGTGACGTTGATTACTGGGATCGGGATAATTGAAGTGGAATGCAACTGTTTTAATAAAAGTGAAACTGAATCAACAAAACCTTCTTGACCAGTAGCCGTCCACAGTGTTCAATGAAGATTCCATAGTTGGCACAACTGATAAGAAAACAGCTATTCATAACACACTATTGCCATCTATTAGCGTAATATTTATAATGTTGAGATGGTACAGTTGTATTTTCGTAAGTCAATTAATATTTTATTGTATTGGAGTACTTCGTTACTTCTGATCTTTATATACTTTCTTCTAATCGTGTAATAGTCAATTAAATCCCACTCGAGTTTTGATTTTCTCTAGATAAATCAAAACCTCTAGTGAGATTACTGTTGATAAATGATTGAAAGAATTTTAGTTAAGTAATTTAAACGGGCAGAAATTTGTTACTTACAACTTACTTACTTACTTAGTTACAAATGGCTTTGAAGGAGGTTCATTGCTGCTCTCACATAAGCTCTCCATCGATCCCTGTCTTGAACAAGATTATTCCAGTCCTTAGCATCATATCCCACCTCCCTCAAATCCATTTTTATATTTTCCTCCCATCTACGTCTCGGCTTCCCCAAAGGTCTTTTTCCCTCTGGCCTCCCAACTAACACTCTATATGTATTTCTGGATTCGCCCATATGTACTACATGCCCAGCCCATCTCAAACGTATGGATTTAATATTCCTAATTATATCAGGCGAAGAATACAATGCGTGCAGTTCTACGTTGTGTAAATTTATCCATTCTCCTGTAACTTCATTCCTCTTAGCCCCAAATATTTTCCTAAGTACCTTATTCTCGAACATTCTTAGCTCTGTTCCTCTCTCAAAATGAAAGTCCAAGTTCCACAACCATAAGGAACAACCGATAATATAACTGTTTTATAAATTGTAACTTTCAGGTTTTTGATAGCAGACTGGATGACAAAAGCTTCTCGACCGAATAATAACAGGCATTTCCATATTTATTCTGCATTCAATTTCCTCCCCAGTATCATTTATATTTGTTAGTGTTGCTCCAAGGTATTTGAATTTTTCCACCTGTTCAAAGGATATATTTGGGATTTTTATATTTATATTTCGTACAATATTCTGGTCACAAGACTTGACCATATACCTTTTTTTGGGATTAACTTCCAAACCTATCTCTTTACTTGTTTCAAGTAAAATTCTCGTGTTTTCTCTAACAGTTTGTGTGAATTTTTTCCTAAAATGTTCACGTCATCCAAATAATAATAATAATAATAATAATAATAATAATAATAATAATAATAATAATAATAATAATAATAATAATAATAATAATAATAATAATAATAACGAAAGCCAAACATTAGAACTGCATCTTTTTATAGGTGAAGAAAAAAGGGTCAGGATCGTTAGATTTTTTATTAATTTAGATGAAATAGTAAAGGTAGACTCTCACTTTCCCGAAAAATTCGTTCGGCGCGTTCGAATTTTTATTATAGTATCGCTCACTTGTACGCATTTCCGAATTGATCATGAAATAGCTAGTGTTGTTATTTCCCGCTAGAGTGTATTATTTCATTGTAATACTCTGGATTGAAACTGGAAATAAAATGAACAGCTCTGTAACTTAAACTATTAGGAACATGCTTTTTCATTAAGTAATAATTATTTTTCCAATCTCATCCCAATTTGATAAATAAAGCTTTTCTTACTGTTTCACTAACAAAACATGCTTCGCGCCATTTATTTCATGTTCATTCATAGATTTCTGCCCAAGGACAGGTCTTTCACTACAAACCCAGCATTCTCCAAACTTTCCTATTTTCAGCCTTTCTCTTAGTCTCTGCATATATGATCCATATTGCCTTAATGTCATCTACCATCTGATATCTTCTTCTACCCCGGACTCTTTTCGCGCTCACCATTCCTTTCAGTTCATCCTTCAGTAGGCATTTCTTCTGAGCCAGTGACCTAGAAATTCTTTTTTTCTCTTCCTGTTCAGTTTCATCATCATTCTTCCTTCATACACTATTTCCAACATAGCTTCATTTCTTATTCTGTCTGTCCATTTTACACGCCCCATTCTTTTCCATACCCACATTTCAATTGCTTCTAATCGCTTCTCTTCACTTCATTTATACCTTCAATATTACCTCGATTTGAGGTCTTGCAATCGATATAGTTATCATGACTTTCCTTATTTCGATCTTTGCCCGTACGGTTATTCTTGTAGAATTTTCTAGGCAAAATTCTAGACGGAATCCGGTCATGCGGACAGAAACGATACGGCCAAGTTGGCGCTGCTCTATTTAAAATAGTGCAAATAATAAAAATCCGAACGGGCCCAACGAATCCGACCCGATAAATGAGCGCCTGCCTTTATAACCCGTATTTAATTCTTGCAGTTGATGATGATAGTCAGTTTCTGTCAGATGCGTTTCCAATTCACTGTAGGCTAAAGCAAGGAGATGCGCTATCACCTTTACTTTTTAACTTTGCTCTAGATTATGCTATTAGGAAAGTCCAGGATAACAGAGAGGGTTTGGAATTGAATTTGTTACATCAGCTGCTTGTCTATGCGGATGACGTGAATATGTTAGGAAAAAAATACACAAACGATTATGAAAAACACGGGAATTTTACTGGAAGCAAGTAAAGAGATAGGTTTGGAAGTAAATCCTGAAAAGACAAAGTATATGATTATGTCTCGTGACTAGAATATTGTACGAAATGGAAATATAAAAATTTGAAATTTATCTTTTGAAGAGGTGGAGAAGTTCAAATATCTTGGAGCAACAGTAACAAATATAAATGATACTCGGGAGGAAATTAAACACAGAATAAATATGGGAAATGCCTGTTATTATTCGGATGAGAAGCTTTTATCATCCAGTCTGCTGTCAAAAAACCTGAAAGTTAGAATTTATAAAACAGTTATATTACCGGTTGTTCTTTATGGTTGTGAAACTTGGGCTCTCACTTTGAGAGAGGAACATAGGTTAAGGGTGATTGAGAATAAGGTGCTTAGGAAAATATTTGGGGCTAAGAGGGGTGAAGTTAGAGGAGAATGCACGCATTGTATTCTTCACCTGACATAATTAGGAACATTAAATCCAGACGTTTGAGATGGGCAGGGGATGTAGCACGTATGAGCGAATCCAGAAATGCATATAGAGTGTTAGTTGGGAGGCCGGAGGGAAAAAGACCTTTAGGGTGCCGAGACGTAGATGGGAAGATAATATTAAAATGGATTTGAGGGTAGTGGGATATGATGATAGAGAATGGATTAATCTTGCTCAGACTAGGGATCTATGGCGGGCTTATGTGAGGGCGGCAATGAACCTCCGGGTTCCTTAAATGCCAGTAAGTTAGTAATAATAATTATAGTGATACAGATATTATCAATAACAACATAGACTGCGCTTCGACTCTGTTGTTCCGTATTTCTGGAATAACCAAGGAGAGCGAGGGGAGAGTTTTGCGGAATAAAACAAAAAGTCCTAAATTTCCTTCATTAGTTGATTAGGTTGGTGGCAATAATAATGTTAATAATCTGTCTATATAACCATCTCAAGTGATGAAATTTTGGGCACTATGTTATAAGTCAATACCTGCACACGTCCGCTTTAATTTGCCAGTCCCGCTGTATGCACTGTAGCAGACTGTCTCCTTTAAGCTTCCACATCGCAGCTGTATTTCAGAATACACCACTTTAAACTTTTGCCTCGAGCTTACATTTAATTGAGAGTATTTCATTGTAACGAATATGAATGAAAACTGCACACAACGAACTCACGAAGGGCAATTATCAAGTACATTGCTCTAAAACTGCAAATATTTGCACCCTTTTAAATTGGAATGACTGGTGAGTAGGAGAGAGTAGCTGTGAACTGCTGGCGTTCTTCATTTCCAATCCAAATGCGAGAGTTTTCCTCCTAGCAAAGTACATTGAAATAAGACATGTCAATCAAGGGTATATCAATGGCATAAAAGGTTATTTCGCACTGAAAGGAACTGTTAATATCTTTATGAGAGATGAAACAATATTCTGTCTCGTGGTTTATCCAACTTTGATATCTCTGCCCACCCACAGTGGTATGTAAGTCGAATAAAAGAGGAGGTTAAAGAAAGTAAGAAAGTAAGAAATATATATATATATATATATATATATATATATATATATATATATATATATATATATATATAGGGCCTACAGCTTTCAACTACTTTATGCCTTGCAACGGTAAAGGAACATCTCACTTATAAAGAATGAAATATTCCACACACATTGCAGTGGTCATTAACTCAGGTGCTCCTTAGAGACAGTGTATTGTCTCCACTTCCAAGTGTGCAGAACACATCACAAATGCATCAACACAGACATGGAAATTCTACACATCCAATCAAAAATCCAGAAACTAAACACACTAGAACAATACGAAATATACAAACACACAAAAACACATCCAAATGAAATTCTCAACACACAACTTAATTTCAGAACACACACACTCTTTGACTCCACATTACACTACACAAACACACCCCCACAGAAAACAAAACAAAAAGCGCCAAGAGCAGCAACGACCAGCTCTGATGATGGCCGATAGCAGGCCGAAACATGCCAACAAGGTAATATAAAATTTAACACGTGAATGATATATAATATGTTTTCCATATTAAATTCGGATATCATATATACTAACGTATGATCACTATTGGTATGGGTTAGAGTAGGACTGAATCATAAAAACCATTTGGCCTAACACATGAGAGATAACAGTATTTTTATTATCTATTGCTTGTTGTGGCAAACTTCTATTTAACGCCATTCTTGCGGTAATTCCCTATTACGGTTCTTCTTTATCCGAACGAGTGGACTTAAATCAATTTTTTAAGCCTTCGAAATGAAGTGCTGACAGTAGCGGTAATTAACTTCATTGGAAATGCGATCAATCTTCACATGTCTGGGAATGAAATTAAAAAAGGATGGCTGGGGATTCGTGGAATTCCTACGTTTAATTGCTTGGAAGGTTTAAGTGGCTGCTGGTTGTGTGATGGTAGAGTTTGGATGTTTGTAGATTATAATGTGTATGAAATAAATCGAAGATCATTATTCATGTTGCATCATTCAGAATTAAAAATTTATATCCTGTACACTATGTTGCGGGTTGCATCGGCTCGCTGCCGCTAAGAAAACAATGTTATGTTGCGGGTTGCATCAGCGTGCTCCCACAGTCTAGTATACATAGTCACGAAGCTTGAGTTGTGAGGATACTAGGAACAATAGACTGTGCAGGTACTATTTCGCATTGTCTGTAAAGAGGCGATAGTAGCGATCCTAGTGGTTAGCAACTATCCATGGATGCATATTTACTACGTATTGAGCTTCGTGACTGTATATACTAGACTGTGGTGCTCCCACAAAGGAGCAAGCGGCCCGTAGAGTATTACAGAAATAACGGACTTCCTGAAACGAATACTTGGAATTGGCAGAAGCACAGCTAATTGCGGAGTGCTGAGTTTGGGATTCAAAATGAAGCAATTCATATGAAAGCTAGGGTGATAAAATACTGGTTAAAAATTATATTTGGGGACCAGTCGCTTTTACGATCGATTTGCTACAAAGTTCAACAAAGAGAGGGGTGGGAAAATGAGTGGGTTTATAAACTGCAGAGAGGGCTGCATCATGCGGGGGCAGTAAACTGCACATACGTTTAAGGTATATGACCTAAAAGAAGGTAATTTACACACACCGATTTTGGATATGTAATTTGCACACTCAAACAACCCAGGTAATAAAAATAGAATGTAAATTGCACACAGAGTTACAATGGCATATATTTACTTTCAACATACTCACTATTACAATAATAACATATAACCAATAATTTATATTGGCAGGTGGTATTTTGCTCTCTTAATAAATTCCACTGGGGATATATGCCCCCATTAAAATCTTTTATATTTCTTTCTATTCTTTCCTCCTTAAGTAGACTTATTTTTAATTTTTGAAGCAGTAGATATCCCCTGAATGTTCACGTATATGTCTATTTGAAATTCAATTAACCTATTTGTAAAAGTGTCAATGTCAGGATGAGCAGAGTAAAATGTCTTGTTGAATCTAATATGAAAATACGTACATGCATTAATTAGTTATATGCTGCGAGCTTTCTGTTTTAGCTGCCCAGATTGAAGGAGGAAAGGTAGCGTCATCGTCTACATACTGCCTACTAAATAGTCACAAAAGTTATCTAGTCTTTCATCTTGTGGCTTAATGACCACTAAATCAGATACAAAACAGTCGCCAACCTCATGAGGGTTTAAAAATGGTAGACTGGATACAAGCTTTAACCATGTGCCTATTTGAGAACCACGTTTATATTTGTTTATGAAAGCATATTTTTTAATCTGTCGAAGCCAAAATTGACTTAGGTGGAATCTACATCCAATGACATTGGCCTCACTCCATAAAACGTTTATTGCAGCATGGATAGTACTTATAAACAACTGCGTTCAAGGGCCAACACTTTGTTGAACTTCTGCGTAACTATCCGTCCGTCAGTCTAACTCATACAGTACAAGCTGCGTAAGTCAATTGTGCTTGTCACCCGTAACATTGGTCGACATTGCGTTCGATTTACATGTAATTTATTAAAAAGTAACTCGAGTCATGCTGTGTGTGTAATTTACATACGACCCTTACCACCTAGGTTTTGTTGCGTGTGCAGATTACATACCACAAGTGTATAGCAAAGGAATGGAAAATAATATACCTGAAAAGTGTGCGTAGTTTACCTCCGCCCGCATCACGTAGGAATGGGATTGGTGTGGGAAGAAGGAGAGAAAAACAAAAGGCATATATGCGTTTAATTGATATCGAGAGGCAAGAGATTGAGCTCCAATGTTTGGATAAGTCCTCACTACATTTGCAATCAGATCTCATGCTTAACTGGGGGAGGTGTGACTACATAAATTCTTGTAACAAAGACAGCAGAACAGGTTTAGCGTGGCTAAGATTGGGGGCATGGAAGGGTAATGAAATTGTCAACGAAGAAGGAGAGCGCTTTGTTTACTGTGCAGAGAAAAGGACTCCTCGACACATATTTTATTACAGTGTGTCGAATTGGAACATATCCGGAAAAAATATCTACCACCCTCGATGCAAAGTCAGAATAGGAGTTCGCTTACATGTCTTAACTTCATGGGGAATAGAGAATGGGAACAAAAGACTGGAGGCGAGACAGATTAGAACTTCAGCTGTTGAAGTTTGTGATGCGAACTGACGAAGGAATAATCAATCATACATTTTTGTGTCTGTTTAGGTTAGGATATATTATATAATGTGTTTTGTTTCTGTCATTTTTATTTTAATATCTGTCTTCTTTTGGAGAGTGGTTGGATCTAACTATAGGTGAGGGGGATGAAACCTACAAAGTAGGACTTGTTTTAGGCACAAAGCGCGTACGGTCAGAAGACCCGTGCATTGGATTCATGAGACAATTATGTTAATATAACATCTGTATGTATATAATATTACTCAATAAATCCATCTATCTATCAACCTACAGAAATGATACTAAAGGACATTTTTCTCGAATAGGTGCCTACTATAACTTCCATGTTAAAAATAATCTTCGTCAGACGAAACAATATTGTTTACTGTAGATGTTTCGGCTTTCTGTGAACAAGGTCTGGACTCTCTCACATGTCGGGCATCCCTAACCGTGTGGTCAGCACGATGCAGGGTCACCACGGAGACGTCACACAACATATACAAGATGAGGGACAAACAGTCTGTGGATTGGAGATAAATCTACGCCCACGCGGGAAATCGAACCACGAACCGCTTGCTCGGGAAGCGTATGCCCTATCTAATGAGCTATAGCGGTTGTATAATTCTTCTTGGAAAAACAGAGATCAACTAGTTCGCACAAAGTGTAATGAAATAGTACATTATGCAAGGAGCCTATAATGATATTAATTAAGAAGCGAGTATGGATGTTTATGAAACGAGCGCAAGCGAGTTTCATAATTTTCATACGAGCTTCTTAATTACCATTATAGGGGAGTTTCATACGACTTTTTATGCTCGACCATATTTCTAACTTGAAATTATTCAAATTTTATTTTATTTTATTATTTTATTTGTATCTGACAAGATCGGAAGTGACCTAGTTCTAGGTCGTGAATTGTGAGATGTGCGCAGACGCGAAAGTATTGATTTTTTCCGAGGAACAATGATGTCATTGACCTTGTGTAATCCCGTTAAACGTGGTATAACCTTGATTATTGAATTCGACATTGAAAAACGAGATGACAAATTGAATTTATTTGAATATTATTTACAATTAACGCTAATTATTATAGTAACAGAACATAACCTGCTGGTTGGCAAGTTGGTATAACGCTGGCCTTCTATGCCCAAGGTTGCGGGTTCGATCCCGGGCCAGGTCGATGGCATTTAAGTGTGCTTAAATGTGACAGGCTCATGTCAGTAGATTTACTGGCATGTAAAAGAACTCCTGCGGGACAAAATTCCGGCACATCCGGCGACGCTGATATAACCACTGCAGTTGCGAGCGTCGTTAAATAAAACATAACATTTTAACATAACATAACCTTCTGCGACAGTATTGGATTTCCAGCCTCCGTGACTTTTCGCTAATTCTCTTTCGATTGCATATCCGAGAATAATCGATACTTGCGGTTTTATAACGGTACAAAGCTGACTTGTTATTGGATGAAGACCTGTAAACTGAGTTGTCATTGGCTGAAAACACCTGTACTTTAATGAGTAGGTGTACTTTAATGACATGCATTAAAGGACTGCTACTAGGTGTATAATTACTACATTTCGGCATGGTCGAGCATACACATTTTTATACTTTCATGAAATCATTTTCATCCGTGTGGAAATCATTTGCCTGCTTACTTGCGTCGTGCGTTACAAGCGCTAACATTGTTGTTGGATTTTGATTAAAGTGTTAATGTAGACTGATTTAAGGTCCCTAAAAACGGCGGTGAAGGTCTCTTGTTCAGAAATTGCATATCTATGAAAATACAGCAATTTCAAAAATCTGGATTGTATGTCGTTCTTGCACGCAGCTTGCTCATAACTTGTAGAGATCACTAGAGGCGAGGAAACTACTTTATTCCATCCCTGTTAGAAATCTAGAAGTGGAGTATGTTCACATTTGCATTTACGACGAAAATGGATAATACTTAGGGTAAACTTACCTGCCATGTTCACACATGATAATGTGGGTTCACCAAGAACTGTTCAGGACACAGCATTTTTTCACAATACAGGCATCTTATATATAATTTATTTCAAGAAATAGTCTGCCCAGGCATCCTGGGTTGCCAAAAACACAGAATAACACACATATAAGAGTAGTAATGATTACAGTAAGATAGATGAGCCAAATTTAAATGTGAACTAGGAGCTTGAGTTTAAGAAATAATAAATTTGTACATATATTTGTAACAATCACACACTAACAAATAGAAAAGGGGGGGTATTATGATATTCCGTATAAATGATTTTTCAGAATTGCCACAGACCCTTTAATGGTTGAAGTAATTATTTTTGGAATGATGTCATGGATTCCAAATGTTTTGATAGTGTTTACAGTTGATCGTGGGATGGTGCCCCTCGCTCCGATCATTAAACCATGTACTTCCCAGGTGCCTTCCATCTGATATTTTTCTCGAAAATACGGAATAGTAGGCTCATAAATTTGTTGTTTTTCTTTGTTGACCTCGGATGGTTGGGTCTGGCTCATCTCAAATCTAACAGTTGGGTCCAGTATAAAGCCTTTACTATTAGTCTTGTCTAGAGCCACGATGTCCGCTCTTCTAATTCCGCCGCCTTCAGACGCAACGCAGTGCACCTCTTCATGGACCTCGAAGGATTTGTTTCTAAGGGCTTGTGCTATTAGTTTTCGGATGTTATGATGGCGTGACTACTTCTTAACACTCATTGACACAACAGACACTATTTACCTTATCTGTAAGAACACATCCAAATCCATTGCTCAATAGTTTAGTAATTTCTCGCGTTTAATGAATGAGTGACTTCTTGTAAAACACTTCATTCTTGATGAAAGAGTGATGGAACGGAGAAAAATTCTCTCCGGCGCCGGGATTTGAACCCAGGTTTTCAGCTCTACGTGCTGATGCTTTATCCACTAAGCCACGCCGGATACAACCCCGACGCCGGTTAGAATCGTCTCAGATTAAGTTCCATCTCTTGGGTTCCCTCTAGTGGCCGCCCTCTGCACTACGTCATAGATGTCTATGAACGCAGGACCGAAGTCCATACATGTGTTGAGGTGCACTCGAATGAGTGACTGGTTGGCCGGGATCCGACGGTATAGGCACCGTCTTAAATCACAAAGTGAATTTTTCTCCGTTCCATCACTCTTTCATCATATGATGACGCAGAATATCTGCATGGAAATATCATATGTACTTCGGTACATCAAAATATATATGATATGCGTAATAAATCACTTTGTGATTTAAGACGGCGCCTATACCGTCGGATCCCGGCCAACCAGTCACTCATTCGAGTGCACCTCAACACATGTATGGACTTCGGTCCTGCGTTCATAGACATCTATGACGTAGTGCAGAGGGCGGCCACTAGAGGGAACCCAAGAGATGGAGCTTAATCTCAGACAATTCTAACCGGCGTCGGGGTTGTATCCGGCGTGGCTTAGTGGATAAAGCATCAGCACGTAGAGCTGAAAACCCGGGTTCAAATCCCGGCGCCGGAGAGAATTTTTCTCCGTTCCATCACTCTTTCATCATATGATGACGCAGAATATCTGCATGGAAATATCATATGTACTTCGGTACATCAAAATATATTAAAAAATATATATATAAAATATATACTTCATTCTTGGTGAAAGTGTTTGAATGTAAATTGTATTTTTTATACTGAATCATGTACTATGTTACATACATCTTGTAAAAGGCATGGGTCCATTTTGCGACCTGGCACTTAAATAAATATACATTTCTGAGAAAAAGAACACTATTTCCCACACACAATAGTGTTTGAAGTACATTCTTTAAGGCATTTATTTTTCGTCCTGTATTGTATCTATATTTTTGCCAAGCATAATATATTAACATGTCTTGTAGAAGAAAACAGAACTGATGGTAAACAACTGAATGCAAATGTGAACATATTCCACTTCTAGATTTCTAACAGGGAAGGGAAAAAGTAGTTTCCTCGCCTCTAGTGCTCTCTGCAAATAGGTTATGAGGAAGCTGCGCGCAAGAACGACATGCAATCTAAATGATTAAAATTGCTGTATTTTCACAAATATGCAATTCCGAAACGAGAGACCTTCACCATCGTTTCAGGAATCTTAAATCAGTCTACTTTAACACTTTCAGCCAAATCCATTGCTCTACTAAAAATCCTTCCTTGTCAGAGGCGGTTCGCTAGTGAATTGAACTATAACCTCCACTGTAGTGAGGGACTCACCTAAAATGGCAGAAGATGGCAAGGGAGATGAGAAGTGCTGTTAGCGACACGCTGAATCCCACAATCTCCAGAGTTCTCGTGCGTTCTGCTATATCCAGTTTCACCTGCAAGACAAACAATACAATCTGACATAAGAACATTGATATTATGTACTCTTATGTAACGCGAAGATACGCCACCTGGAAATTACTGTTTCTCCAATCTTGTGTAGTTACTAGAAGAGAAAGATGATATTTCTTGAGATAATCGTACAGCGGCTGAAATGTGGAAATAATACACCACGAAAGAAGGAAAGTGGGTGCACATCATTAGATGAAGAACTTGAACTGGGTGACAAACAAAATACACAACCTACAAGAGAAAAAGAAGGAGGATAAGGAGGAAAAAATATCACGTTCTTCGTAACAATACCAACGTCGTCATCATAACCATCATCATCATTAATTATTCGGAGAAAATAAGACAACTGCAACATGATGTTTAATGAAATCTGGATTCTCAATGTCAGAGAAATTCTCCTATATTTTTTTGTAACTTGTTAATTTTTTGTTATCGATTTTTCTTTTTTACAGTCCGTTCCTTCGAGCCCCCTTTCAAAATATATACGACAATAATTATTATTTTCTGTACAGCCAGATTAAAATATTTAATTTCGTTTACAAATGATATATCTATAAAACCGAGAAGTAAAGTATAGGCTACGGTTTATGTAAATGTATTTAATTATTAAAAAAATAACATAAATTTACCATTTTCTCCTAACATTACCTTGTTATTATTTTTATTTAAGAACTTCTACAGGGACATCATTTTATTTTTACTAACATTTTTAATATTAACCTGTCTATACCTTTAGAGAACCGGAAACACCGCTTGCTCCCCCCTCCAAGACTGGAGTTCGATGATACTGGCGTAAAACACAAATCACTCTACTAGATATAGGAAGGAAGAAAAGTAGTTCATCCATTTACGTAAACTAGGAAATATCGCGATTTTGAGTTTGATAATTTTCATTAGGTTTTTCTTTAATCAAAGTACAGTACTGTATTAAGAATAAGTGTTTTACTCACGAAGTGAGTTATCCATGCGAACGTATTCATTATGCAGTGTATATTATACTGTCTACAGCACATTAGGGTACACTATAGAGAATGAAAGTTAAATTGAAAAATAATCATAATATGAATATTTAAACACAATTTTGAAAATGGTGGCCGTTCATTTCGATACAGGCTTCAGTTCTTTTGTGCATATTATCGCACTATTGACTACTGCATCTAATTCCAATTGCCAGTTTCGTCCTTCGTACTAGTAACTCATGTTGAAATAATTCTGTACCTACTCTACGTACTGTAAATTCAATCTTCACTTCTGCCCGACCCGAAAATATAAAAGTACTCAGACATGCTATCTACTGTCCGTCCAAGTGGGTATGTCGCAGGATTGTAGAAAGGGAGGAAATCACGTGACAGTTAATTACTTAACGAGGCCCTTTTATTTAAGTTAAATTAAACAGCTCTATAATGTTACGTAAACTTCCAATTCCTAAGAGAAATTAATGTTTTCAGAAAAGAGCTAAGACAGCCCAGCTATTACAGAGGGGCGAGCAGAAGCAGGTGGGGGAACCGGGATGCGACGTAGGCAAACGGACGACAGTACCTGTGCGAAAATATGATTCAATATTGAAAGCTCTTTCGTCACTGGAAAATGCGAACATATTTCTGGAACGTACTATACTCAGTAACTCAGTACTGCTTACTATCTGCGGTCTTGGTTCTGTGTGGAGTTGGAACTTCCTTAGTAGAAGGGGTCGGAGTGAAGTACATTCAAAAACTCAGGTACAATAAAAATTGAAGTAAAAATAAAATGATGTCCCTGTACATGAATACATAGTTCTTCTCAGCATAAAGATACAATTATACAAGGTGATTCAAAAGTCAGTCGACATAGACAAGTAGTAGTAGGGTTTAAAAAGGGCGCGTCAGCTACTATGGCTATTTGCGCCCTTGACATAGACAAACTCCGTTACTAGTGTAGATAGCGAAAAATGGAAAGAGGAGGAAGTTGTTGGAAATATGTAGTTTTCAATATAATGTGCTTGAATACACCGTAGAATAAACCGTTGAAGCTGTACACTAGTACAACACAGCCGTCAATTCTAATGCTGCCAAATTAGTGGCTTTTACATTAGTTCTTCCGGATTTTAGATACGTAAAAAAATAGTTGGCATGCAGAGTTCAGATGTTATTTAACTTCTCCCAATGCAAAGAAACATTTCTTTACATTGATAACATAAGTAATGAGGGAATTTCATTCTTATTTGACGGTTTTCACTGAATTTGTATTGGCAACACTGCTAATAGTCGTTCTCATTTCGTAACGTACTCGATACACTACGTATCTAAAATCCGATAGAACTAGCAGAAAAGCCATTAATTTGGCAGAATTGGTACTGACGGTTGTGTCGTACAAGTGAACAGTCTCAACGGTGTATTCTACGTCGAAAATTCAAGCACATTAGATTAAAAACTACGTATTTCCAACAACTTTCCCCTCTTTCCATTTTTCGCTATGTGCACTAATAACGGAGTTTGTCTATGTCGCCGGAATTTTTAATCATTGTTTACAGATACAATTTTACTTCCCCATAATTTCCTATCAGAACAATCTTCGTAATTTAAATTTCTCTATGACCTAACTCCTCCTATTCAGGTATTGGCTGATCTACCCAGCTTCATTCTTCCCGGTGGCATTCAGTTTAATATTTGTTTAGTTTTTTCCCCATTGAAATTATTCAAGTCAGCTTCACAGGGATTTATACCTGAAAGCCAGATTTGCATCTGTTTAGCTATTTTGTTGTCGTCCATATGCATGATGTGTCCAGACCTTCTTAGCTGTTGTTCTTCAATTTCCTGTACAATGTTTATCTTAATCCTCATTTTCATTTTGATACCTTCATTCCTCACTCTACCTATTCTATACTGCGTTCCATAATGTTTGACAAGGGGAAAGGATAATTGCTATTCAACCAATGCCAGAGATCACATTCCAGACTTATCTTGAAGTTAAGCAGTCTGAAGCGTTCTATTCCCGCCCAACTTCAAGACAAGCATCAAATGTGACCTCTCCCCTTCGTCCGCCGACAATGTTTACGTCGCCTGTCAGAAATTATGGAACGATGTATAGATACCTTGCTGTACGCCTCAAATAGACCTAGTCCATATTTAATTTCTGTGGTTAATAATTTCTTCTTATCTATCTCTTTAATTAATACTCATGTATCGGCACCATATTTTACTTTACTTTTAACAAATTGAAGTAGGTCATACTGAAAAAAGTTCTTCCGCCTCTGTGCTGAATGAACAAAACTGAATTTGCGATCTCCCACAATTTTAACGCGAATTCATACGATTCTCTATTTTGTCCGGTATTGTGAGAAGTTACAGATTTAGAACTCCGAAATAATGACATAGTTTCGTATGAAGTACTATATTCTGTTGTAATCTGAAAGAGACGAAACTGTAGAGCAAATAATTGCTGCGGAATCACCATTTCACGTGACGAAATTTGATTGCAATTTCCAGACACTCCTCAATTCAACACTCAGCCTAGTACGAATAATAATGATACGTCATCTCGTATCTTGGTCAATCACGCTTTTATCCTCTTTGATCACGTCGGAGTTTAGTGTCCGAAAGCTTGTTAAGACTTCCTGAATGCATGCAGCTCTGTTTAATTGAGTTTTGAATCGAAACGTTTGAAAGGCCAGGCGTGTAATGAGAACGGTGAGTCTGTGTCTAAAGCACCAGAGGCCGTTTATTCGGCACTATCGCTGTTTCCTTTTTCTCATTTTAAATGATTGGAGACAAGGGCACAGAACGTTATAGAGGCACATCACATGCAAACAACTTTAAACAATGCATGAATATTAAACTACATAACGCGTACAAAAGAAAAGTGTTGCGAAGTTAACACGTACATTCTCATTAAATGTTTTACGCAGTTCGTTACAATTCAGGTCTTTTATCACGTTACAAATGACGGCCTGGCTTATAATTATAATTAAAATGTCAGAGGGTATCTGCGTTGACATAGTAACAATGTTAATGACAAAGAAACATTCCCACAGGGGTAGATAAAAAGTTCTTTTTTTTTCCTTCCATATATTAATAAAGTCAAAACAATAAGTTTCGCTGGGGCCGTTTACAGAAAGGAAACACAATTCCATGGAAAGATTTATTGGAACGGATACATCAATTGTTGAGATATTTTTTAACGTATTACTCACAGGAATTGAGACATATATCGTCTGGTAGAAGTCTGCCGCCTGGGATCGGAACCAGTGTGTGACAGCCTTCTGCACTTCTCTGTCGATCCTATTTCGTTAAAGAATATAGTGCATTCAAGCAACCACTAAAAATCAGCAGACACGGCACATGTTTCTAAACACAGAGTACACAATCACAACATATTCTGAGTTCTGAGTTCAGAAGAAGACCAATAATAGGTCGAAACATGTAAACCAGGTACGATAGAATTTAACACGAGAAAGTCATATAATACATATTCCGAAGTGATATAGTGTTAAAATTTGTGTATATAAAATGTATTAATTTTCTAATTAACAGTACATTTAATCACAAAATGTAATATAGGTTTTCTATTCATTTAAGTGTACCATCATCCGTTTCAGTCAGGAAGTTTATTCACTTCCACTTTGTATACAAAATACAAGTATATTTAATACTAAAATAGGCCCGATTATGTCGTAGGCAACGGTGAAGTGACGCATAATAGGACATGTGCTGTTTAACGAACAATGTTAAGCGACGTTGTAAGAAACAGTCCAATAATTTGTAAAATATTATCTTACACACCCTGTATTAATAGTTATTTCATGTGAATGAAAAGACTGTAAAGTATAATTTCGTTTGAAATATCGAAATGTGATCGAAAAATAAAAAGGATGTGAACAATTAATTATTCATTGTTTATTGTAATTAACCATATCATCGCAGTCATGAAATTGGTTCGTCCGTTTGAAGTTTGAGTAAATAGTGCTTATACTACGTAGGTATATGGTTTTCTAGAAAATGAAAAATTAAAATTTTGCTTATATTAATAATTGATTGCATATGCTCAAAACTATCATGTTTCTATTACATACATGAACTGTTCATTAAATAATTTATTATGGCATGCATTATTCTATTAATGAATTTACGATTGCTTGCAATTGCCAAGGGGTATGTGAGCTGATGTATAGTGTATCGTTATTTCGTAGCCTTTAAGTACAGTATAACCCCGGTTATCCGTCACCCTATTAACCGATCAGCGGATTATCCGACTGCCTTTCTCTCCCTTTTCTTTCTTCGCTGCGGAAAAAAGTATGTAGTGCTATAACTAGACCTCGGATTTTAGGTAAAAACCTATTTTGTTCCTCATGATATACACAAAAGAAAAGTTGTAGATATACGAATTATGGAAATATATGTTCGAAAATGGTGGTCCTATACAACCTAAAAATACCTAATTTCACGTTAGAAACTATTTTTACCTAATTTTACATTTTCCAATTTCTACAGTTGGTAATATGGAAACGCTGTGTAATTCTGTATACCAGTCGTGCCTTGACAACAATCGCAGCATAGTTCGTCTCCTCTATTCATTGCAGTGTGAGATTTCAGAGCGAAGACATTGTATTTAGTGGAAAGTAAAACTTGCCGAAAGTACCGAGTAGCAGATTATCTCTGATTCGGCAATGGATACAAGAATTTCCTAATTTCTCAACGGATGGAAGAATTATTCATTGCGATGTGTGCCATAAAGAGGTGAGTAAATTTTATAAATTTGTGTAACACTTCCACCAGAACCTATTCTTACCCGATGGAGAACGTGGTTACGGGCCGTGGAATATTACAGCAAGCATTTGGAGGACATTAAGAACTTTGTTTTGAAGCTGGGGGAGGATGCAGTGAGCATTACTTCAGCTAAAAAAACTTCCGCAGGACCCATTAATTGCGCGGGATATTGCATTCATCAAATCACATTATGTATTTCTGGTCCCCATTATTAATGCTCTAGAGTCTTCAGGCAAACCGGTCTAAACGCAACTGGGATTGATAGAAGAGGTGACAGAAAAAATCAGCTTGGTTCCTGGTTATGTTGGTGAAAAAGTTTCTGAAAAACTCAAATCAGTGCTTCAAAAAAACCCAGGACTGACAGTTCTCCGCACAGTTGCTGACATCTTGGCTGGCAAAACACCTGAACATGAATGTGCTGTTCCCTTGCATCTAATACCAACATTTAGATATGCTCTGGTGTCATCAGTTGATGTGGAACGCTCATTTTCGGCATATAAGTTGGTGTCATCTGAGAAGTGATGCAGTTTCTCAATGGAAAACTTAGAAAAGGTGTTAGTTGTTTACTCTGGCTCTAATTATGGACATGCACAATGAAATAATGTCAAATGTTTCGACAAATTTGTAATGGGAAATGAAATAATGTCATTTTTTGTTCAGCTATTTCTGTAATTTTAGAACCTATTTTGATTTGTGATAGAACTTATTTTAGGTACCTAATTTAATATTTTTAGGACCTAAAAGTCCGAGGTCTATATGACATATATTAGTAGGCCTACCTATTCTTTTCTGGAGTCTGTTATTATAAGCCTTTATCCTTATATTACTACTGCCAGCAATAGGAACAGTTACCCGTAGGCCTACTTGAAGGCATTTTTCTTATATTGTAAAATAGTCACTACCTGCTTTCAAAGGAATGGTTCCAAGAAAGTCCGCAAAATTTAGAGGAAATCCATGTAGCATTCAGTCCTTGTTGTACTGTTCGAGTGCCCGTACTTCATAATTTCTATACAAAATATGTGCCATGGATGTCAAAAGTCTTTTACTAATTATGGAAATAAAAATACAAGTAATTGATCTGTTTGGGAAAAGAGAAACCGCGGCTCAATTCGTATTAGAATACGAGATTGTCGTTACAACTGTGCGCGATTTAATTAAAAACAAGGATAAAGTGTATGAAGTCTGTAATTCTGCAACAGGAAATCTCTACTATTCTTATCCTTCCGCAAAGAATCAACGCAAGGAATTTACTTGACCCTTATAAACCCATTGTTGACAACCGGGCTTAAGTTAGTGAATTTCAGATTCACAATCTAGACCACGGAGGAAATTATGAAACTGTATTATGCACTTATTTTATGAAAATATTTTATCGTACGGATTATCCGATTTTTTCGATTAACCGTCCAGTTAACCCCCTTGATTACCACGGATAATAGAGGTTCTACTGTAGTCTCTATAGTTGAAAAATACCTCTCAAAACAAAATAATACCCAAATGTTACACTACCAAGTCATTCCCCGAACCAATTTTCATATCTAAATTGAAGGAAGATAACTCTCTAGTGGTGGCGCAGTCGGTCAGTTTATAGATTGCGGCCTTCTGTGCCCTAGGTTGCGGGCTCGATCCCGACCCAGGTCGATGGCATTTAAGTGTGTTTAAATGCGATAGGCTCATGTCGGTAGATTTACTAGCATGTAAAGGAACTCCTGCGGGACAAAATTCTGGCACACCGGCGACGCTGATATAACCTCGGCAGTTGCGAGCGTCGTTCAATAATAGTACATTATGCAACGAGCCTATAATGGTAGTAATTAAGACGCAAGTATGTTTATGAAACGAGCGCATGCGAGTTTCATAATTTTCATACGAGCGTCTTAATTACCATTATAGGCAAGTTTCATACGACTTTTTATGCTCGACCATATTTCTAACTTGAAATTATTCATAAGTATTCATGTTATTCTTATCTGACTGGGGAGCGGAACTGACCTTGTGCAATATCTCGTAAATTGTGAGATGTGCGCAGATGCGAAAGTATTGATTTTTTACTAGATATAATCTAGAGTGTAAAATAAAGATTAATCTTGATATAACCTTGAAATTGATTTAGACATTGAAAAACGAGATGACAAATTGAATTTATTTGAATATTATTTACAATTCACGCTAATTATTATAGTAACAGAACATAATCTTCTGCGACAGTGTTGGATTTCCAGTCTCCGTGACGTTTCGCTAGTTGTCTTTCGATTGCATATCCGAGAATAATCGATATTTGCGCTTTCATAATGCTGCAATGGTGTGTTCTGATTGGTGGAACACCTGAACTTTAATGCATAGGTGTACTTTAATGAGGTCCATTAAAGGGCTGCTACCAGGTGTATAATTACTATATTTCGGCATGGTTGAGCATAAAATATAATTTACAATTTCTATTTGTCTAGCAAACACCATATCACTACAAGAGCCTGATCCATTGTTAAGCAAGTGACATCAGATTTTCAAATTTGCGTAACATCTTATCTATTTGAACCTTGAGAATAAACTTTTCACGTTAAAACTTTCCGCCAGTATTAAAATTCGACACTAGAATTTGTCCAATGACATACATAAGCTTAAGTTTGTCCCTAGCGCTATAAATAATTCATATCAAATCATACCATCTACAGTAATTCTCTCAGATGGGGCCCGTTTAATTATACAACATATGCATTAGAAACACTGAATATTTTTCGTTAAATCTGGTTGGCGTGCTTTCAAACGTTTTTGTTTCACATGCCTTTTATCAAAGGGCTGATTGTTGTTTTATTACAGAATCACCACGTCTCCTACTTTGTTACTATGTGTGTTTGTGTAGTTTGCATAGTCAGATGCACGGAATTCTGCATCTCATATTAAAGGTGTTTCCCACGGAAACAAAAACATGTCCGCCTCCAGGCAAAGCTGGAGTGTGCAAAAACGGACAAGTCCGCAGGGTAACTCTGAAAGGCAGAAAGCGTGTTCAGCTGGGAGTAGCCGATATAAAGACCCAATCCCGAACTAAAAATCCCATAATATATTCTCAGAAAGTTCTAGTACCAGGAATTGATGTAGTTTTATCTCGATTTATTTGTTTTTGTACTCAATCTTTTCCGTAGTTACAATGGGAGTTTCTATATGTGCTTGTTTATAAAAGAGATATTCGCTTTCTCGTTTTCCATGGAAAGTGATTTGTCACATTATTTACTGCTCTGGTATTTAATTTAAACTGAGATAGCGATCAATTTCGAGCTATTTACTTAATTGAACAAATTATGTTTTTTCTCAAATAACGTTAATGTTTTAATTAGTCATGCATGTAAAATAAATCTTTTTTATATTAAACAATTTTTAATTAAATACTTTAACCATTCATTTAATGAACATAATTAAATGAAAAGATATTGCCTTAATTTTTTTATTATTTTAAAATACGTTAATATGTTTGAACTTTCTACTGAATAGAACAATATAACATATGTATTTATAAACTACATTTATTAACGAAGTATGAATCTATTAATTATCTTAGAGTTATTTACCAAGATAGCACGTTTTGTTTAATTGAAGAACTTAATACACATACTTCAGTAAAGTTAGTCAATCTAAAAAATTATTGATTCACTTAGTAATTCGTTTAAAGTGTGATATTTCCTTAGTTTGGATATTTATTTTACTTACAGCAACGTATACGTTTACTTAAATAGGATTACCATTTAACGAAGTTATTGATTGACTTGCTTCATTCACTTACAGCAAAATTATACGTTTACTTAAATATAATTGTCTTTTAACAAAGTAATTAATTGACTTGTTTAATTACCTTACAGACATTTAAGCGTTTACTTAAATATGATTGTCGATTAACGAAGTTATTGATTGACTTGTTTCAGTTACTTACAGAAATGAATGCATTTACTTAAATATGTTAGCCGTTTACGGAAGTTATTGACTTGTTTAATTTACTTACAGCAATTTATAAGTTTACTTAAATATTGTTGTCGATTAAGGAAGTTATTGTCTTGTTTCATTTACTTACAGAAATTTATAGTCACTTAAATATGATTTTCGATTAACGAAATTATTGATTGACTTGTTTCATTTACTTACAGAAATTTAAATTTTACTTAAATATGATTGTCGATTCATTCATTCATTCATTCATTCATTTATTTTATTCCATAGATCTTACATGAGCAATGAAGCTTTAAGATGTGGAACATGTCAACATTTTACAATATTACAATTACAATTTTTACAAATTTTTGTAGTTTTACAATTTAGTAATTTTCTACAATTTTTACAATGTTGTACAATTTTTTTACATTTTGGCGAGATGTAGTGAGATGAGATGAGGTCCGAGGATTCGCCAAAATATTACCCGGCATTTGCCTTTTCGGTGGGGGAACCTCGGAAAACCCAACCAGGTAATCAAATCAAAGGGGTAATCAAATCAAAGGTGTTGATGCCAAGGACTCGCCATAGACCATCCGGCTTCAGTCCCACGGCTGTGGAAAACCTCGGAAGAAACCAAAGTCCAAAGGGGGATCCAACTCAAGCCCGAACGCAGCTCCGGAACAGCAGCCCAGCGAGTCTGCCGACTGAGCTACATCGATGGCTCTACTAAAAGTATACAATACATAGCCAATCAGATTATTAAATTTACAAACGCAAACAATCATTCATAAGTTGAGCTATATTATAATACAAAACAATTTAATTAAATTTAAAGCATAAACAATTCAACCAGTTGTGATATACAGAAATTGATAATACATATCATGCAAACTACTTCAAATTACAAACACAAACAATTTATCAGTAGAGCTATATAGATTACTATTCAATTTAAAGCATATACAATTCACCGGCCAAAACTATACAAATATATACAATACAAAGTAGCATACTTTCATTAAGCTATACAAATTTGTGCAATTAATATCAAGTAGATTAATTCAATTTATAATCATAAACAATTCATCAGTTGAGCTATACATATTACCATTCAATTTACAGTAGGTCTATATACAATTCCTCAGTAGAGCTACACAGACTAGTAATCATTTTAAGAACATATACAATTCATCAGCCAAACTATACAAACATATACAATCAAATTAGTTCAATTTACAAACTTATTTTCGTTAAGCTATACAATTCATATGAAGTAGATTAATTCAATTTATAAGCTTAAACAATTCATCAGTTGACCTATACAGTATACTATTCAATTTACAGTACATACAATTCATCAGTTATGCTAAACAAAAAATACAATACATAGTAAACAGATTAAGTCAATATAAAAACATATTTTAGTTGAGCTATATAAAATTGTACATGTCATTTAAGTAGAATAATTCAATTCACAAGCATAAACAATTCATCAAATGTGTAGAAGCTATGAGTATGTAGAAATTTGGTTAATTCTTTTCTGAACCTTTTCTCGTTGTTCTTCAAATCTTTAAGATAATTAGGCAGTGCATTGAAGACTGTTATACATGAATAGCGAACTCCTTTTTAAAACAGCTTAGACTAACAGAGGGTAGATGAAGATCTGATTTATGTCTTGTATTAAAATGATGAATGTCTTGATTAGTACTGAATTTATCTTGGTTCTTAATATACAGCATCATTAGGGAAAGAATGTATTCACAAGGTAAAGTCAAGATTTCTAAGTTTCGGAAAATATTTTTACATGAGGTCCTTTTATGCACACCGGTCATTATTCTTATAGCTTTCTTTTGTAAAACAAAAACGTGTTTAGCTTCACACGAGTTACCCCAGAATATTAATCCATATTTCATTACAGAGTGAAAATATGCAAAGTATGACATTTTAAGTAAGTTTATATCACCAATAGTAGATAAGGATCTTAATGCATAACAGGCAGAGCTCAATTTACGAGTAATACATTCTATATGCGTTTTCCAGTTCAAGTGATTATCCAATTCTAAACCAAGAAACTTTGTGCTTATAGATTCTTTGAGATGAGTTCCATTTAATCGAATACTGTAGGAAACCTGAGCACTATTGTGTGTACTGAATTTGACTGCACTGGTTTTATCAACATTAAGTGCTAGTTTATTTGCATGGAACCATTCATTCATTAGATTCAGCACTGTATTAGAAGTGTTTATAAAATTATCGTATTGTTTGCTTGAAATAATTACACTTGTATCATCTGCAAATAAAATTACATGGGATGAATTGTTTATGGTCAAGGCTAAATCATTAATATAAACTAGAAACAACAATGGACCTAAAATTGACCCCTGCGGAACACCATGTTTAATATTTCTAAATTCTGAATAAGTAACTTTATGACTATTTGGTACATTTATGTCTACTTTTTGTTTTCTATTTGATAAGTACGATGTAAACCAACCCAACATCTCATCTTTAATACCATAAAACTTCAATTTTTTTACTAATATACTATGGTCTACACAATCAAATGCTTTAGCCAAGTCACAAAAATCCCACCTACATGTAGTTTCGAATTTAATGAATTTAGTATTTCATCCACCAAACTAAAAGCAGCATTCTCTGTCGATTTTTGTTTTCTAAATCCAAACTGTTCTAAAACTAATATATTGTTGGACTCCAGGTAATGATATAATCTATTATACATAACTTTCTCAAACACTTTTGAAAATGTTGTTAATAATGATATGGGTCTGTAATTAGCAATAGTACATTTATCTCCTTTTTGTATATTGGTTTTACTATTGAATATTTGAGTCTTTCTGGAAAAATACCACATTGCATTGACAAATTGCATAGATAGCTTAACGGATGGGATAATATTTCAGAACAAGCTTTCAGAACTTTACTTGGAATTTCATCATATCCAGAGGAATATTTTGTTTTTAGTTGTTTTATCACATGCATGATTTCTGCTGCGGTAGTGGGAATAAATTTGAGACCTAAAAACTCAGTGTTAAATGCACCAGTTAGGTAACCAAGTGCAGCATCTTCTGGACAATCTTGAATGTTTAAGTTCTGAATAATATTTATATAGAAGTCGTTAAAATGATTTGCAATTGATTTTGAGTTATCTATTTTACTATCATTGATTTTAATGCAAGTAATATTTTCACTCTTTGAATATCGATTAGTTTCATTTTTAATAATATCCGAAATAGTTTTAATCTTATTATCTGAATTTTGTATTTTTTCATTCAGATACATTTTCTTTGCATCTTTTATAACTTTTGTCAAAGTTTTACAGTAATTCTTGTAGTAATTAAGAACATGAGGATCATCACTATTCCTACTCATTAAATATAGATTCCTTTTTCTAGCACATGATATTTTAATTCCCTGAGTTATCCACATGTTTTTACTTTTACATTTTTTCACCACCTTGACTGGAAAACATTCATTGAAATAATTCGTAAATGTAGTGAAAAATGCATTAAATTTAGTATTAATATCAATGGTATCGGTACTATATACATTTTCCCAAGATTCATTTTGTAGACATGTATTTAAATGATGAAGAGATTCAGCATTTATAATCCTTTTTTTTATTTTTAGATTAACACTTTGGAATTTTTCACTCATATTGAAAACACTTAGAATTTGTGCATCGTGATCAGACAGGCCATTGACTAATGGTACTGTTGAATAGGAATTCAATCTACTTTTATCTATAAATATACGGAGTTATTGATTGACTTGTTTCAGTTACTTACAGAAATTAATGCATTTACTTAAATATGTTAGCCGTTTACGGAAGTTATTGACTTGTTTAATTTACTTACAGCAATTTATAAGTTTACTTAAATATTGTTGTCGATTAAGGAAGTTATTGTCTTGTTTCATTTACTTACAGAAATTTATAGTCACTTAAATATGATTTTCGATTAACGAAATTATTGATTGACTTGTTTCATTTACTTACAGAAATTTAAATTTTACTTAAATATGATTGTCGATTAACGGAGTTATTGATTGACTTGTTTCAGTTACTTACAGAAATTAATGCATTTACTTAAATATGTTAGCCGTTTACGGAAATTATTGACTTGTTTAATTTACTTACAGCAATTTATAAGTTTACTTAAATATTGTTGTCGATTAAGGAAGTTATTGTCTTGTTTCATTTACTTACAGAAATTTATAGTCACTTAAATATGATTTTCGATTAACGAAATTATTGATTGACTTGTTTCATTTACTTACAGAAATTTAAATTTTACTTAAATATGATTGTCGATTAACGGAGTTATTGATTGACTTGTTTCAGTTACTTACAGAAATTAATGCATTTACTTAAATATGTTAGCCGTTTACGGAAGTTATTGACTTGTTTAATTTACTTACAGCAATTTATAAGTTTACTTAAATATTGTTGTCGATTAAGGAAGTTATTGTCTTGTTTCATTTACTTACAGAAATGCATAGTCACTTAAATATGATTTTCGATTAACGAAATTATTGATTGACTTGTTTCATTTACTTACAGAAATTTAAATTTTACTTAAATATGATTGTCGATTAACGGAGTTATTGATTGGCTTGTTTAATGATTTAGAGCGAGATATTTATTAATTTTTCGCCCGTTTATAACTTCTTTCATCAAATCATTTCCTGGAGCATAGAACTTTAATGGAACTCTTCATCTGGTACGGTTTCAGACCAGCCTCTTCGCTTCTCTCCAGACCTTTCCCAGCTCTGCGGCTTCGATTAAATGTCCTCCTACAGGTTTTCTTGGTGCAACCACGTTTCCTGGCATCTCGACTGTTTCAATCCAACTTCAAACTTCAAATAATCCGTCCGGCTTCCTCAGCATTGTCCGATCCAGCACCACTTTTTCTCTTTAATCTACACACCGATCGGTTATTGATTTGCCTCTTTGCTTGATATCACTTCCGGCTACCCATAGGATGCGACGGCGACATGGATTGCTAAAGACTTGTTACTTGCTAGTCTATTTTGTCACCTTCCATGTTTCACACCCGTATATGACAGCGGTGGCGAAAATGTAATCGTGCGCCGAGCCACTGTGTAACCTGCAAGTGCATAGCACCTATGGAGGGAGGCGGACACCCGAAGGGGAAGTGAAGCAACTGTCTGACTTATTAACGGATTTTCATTAAATATAATTTTATACAGTACAAGGCTACAAACTAGGCTATGTTTAGTACTTGTAACGAAGAAATGAATAATATCACAACGTAAAATTAACTATCTTCAGAATGTCTCTGTGACAAAGTTTCAAAATCAGGAATTATGTCACTTACTGCCAGTCGTAGTATATCACGAAGGTATTTGTCTGTCAGTCGTGATCTAAATTTGGTCTCACCTTGTACATGTATTTAACTAAGTTGCTCAAATTTATTTCATTGACGTGTCAAGTGCGTTGATACTGACAAGTAAATCAATAGTATCAAAAGTTTGAAACTTGAATTCTTTAATGGCTCGGTGATACAGAAACGGGAGACGCATCCGATAGTGTCAGACCGCGATTGCAATGGAAACCTACGGAATATCAGATTCTCTTAGAAGCCTCTCAATTCCGATAGAAAATAGAGAAACGTTTCGATAACAGATATGTATAGAAACAAAAGAGCAGTGTCTCCATGGAAACATGTTAAAATCTTACTTCCTTTCTTTTGATATGTCAGCCGATATTTTTGCAATTATTGTACACGACATGGAAACAAATATAATAAACAAAATGTAGAACTGTTTCGCTGTGTAAACTTTGAAATAAACTCTACTGAGAGGGGTGGTGGCATAATAGTAATATGCGTTACAAGAGCGGTATGTTGAAGTTTTCATGTTCGAGAAAAAGTTTGAAAAAGCGAAACGTAGTTGAGCTTTTTTAATTTCCGAGAATTGAAAGAAAACATACCGCTCGTGTATCGTACATTATTTTGTGCGAAGATCGTTTATTACATACTTGAAAGAGGAATTTCTAATTAGTTGCAATGAAATCTCCATCTAGGTTTCTGTTCAATGACGGCAAATTTGCAAAACAAAAATATCTATCTTCAACATTGTTGCTTTAAAATGTTTTCTGTGTTTACTATACTCCACCAGGCCGTGATATACGTCTGTCTTTTTTTTCCCCCCAGTCTATGATGAGTCTGGAAAATTGTTGATTTTTTCAAGGCTTCTTTAATGTTACTTGCATCACGAATGCAGTAACTTTAGTGGAGTTGTAGAGTTTACTTAATTTTTGCAAATATTTAAAAACAATAATTAACAGTGCAATTTAGGTGAAATTGCAGTGGTAAGTTTCCAATTTATATTTTATCACTATATTGAACGTCTCTAAAAATAATATGTTAAAAGCCTAAAGCAGTAAAGTCAATATGTCACTTAAGCGGTAAGAAGAGGGAAATTGTTATGTGTGTTAGGTTGGGAATACTGAATGTGGAATTTTAGACTTTCCGCGGATTGGTTTTTGCGGAAACCAAGCAAATACGCACGATCTCGCACAAATGTTATTTGTAGTGTTGTCAACTGGAGAAATAAAAATTTGCCAAACGAAACATGAGGTGTATGCTAGTTCCTCTAAACAGACCTGGGCGTTATTAACTCGATAGAGTCACTGTAGATCACCCCTTAACTCTCCACTCCACTATCTCCGGCTGAGACAGTTATGTTTTTGTGCGCTACAGCGCACAGGAAGCCAGAGGCGGATTGTATTAGTTTTACGAACTTTTGGCTCTAGCTGGTCGCTTAAAATCCACCACTGATGCACAGATTAAGGCTTACTCTGCGTTTGTTTATAAGGCGGTGTAAAAGAAAAAGACGTAGGCGTCCCTTTCACGTTCCTTCTTATATCCAGGGCTGTACTAATCGACAAGTTTCTAAATGGTAATTTTCATATCACTAATGTCTAAGAATCTTTTCAGACTTCCCTCAGCTCCAGCTTCTGCCATCCAGATACTTTTAACTTATGGAAGTTTTGAATTATACAGATATATACAATCAATTTCGTGGTGCCTAATTAGGAATAAAATTCAACCCAGAAGAGACACAGAATCGCATAATAAACTACAATAGATCCAAAAAATATACTGGCACTAGTCAGAAGGCCGAGTATCACGATTTATAGACTTAGGACTAACCAAATAATAATTTAGGTGTGGTAAAAAAATTTTACCATATAATTCAAAGTACTATATGAGGTCATTTCACTCTCACAGACATTAAGAATGTTTAAGAATAAGGTGTTTAGGAAAATATTTGGTGCTAAGATGCAGTAGAATGGAGAACGTTACACAACGCAGAACTACACTTTTGTATTCTTCACCTGACGTAATTAGGAACATTAAACCCAGACGTTAGAAATAGGCAGGGCATGTAGCACGTATGGGCGAATCCAAAAATGCATTTACAGCAGGCCTGCACAAGGTTTGCGCTCTCCGAGCCGGCTCACAGCTCATGAGCGGAATGCAGATATTAGGTGCGCTTTGTTATAAGGGTGGACTGGAAGAAGGGGTGATCTCGTACAAAATGTACGCAAAAGGAAGTACTATTACGAGAGCTTATGAAATAAATTCCCGTTCAGTGTTTGCAAAACTATCTTGGACTATTATTAATTAATAAAGAAATATTTATTTTACAGAATTAATAGAAATTCTATTGCTACTTAAATGTACAATATCATTTTGTTACATTCTTATTTATCAGTACATCAAAACGAGGTTTTATGCTGTTGGCAGCTGAAAGGAACAGTAGCCTACTGATTGTAATGAAACATCAGTTACAGATGTTCGATGTCTGGCTTTATTAAAGTTGATTATAGAAAACAGTTGCTCACAAATATAAATGTTGAGCCAAACATAGCAATCATTTTCACAGCCAGTCTGTGTAGTCGTGGATATTATTGCTAATGTTTAGTCTTGTAAAACTCAACCAGGCTAGTAGTATTATTCAAACGATCTTTAGCCCTTAGGTCACATTGAAGATCAATAAGTTCGAGCTGTAAATCGTTAAATGTTAAATGTTATGTTCCGTCTTTTAGATTCCGCCTAACTATACTGTAGCAGTAGGTAAGCAACGTGAAACAGTTACTGAGAATAGGCCTACACACTGCACTCCATTAGATAACTGAGTGGTCATTTCTCTCTCCTCTACCCATAGCAAGTCTATGTCATTCTGACGTATGTTCCTCTCCGTTTCGGCGAGCGGTAAACACCGCTCTCCCGCCCCGAAGGAGCGCGCTCTCGTTGAGCGCTGTTTGTGCAGGTCTGATTTAGAGTGTTTTATTTGGAGGTCGGAGGGAAAACAACCTTTGAAGAGGTAACGTAGTTGGGAGGATAATATTAAAATAGATTTGAAGGAGGTGGGATATGATAGTAGAGAGAGGATTAATCTTGCTGAGGATAGGGACCGATGGTGGGCTTATGTGAGGGTGGCTATGTCGACCAGTAACATTCTTCTTTCGAAAATAATCGTCGTGAAAGCATAAAATCTCACGACAAATTGATTAACAGATAAGATATACTTAGTAACGAAAAGTTTTATGAGGCGCAGCTAAGAGTGTTTTTCTTCCCATCACACCTCAAATGTTTAATTCACCTGGAAACCGAAATTGCTCGAAAGGTTATATCAGCGCGTGACGTGATACAGGAAGAAATAGCTGCTTAACCCGAAAGTGCAGAGACTCGTTTGAAAATTTAATTTCGGTTCACTTCTCCCCTCTTGAATTATTTAGAGAACGTCTTTGACGCTGTTCGCAAAGAAATCTGGGGGATGAGAAGGGGGGTATGCCGCGGCCGTGGTCATGTATCTTCGGATCAAAGACATGTCCGGAAAAAAGAAAAAACCTTCACCAATTCCTACTAATGCACTAAGACTATGACGTCATGGTTTACAGAGTTCTCTGGATAAAGAACATTTCTACATGTATTCCACGCTTCTACTGGGTGTTCAGTTCAAAATGTATCATGGCTCGGTCTATGCCGTCATGTGGCTAGCCAATGAGCCTAGAAAATTCAATCTTCCTACACTTCCGCAGAGGCGTATTACCTATATGCCAGAGAAGTTGCCTAGCAAGTACGGCGTTCATTCTGAAGAGAACTTACCGATAAGTACGGTAACGCAGGTAGCGGCAGGAATGTGAACTGTTTGGAAACATATACTGAGGTGAGTTTTTTTCTTACTGTCAGTATGCGGGGAGAGGGTTAAGACGATTACTTACGTATTTGTTGACATTAACTTCGACGGTCAACATGGACACGAAGCATTTGATTCGTACTGTGGAATGTTGCCGTACCTAATCGATGATAACAAATACCCTGCGACGACTTGCCCGCGCAAAACGCAGTTCGAAAGAGGTTATGGTAGCACATAGACCTTATAGACCGCCATCTGTTGCTACGACGTTCAAGTTATACCGTACACGTTCTCAAGTTCAGATTGAACGCCTTGATTAATAGGCAACTTCTCTGACATGAAAGTTGAAACTCGCTTCAAATCGTTGACTCACAACAGTGACGTCATGACACACTATGAAATGAACACCCAGTAGAACAAGCAAGGAAATAAGTTTGCAATTAAATCTCGAAAAAAGTATATGATTATATCTCGTGACCACAACATGGTACGAAATAGATATTTAAAAAAATTGGAAATTTATCCTTGAAAAGGTGGAAAAATTAAAATACTTTGGAGCAACACTAACAAATACAAATGCAGAATAAATATGTCAAATGACTGCTATTATTCGCTTTTATTATCCAGTCTGCTTTCAAAAATATTTTCGAATTTTTCTCCTCTAATAACAAGAATATTATTTTGTATACATAAATAGATTCTAGACTCTTTTATAAAGATAATTATTTCATATAAATAATACATAATTTAATTCTTATACAAAATTAATAATGCGTTCGTAGCTCGGCCGGACCGTTCCGCGGTGGCCTTGGACTGGTTGAAGATTTGGCGCGCCTGTCGTCAGAGTAGCGCTATAGCTGCCGCTGATGCGCCAGTCAGTCGAGTTGGATCTGTCGTGAGGGAAAGAGGTCTGTGCGCGTGTTGTGAGTAAAATTGTGTTGCCGCCGCGGAACGGTCCGGCCGAGCTACGAACGCACTGTATTTTACATTCAACACTGGAAAAGTTAATTCCAAAAATATTTAATTTCTTTTATCATCTGTTTTATAGCCATTGTGTAGCATTTTGAGTCCAATAAAATATTCTATTTTTTTGTTCCTTAATATATTCAGCTCGGAAGTTATTCACAGTACATAGTTACGAAATTTACTTATCACATTAATTTCATATGAATGGAAAAGCTGACAACAGCGCATGCTCTGATCGGGAAAAGAGGTTGAAATGAGAGCGGTAGCTACATAATGATTACAACGTGTCTTTCGTGTAGAAATGTATTTAGCGCAGATGAGTGCTCTGCGGCATTGCAATTTCAATTTTTTTTTCGCTACAGTAAAGAATGTTTAGTAAAGGTAGCCGTTAGAAAGTTTTTAATTGTGTTATTTTATTCGTAATCACATGCTTTATAATGCTTGATTCCATTCCACACTGTAGCCTAAATGAACCATAATTGCAAAATCTGTTTGTCACGAATGCAAAACACTCTGTTACCATATTTCAACATTACAAACCAAAAGGATGAAGAATACGAAAGCCATAAAATACATTTATTTTGTATTACTGATTTCGCATGGAGGCGGAACTGAGCAATTTGGTCCAATTCCTGCGTTGCTGCTGATGATTATTCTGTGCATTTGACGGTGAATAATAATTTAACAAGTAAAATATTGTCATAAGTTACCACAGGGGACGGCATGTTTGCGAAAAGTCAACTGATTTGCTAATTATGGCATAGTATGTTTGCGAAAGAAGTATAGGATACAGACCTGGCTTTCAGGTATACCCTCCTGTACAGCTTTATTCAAGTCAGCTTTACCTGAAAGCCTGATTTGTGTAATACACGGTACTGTTCGTTAACAGAAAACCACAAATTTAAGTCACACAGAAAGTGTGTAGTCAATGTTGGGTCTCTGACTCATATCAACCCACTTGAGGTATGTGGATAAAAAAGGAATAATTGAGTCGGAGTATAGTAGAGTTCCTGGGTAGCTCAGTCGGTAGAGCGTTGGCGCACTCAGGCAAAGGTCTCGGTTTCGTTGTCCGGCCAAATATTTCCCTTGAAATTATTAAAATGTAGGATCCGTTTGCGAAACTGTAAAAATTACTTTAAGGATTTAAAACCCTTCAAGACTGTCCAAAGAATTAGGCTGTCATAATTCTTGAAAAATACATTCTAATATTTCTGATTGTATGCGTATGCCTTAAAAACTTTTTTTAGTTGGTTATTCAACTACGAGGTTATTTAACGTCGATGAGATTGGTGATAGCGAGATGAGCCCGAGGATTTGCCATAGATTGCCTGGAATTCACTTTACGGTCGGGGAAAACCTCGGAAAAAACCAACCAGGTAATCAGACCAAGCGGCAATCGAACCCGCGCCCGAGCGCAACTTCAGACCGGCAGGCAAGCGCCTTAACTGACTGGGCCACGTCGGTGGCTGAGTTAAAAATCCTAGCTCTATTCATTTGGCGGTGCATGAATTTCAATTATTTCTTTTTACTTGCTAAATCGTATGTTTGACTAGAGAGGACTGAATCGGCACACGTCAACATGAAGTTTAAAATAGGATAATTGAAAAAATATTTCTTTGTGTAATTATAGGAAACTATAAATTTAGAAAATGGAAAGTTTAAAAATGGCGACGTAAGTTTATTTTACAACTAAGTGTTGCTAAGCTTTTGCAGTTGTCAATTAATTCGTGAATGAAGTGATATGACTTACTTACTTACTTACGTACTAACTGGCTTTTAAGGAACCCGGAGGTTCATTGCCGCCCTCACATAAGCCCGCCATTGGTTCCTATCCTGAGCAAGATTAATCCATTCTCTATCATCATATCCCACCTCCCTCAAATCCATTTTAATATTATCTTCCCATCTACGTCTCGGCCTCCCTAAAGGTCTTTTTCCCTCCGGCCTCCCAACTAACACTCTATATGCATTTCTGGATTCGCCCATACGTGCTACATGCCCTACCCATCTCAAACGTCTGGATTTAATGTTCCTAATTATGTCAGGTGAAGAATACAATGCGTGCAGTTCTGTGTTGTGTAACTTTCTCCATTCTCCTGTAACTTCATCCCTCTTTGCCCCAAATATTTTCCTAAGAATCTTATTCTGAAACACCCGTAGTGTCTGTTCCTCTCTCAAAGTGAGAGTCCAAGTTTCAGAACCATACAGAACAACCGGTAATATAACTGTTTTATAACTTCTAACTTTCAGATTTTTCGACAGCAGACTGGATGATAAAAGTTTCTCAACCGAATAATAACAGGCACTTCCCATATTTATTCTGTGTTTAATTTCCTCCCGAGTATCATTTATATTTGTTACTGTTGCTCCCAGATATTTGAACTTTTCCACCTCTTCAAAAGATAAATTTCCAATTTTTATATTTCCATTTCGTACAATATTCTAGCCACGAGACATAATCATATACTTTGACTTTTCGGGATTTACTTCCAAACCTATCTCTTTACTTGCTTCCAGTAAAATTCCCGTGTTTTCCCTAATCGTTTGTGGATTTTCTCCTAACATATTCACGTCATCCGTATAGACAAGCAGCTGATGTAACCCATTCAATTCCAATCCCTCTCTGTTATCCTGGACTTTCGTAATGGCATACTCTAGAGCAAAGTTAAAAAGTAAAGGTGATAATGCATCTCCTTGGAAGTGATATGACTTAAGTAGGGTAAAGGTTGGTAATATTGTGATACTAATAATATTATGATAGTTCTTTTTGATAATTTTTTACAATATTACTGAGCGAGAGGAAGATCAGTTTTTTACGGAAACGTATTAAGGGAATGTTCGTGGACAAGTTTCTGCACAAAACCGGTCCTTCTCTCGCTCAGTAAAATTGTAATAAAATTCTCAAATAGTACTATCATAATATTATTAGTATCACATTATTACCAACATTTACCCTATTTTCCACATAATCTTTCTCCTCTGAGAGACGAAAAACTTGTCATAGAAACAGATAGAACTTTACTAAAGAAGAAATCTGGCGACGATCTACATATTAGACCTAAATAAAGTATGTCACCGGTATACCTTAGTCAGTAGATACTAGAGATGGGACGAATATTATGGAACTGCTATTTTGAAACTGTTACAAAAATGAAATTGTTTCGAAATGAAACTGTTTCGTGTACCAATCTGTTCCAAACAGATTAAAGTTGCTTTCTATACTCTTTGGTTCCACGAAACATCTTGTTCTTTGTAACAGGTTCATAAAACATTTTCATGCAACATAATGTAAAACATGGTAAAACGTTACATGCTAATAGCTTTGCTGGCGCTACTTTCGACCTCTGCTTGAAAACGATACATCGATCTCGTAGGCCGCGAAATTCAATTTAACTAATCTCTTTCATTCCCTCCCCATTAACAATATTAATTAATACCGCGAAAATAAATTACTGGGTACAGATAAAGAAATACAGTATTACATAGGCCTAATCATATATTTAGACGTACACTAAATATTGTTTATACTATTGTAAGTTAAATAATGCGGGAAAACTTCAGTATATGGTTCCCTCATTGACAATTACCTTAAAATAGGTACTAAAAATTGTATTTGTGTTTGTCGAATATGAGGAATCGGTTACTGTAATTTCAACTTTCAAGCACGTATTTTTGTGCAACATAACCTAGAAGACTTGGAATGGGTGTCGTGAAAATGTAGGCTACAAGTATTGTACCGGTAAGAAACGTTGAAATTGTCTACGAATTTCAACCAATTATTGTATATAATTTTCTGAAACGTAAATGTTATGTTAAATAAATCATGCTGTGAAAGTTTCACACGAACTTATAAAATGTGATTTGAGATGTACGCCAATGAACAATGAAAACCTAAAAGTTTGGGAATTCCTTGCTTCAACATGTTGCAGTTGTCATTAGAATTTCTCAGAAGCTTGTTGGGATTTCTTTCCCAATCTGTCGAAACTGTAACACGGAACATGGCCGTTTGAAACAGGTACGCTACCTCGATCAGTGAACTGAAATCGATCGCAACAAATCTACAGATGCCTCTTACGAAACTGTTTTTTTTTTGCAACTGTTATTTTGGAACAGTTTCTTTGTCGAAACAGTTTCACTTGAAACTGTTTCAAAAAAATAACAGTTTAGCCCATCTCTAGTAGATACGTCTACCTTCTGATCCGCAGCTGCATTTGGGTATGGGTTGATTTCCGCTTTGGTTGATTATCTGATTGGGTTCTTTCTGAACTTTTCCCCAACTGCAAGGTGAGTACCTGGCAGTCACATGGTCAATTCTCAGCCTTATTTTCCCCATCATCAATACCATTGATGACAAGTAATTTAGTAGTTGATACAGCATCGTTAAATATCAGAACAAAAACATAATGATTGTGGAAAGCATGCAAGAACGAAGAAACGATACTACGCATTCCGATCTTCGGTTTATAAGGAAGTAATTTATTAACCATTCCGTGTACACTCCTGAGCTCTTCAAATTTGAGAAAGAAAATCCTATTGAGGACTTTCGCAAACGGGTTCGAAAACGAGTAGAATTGCTTCGCAAATGAGTCGCGTATTATTTCGCAAACAGGCAGCGTTTCTTGTTAAATCTCGCAAACGTGCTTCCCCTCATGTCACAAAAGCAGTCTTACCTTCGCAGCGTCTTCCGAACCAGCGTACAGTTTCTTGATAAGCTGAAGCATTTCGGGAGTGAAGCAAGGTGTGTAGTTTGTCCACCCTTGAGGCGATGTGAACACTCCTGATCTACGGCCTTCCCACCGCCCGTCGATGGAGCAACGCTTGTAAGCGAATTCTGAAAGAAGAATAAGAAAAAATTCGAGACATGTTCAAAACCAGGAAGCTCGTTGTAATAACATGCTAGTATTACCCATTCATTGCCCTCATCTCATAAAATCGTTGAAACAAAACAAATATTTTCATAAACTGATTCCTGTAATCGCCTCAGGCCTACGTGAGATTCAGAACGTTGTTTCAATAAACACATCAGGTAACGTAACTTTTTATTCCTTTATGATACAAATATAAACATTTTATTTTGATTCAGAATTAAATCTCTTAAGATTTTACTCCTGCGGTATTTTCAAATGACTGTCTATAGCATATTTATAGTGGTTCTGTGTGTGTGTGTGTAATGCAGCCTTGGCGAAAATGTGACTCGCGAGCACATTGTGGCTCACAATGATAGGTATGCATTTCCCTTGCTTCCTACCTCCTCCAACCCCCACCCTCTCACTCACTGGAGTCAAACTCCATTCCATTTGTATTTGTCTCTGACCTGCTAGTGGCGTATCGTCGCAATGTCTCTCTCGAAACCATGTACCTCTACAGAAACGAAAGTTTCAAGTAAGATGGGAAGACGTATTTTTTTGCTCCCAATATGATGAGAATATTAAATGTATGATTTGTTCACAAGTATTACGAGGAAACGGTTGTATAACACAAAATGACATTATACTACATGTTACTCATGAACTATTAAAAAGTTAAGTGCTATTATTATTATTATTATTATTATTATTATTATTATTATTATTATCAGCTGGCTACGGACTGGAAGGTCCGGGATTCGATCCCAGGTGGTGACAGGATTTTTCTCGTTGCCAAACTTTCAGAACGGCACCGAGGTTCACTCAGCCTCCTATAAAATTGAGTACCGGGTTCTTCCCGGGGGTAAAAGGCGGTCACAGCGTGGTGCCGACCACACCACCTCATTCTAGTGCCGAGGTCATGGAAAGCATGGGTCTCTATCTCCTTGCCCCCCAAGTGCCTTCATGGCATGTTACGGGGATACCTTTACCTTTCGTTTATTATTATTATTATTATTACAGTAGAATCTCTATTATCCGTGGTAATGCAGGGGGAGCACTGAACGGTTAATCGAAAAAATCGGATAATCTTTATCTTAAAATATTTTCGTACAGTAAGCGAATAATACTTGTACTGTCGTAATTTTCTGTGTGATCTTATGTTTAATATGCAAGGTAGTGGATCAGAAGTTCACTCATTCAAGTCTGGTTGTCAAGGGGCAAGGAAATTCGTTGCAATGTCTGTCAGCAAAAGGATAGCAATAGCAGAGGTCTCATATTGTAGATTTACATGCTTTATGCAACACTGATTTTCTTATTAAATAGCGCATGGTTGTAACACCAATCTCATGTTCTGGTGCGAGATGAGCCACAGTTTCTCTTTTTCCAAACTGCTCAATTATTTGCATTTTTGTCGATACTTAGCACAACACGTTTTCTTTTGACATTATGGAGTACATTTTATATAGAAGTTTCTGGTCACGAGACATAATCATATACTGGTACTTTGTCTTTTCGGGATTTACTTCCAAACCTATCGGTTTACATTTCACAAATTCATAGGAAGAATTGAACAGATATGTAGTGAAGATAATCCATGACTTCCAATAGTCCGCGAAAAAATAAAGGCGACAGTAAAGCTGGCAACTAGTGTAAGCTGGTTCCATTATAGACGTATTTGATAGAATATTCTGAGAGGGAACTTTACAGATTATGTGACAAAAGATCAATGGATACATAAATAGGCAGACGCACGTACTGAGGGAAACATAGTATTCTGTTAATTGGTGCCATTAATCTATAATTGATCAGACGAGAAAATCCGTTTCACACTTCTGTACACTCCATTACACACTGCGGCATTACAGACATGTACAGACCAATAGGCGGGTGCATCAACATCAGTTAATTTGAGCCATTATATAACGATTGTGAACTTTTAGTGGCGTTATATATGCAAATGAGGTGCACCAACAGTAACCAGTAGGATCGTGTAACAGGCGTCTGATAGCAGCAGTAATCAGACCTCATTAGTCAAGTCATTCCCGTTGGAAGCCAAACTAATCGCACCGCATTGTACCGATCGAGTTTTGTTGTCGATTCCTATTGCTGCGCCAGGCAGCTAACAAACAATCATTCTGATGGGGGCAGATTAAAAAGTTATTATTTTCTTCCACCATGTTAATAATGTCAAAGCAAGTGCTTAGACAAATTTTGACCACTCGAGCGCAGTTACTCAGCTTGTAACAATTGAAGGGTACAGGCAGTAGCGGCTGGTGGTCAAAACAATGAATGTGCTATAATTTCTATATCACCCTACTGTAAACACTTACATGTATTTATCTTAATTTGAGAGTCGTCTAGTGACGTCCATACGACGTTCCTTCGTACTGCAGAACTAATTGTCATTTACACTGGTGTTAAACCCCTCCATCTTGGACATCAAACTCTTTTCTATTGACAGTATTGCAAGAGCAGTGAGACGTTCCTGGGACAGTGTTCCTTAAAAACGTTTTTAATGCATTTCAAGCGAGAAAAACATATTTCTGGCTCAGCAGTGGTCATAGGTGTTGTAATCAAAATATTTAACAACTTCGTTACTTCACAGAATGTATCCTGTAAATTGTTGGAGACTATGTATTATAACAATTGAACAGACATCTATATTTCGGAAGTCGGGTCTTCCGTATAGAACTCCAAGTTATTCTGTAAAACACTTTTGTTCAGTATAATATTCAGTAGATTAGCTGTTGACAGGAACTTCAAATGGTAGATGGCAGCAGTAGTCGGACACGAATTACCAAATACACTGTAAATAGTTCAGAGGTCTTCCACAAACAAGCATTCTTTGTTACGCTTTACTTTTGCAATCTCCAAGCTATGTTGTGCTGAAGCTGACTACAGCACTTTCCCGCGTAAAAATAGCCAATCAGAGCGGTGATTTCAGCTAAGCACATGCGCATAATTGTCTACATTCTGATGTGGAGTTTTGAGTAGCACAAGGAAGCTCCTGAGGCACCAAAGAGCGAAGAGCGAAGACTAAACACTCTATAACGCGTCATGAACATAACCACGGGAAATTGTCAAATGACAGGTCAAATACTATGATATTACAAATACATTATTTGAGCAAAAATTATCATTATATATATTGAAATCATCATTGTGCTGTAGCACTGAAGCACATAACAACGGACCGGCCCTGGGTACAAGGTAAAAAGGTCAAGCTTTCTGAGCATGAGTATATACTTTTTCTGGAGGTATTTGAGTGGCTTAAAAAAGATATGTATCTTTGTTCTAGTAATACATTTTTATAATAATAATAATAATAATAATAATAATAATAATAATAATAATAATAATAATAATAATAATAATATCATTATCATTATTAGCTATTAATATTATTATGATTATGATGATGATGATGATTATTATTATTACTACTATTATTATTATTATTATTATTATTATTATTATTATTATTATTATTATTATTATTATTATTCTACAAAGTAAAATGTTCAGGAGAGTAAATTAAATTGTAAGTTCGACTCAGATCGTTCTTTCATACAGTGCTCAAATTTAAGCTCAGTGCTTCTCGGACACTAATCGTTAATTTTATTTTATTTACGTAAGTTATTTTACGACGCTGTATCAACATCTCAGGTTATTTAGCGTCTGAATGAGGTGAAGGTGATAATGCCGGTGAAATGAGTCCACGGTCCAGCACCGGAAGTTACCCAGCATTTGCTCAAATTGGGTTGAGGGAAAACCCCGGAAAAAACCTCAACAAGGTAACTTGTCCCGACCGGGATTCAAACCCGGGCCACCTGGTTTCGCGGCCAGACGCGCTAACCGTTACTCCACAGGTGTGGATCTAATCGTTAATGTTCAGTAATATTTTACATGAGAGAAAATTAAACGCAGACTAAATATGGGAAATTCCTGTTATTATTCCGTTGGAAAATTTTTGTCATCTTGCCTACTTTCAAAAATATTTAAAATTAGAATTTACATAATAGTCCTATTACCGACTGTTCTGTATGGCTGTGAAACTTGGACTCTCACTTTGAGAGAGGAACAGAGGTTAAAGTTGTACCAGAATAAGTTGCTTCGGAAAATATTTGGGGGTAAGAGAAATAAAATTACAGGAGAATGTAGAAAGTTACACAACACAGAACTGCACGCATTGTATTTTCACATAAAGTAATAAATTAGAAACATTAAAAATCCATACATTTGAAATGGGGAGGGCATGTAACATATATCGACGAATCCAGGAATGCGTATAGAGTGCTAGTTGGGTGACTTGAGGGAAAAATATCTTTGGGGAGGTCGAGACGTAGATGGGAGGATGCTATTGAATCTGATTTGAGGGAGTTGGGATATGATGGTAGGGACTGGATTAATCTTGCTCAGAATAGGGATCGATGGCGCGCTTATGTGAGGGCGGCAATAAATCTTCGGGTTCTCTGAAAGTCATTTGTAAGTACTAAGTAATATTTAACATGATGGTACACTCACATATTAGTTAGACTCTACCTATTGGTAGAAATGACTCACTTTTCACTTTTGGTGGGCCCTGATCTTTTCTCCCCTGTACCCTTCAATTTTGTTTAGGTTTTAACCTGGAAAATTATTATGTTAACTTAACGAACTGTTTAATAAATTGTTAAAGTTAGCATCTGTTCATGAAATAGTTTTAAATTTACTGTTAAATCAGTATAACAATTTGTTAAGTTTTAACAACTGTTGCTAAAAGAAACAGACAGACATTTGTTACAGCAGAGCACAAATGAGGATGGAAACGATTATTCTAATACCATATTTCATTCCCGGGATAGTAATCCGACAGGGGACCTGCAACGGAAGCTGTTGTACCTCGTGAAATAAACAGATACATAATGATGCATGGGTTGTGTACATCCATATAGCTATAAGCCTGATAACACAAATGTGAACGGTCAATGTAACATGCAATTATATACCTGCCTCATTTACATATGTAAATGGAATAATAAGTAATGTAATTCAATATTTACTTTGAGTATCGCAAAAAGCGATTTTATCACCAGGCGTCATTCTAAAAATATCCATGAAGCTTTTATAAATGTTGGAATATTCAAGGAATTTGTGTTGTAATCGATATCAAAAAAAATTATTATTATTTTTTACCAACGCCACCAGGTTGTCATTCGACATTTCTGGTCTCTCCTGGCAATGGCTTACTTGTAACCCACTTCTGAGGTTGGGGCGCTGCCCCGATGATATTATGATAGGATGATTATGAAGTGCCAGGAGAGGTCTTATACCTAACCCACGGACGACCACAGGAACATTCCCCTTTAAGGCAGAATTCCTATGTTCTTAACGGGAATCGAACCCGATCTCACGAACTGTAGTTAGAAGCTCTGACCACTAAACCATGAAGCTGGTCTCAACAGAATTATAGATTGGTTTATTTAGTAGATTTTAGTCTGTTCATCTGTCTTCCGATCGTCCTTTGTTTCTTAATCCTTTTTAATTTAGAATGAGGGTTGGGGAAAAAGGGTGGGTTTATATAATGCAGAGAGGCCTGCATCATATAGGAATGGGATGGCTGTGAGATAAAGGTGATAATAATATAAGAAATGTATGGCGTAATGTGAAGATGCGTTTAATTGATATCGAGAGGCAAGATATTGAGCTCCTATGTTCGGAAAAGTACTCACTACGTTTACAATCAGATCTCATTCTTCACTGGGGGAGGTGTGACTACATAAATTCTTGTAACAAAGACAGTAGAGCAGGTTTAGCGTGGCTAAGATTGGGGGCATGGAAGGGTAATAAAATTATAAACGAAGGAGAGCGCCTTTGTCCACTGTGCAGAGAAAAGGACTCCTATAGACCACCGAGTTAGAAAGAGAAGACTATAGAGTGGCCATGTTGTCCTGTACAGCGCTCTTTGCGGTGCCACCGCGAAACACGGCAGCTCTGAGCTAAGCGCCCACCTTTGTAAAAATTCGTCTGCTTACAATGTTGTATAACGGAGGTAAGAAGTACAATAAAACCAAGAAAAAACATGCCTGTTGTGTGTGCTGCATATAACTGCAATGTCAAAAGGAAAAAGACAACTGATATATCATATTTCATGTAAGTTTTATGAAGTTAAGTCCATAGTTTTGTTAATTAGCAGCATGTTTTTCATGCATAAATATGTAACAACGCCCGGCATAAACAAAATAAATGGTTCACTGGTAATGTATTTAAACTAAATACGGATAAAACCAATACAATTCCGTTTCATACCCAGTGAAAAACAAATAGCAATACAATATTAAAACTGTATTTCGACACCGGCATCCTTTATTTCTGCTCCTTCTGTCCTTACTGTTTATACAAGAAGACGATGAGCTGTAGCTTATAAGAAGTAGGCCTGTTTCGAAGACAAACGATAAATCAAATAAATGGTTCACTAGTAATAAAGTTAAACTAAATAAGGATAAAACCGCTACAATTCCGTTTCAAACCTAGTAATAGCAATCAAATATTAAAATTGTATTTCAACACTCGCATCCAAAATAACGCAAAACTCTGGGGTAGATCGTATTGTTGTTAGTATTTTGACTGGCAGGACATGAAAGAACATAATTGAGCACCCACGTGCAATAATGGGATAAGTATGAACATATTTCGTAACTACTTACCTCATTATTGTACGTGGGTGCTCAATTATCACTAATAATTATCTGTGGTGCCACAGCCCTTGAAAGGCTCAGACAGACCAGCCGGCTGTTGGCCTCACGTTCACATTTCGATAATAATTATACTTTACTGTAACAAAAAAACTGAAAGCGTGTTTTGTCATGTTTCATCCACGTTACAAGCTTGGAGCTAAAGGTTGTTTACTACAGATAGGGCCTACTTTCATTCTATATCTTATGGTACAGTAAATAGTTTTGCAACGTGTAGAGACTGGTAAAACAATTTAATAAAATCATCCGAATCATACTCGTTCATTTTATAGGCAATCTTGCAGGTCGTATTTAAAAGAACCTAGGAATATTAACATTTTCTTCAGTATATTTGCTAGGACTTCTTGTCGTACTACATGACAATTTTGCTTAGGTTATTCTTTTAAGCATTCCTTCTAGGAATAGCTCAAGTGTTTTAAATTTAGCGTACATAAGTTTAGATTAAGTTCCTAGCACGTATTTGACGAAATACTAGGTTTTTCCACTTCAGTTTAACTGATTTATGCAAACGAAATTAAGACAGCTGACGATTCTAATGTCAGTTATCACCACGCCCACTTTGTTTTGGGCGCATAAGTTCATTACCGACGGTCGTTCAATTTTCTTCAAACATGGCGGCGCAATAACCACTCTATATCTTTCTCTTTCTAACTCGTTGCTATAGACATATTTTATTACAGTGTGTCGAATTGAACATGTACGGAGAAAACCTCTACCACCCTCGATGCTAAGTCAGAATAGGAGTTCGCTTGCATATCTTGATCTCATGGGGAATAGAGAATGCGAACAAAAGACTGGATTGTTCCTCTTGAAGGCGAGACAATTAGAACTTCAGCTGTTGAAGTTCGTGATAAAGGGAAAATGGTATCTACCCAATTATACACTGTTATGTCTGTTTTAGATTAGGGTATGTTATATAACGTGTTTTGTTGTGCCATTTTCATTTTAATATGCGTGTTCTTTTAGAGAGTGGTTAGATATAATCATAGGTGAGGGGTGTGAAATCTACAAATCAGGACTTGTTTTAAGTATAAAGCAAGTACGGTCAGAAGACCCTTGCATTAGATTTTAGAGAAAATTTTGATAATATAACATCTGTATGTATAATATTACTCAATAAATCCATACTCAATAAATTTAGAATAATATGTTTGATAATTAGAGACCGGCATAATATGAAGACAATTTTGCCAAATATAAACTTTATTTTGGCAGTGTATGAAAACATCAAATGCCAATGCTAAAATATCTTCGTTCTTAAGCCATTTGGAGCAGATTTACATTATTATTTACAAATATACAGGACGAGGATTGGAATGAGGGCTGCGGGAGGAGGAAAGGTCAACCAAGGACAGGCAAGTGGACAGGACAAAGAGCAGAAGGTGAATATGTACTTCGCCATAGTCATCGCTATAATGCTGGTAATAGGAGACGTGGAGATGATCCCAGGACCCATAAACGACACCGAGACGACCAGCGTTAAATGTGGAAGCTGTAAGAAGAATCTAAGGGTAGGTGTTTTGTGTAACGGCTACGAGATATGATTTCATCTGGGATGTCAGAAAATCAAGACGTACCAGATCATCGAAGAAATCTGGGTATGCAGAGACTACGGAACAAATAGCTCGAAGAACGAACTTGACACACTTAGGGACGAAATCAAGACATTGCGTGAGAAACTGGAGCGGTCGGAACAATGAATAAAGGATTTAGGCCTAGAAGAAGAAAATTTGCGACTATGACAAAGGAAGGAAAAAGGAAGTGTGGAGTGCGTCGTAATAGGGGACTCGATCGTGAGGTATGTGGGAGAAAAAAACGTGGAACTGGAAGTGGAATGCTGTCCGGGAATATGAGTAGACAAAATGAAAGACGAGATACGAACGAGGAGATCTGAAGAAAATCATTCTACATGTGGGGACAAACGACGTGAGAAGGAAAAGCGTGGACTACATCATGGCGGACTTGTGCGATCTAGTACAGGCATGTCAAAACCCTGCACATTGTGCAGTCGCGCACATTGTGCATCTGTCTCTGTGCGATGTGCACACTCTATTCTCCTACCTGGAGGAGTGAATCGCCTTGGAGGGGAACGCGACAGGGCTATACAATACCTGCAACAGCTTTTGTTTCAGTAACACAGTTTCAGTACGACTGACGATTTGGCTGTGTCTGTGAATGAGTTATGATAAATAAAGTGAGTTCACAGATAACGGAGAAAAGAAATTACGAATCATATAACATAACTGTTATATTGTTTTCCTCAGCCAACAATAATAATTATTTTAAAATGAAAGGCTTTTATCAGCCTATGTCGAGGTAATAGTGTTGTGAGGTGACAATTTAGATCAGATTAGTAAAGTTCTCAAAATATGATATTGCCAGCGCTTATTTCTTAATCAGTACTCTGACGGCAAAACGAACTTGACAATGGCGTTGTTTTGGAGTCTGTGCTAACACAGCCATCAAAGGTTAGACGACTTACGACTTTCATTTCATAAACTGGTAAGTTATGAGAATATAGTGAGGAATACATATGAGGCTCTTGAGGTTGTAAGGAGAGAAGAAAACAACTATTTGCAAGGCGGAAAATTTTTCTGGAAAAATATATAATGGCAAATTTTCCATCTCACGTCACAATATTAATTCAATATACTTATATTAATAAATCTTTAAATCTGACATAAAGAGAATATCGTCGCTTCACAGCTTGTGAACTACACTTTTAATTTATTTGAGTAACGCTCCCAACTTTTCGATATATATATATATATATATATATATATATATATATTGGCATACAGCAAAGAAATGATTTCAGTGTAAAAACTTCACAATGTCCTACTGCATGTAATTAATTATTGGGAGTATAATATTTTCTTCAATATTTGTGTACCGATGGTCACAGTAAATAATAATGCTTGACGAACAATGAAAGAGTGGGGTCTATTACTTTAAAATAATTAGTACCTAGTACGTAAAATGAAATACTTGTTCGTTTCTTGTTGTTTCGAAATTACTGCAATTTTTTTTCTTCAAATACTGTACAAAAATCATATTAATAAATTATGCTTTACAAACCACTACTTTGTGAAGTATAACTGAGTAAGCCTAAAGTTTCTAGTATTACAATTGTCAAATATAGACACTGATAATAACTGTGTTTTTTCGTTCTGCTAACTATGTTTATAATGTCCAAATGTCTATTTAATCCAACCGTAGAAGCGCAGAATAGATTATTGTACACCCCTCCAGCTAAGAACGGGTAGGAGCAATGCTTGATTGATGCAACCTGCACAGACCGGCGATCCGCGCACATAACTGCACATTTAGAGTCTGATTTCTGACATGCCTGATCTAGTGTCTTCTATGAAGAAACGGTATCCGACGGCGGACATCATCATCAGCGGGATCGTCAGGCGTAGCGAAGTCAACTGGAGAAAGGTGGGACGTGCCATTTCCTATTCTATGGTAGTTTACAGCAACTTTACAAGCAGGAGAGCAAGTCATGCGTAGTACACTGCATTTCCGAAAAACACCCTGTGAATGCTCCTCATATACTATGAGATGATGTTATTGTAATGGAGAAATTGTGAAATGACAAAGATAAAAGACCTCAAAGTGTGTTACAAACTCTTAAGATATGCTAGAGACCGCATTCTGGTGCCATTTGATGAGAAAGGCGTCATTCAACTGTCTGAGCTTCAGCTGGTCGTTTGAGCATTTCTGTGTCACACTCATTTACGTCATACTGTTATTATCTGACAGGTTGTTGTCATAGCAACGTATTCAATGTTATAATATTTCATTTTGTCTTAAACAAAACCTGTCAAAAACAAAATTACGATGTGTTTATGCAGCTTATTGATGGGAATTGAATCGAATGAAATTTGTTTTTGTTTTGTCATGAAGGCAATCAGTGTGCCGAAACGTAGGATTGCGTAGTTCTGTTGAACTGACAGGTGACTGGAGGAAGCTATGTAACAGTTTGTGTTGATATGTAGTCTGTTAGTCAAAGCTTCATGATATGTTAGAGAAGCGTAGGTTTACTTAGTACTGCCTGTTTGAACAGAATACAGGTAATTTCAAATCAATCACGTTTGACAGTGTGTATGTTTCCCATCGGCCAATATTGTGTTAGTGAAGGGAAGTTTGTGGAAGTTGTAACTCATATTTGAGTCTTGGCTTGGCTTCCAAGAACCGGAAATCTGAAGAGGGGAACCTGAGCCCCCAGGATTTCATCCCTGACGGGGACATGACTATAATCAAGTAGATCTTTGAGGTATGGTATTCAGTCTTGTTGGCTGAAGAGGAAGGCATGTTCTTCTTCCATCCGTTAATTACCAATCCACTATTATACAGTAGATTTAACAAGAATGAAATTTAAGTACATACAGTATTGCAGATAAGAGTTCACTTATTTAAAGTGAAAATTTATTCCAGTCATCAACATTTTAAAACTATAAATGATAATACCAGATGGACCATTTAAGTTGAATGGATATCAGGCAAGGGTAAACGTGATCAAGGATGAGAATGGTGATTTGCTTGCAGACGGTCATTCAATCCTGAACAGATGGAAAGACTATTTTGGACTACTAAATATAAATGGGCCAAACAGAAATGACTGGGACGAAATTGAAATACAAACTGCTGAGCTATTTAGACCCAAACCCACACTTTTTGAAGTCGAAATTGCGATAGAAAATCTGAAAAATTATGTCTACAGGTACGATCAAATTCCAGCAGAATTCATACAAGACAGTGGAAACGCATTACCTAACGAAATTTATAACCTTGTACTTGCTATTTGGGAAAAGTAAATTGTACCAGAACAATGGAACGAGTCCATAATCATACCTACTGTATCTTTAAGAAGGGGGCAAGACTAACTGTAGTAACTTTCGATGAATATCGCTTTTGTTGACGTCGTACAAAATTTTGTCCAATATTCTTTTGAGAAGATTAACTCCATATGTAGATGAAATTATTGGGGATCATAAGTGTGGTTTTAGGCGTAATACATCAACTATTGATTAGATATTTTGTATTCGACAGATAATGGAGAAAACATGGGAGTATAAGGGTACAGTGCATCAGTTATTCATAGATTTCAAAAAGGCATATGACTCGGTTAAGAGAGAAGTTTTATTTGGTATTCTTATTGAATTTGGTATTCCCAAGAAACTAGTTCGATTAATTAAAATGTGTCTCAGTGAAACGTACAGCAGAGTTCGTATAGGTCAGTTACTGTCAGATGCGTTTCCAATTCACTGTGGGCTAAAGCAAGGAGATGCACTATCACCTTTACTTTTTAACTTTGCTCTAGAGCAGGCCTGCACAAACAGCGCTCAACGAGCGCGCGCGCTCCTTCGGAGCGGGAGAGTGGTGTTTACCGCTCGCCGAAATGGAGAGGAAGATACGTCAGAATGACATAGACTTGCTATGGGTAGAGGAGAGGGAAACGACCACTCAGTTATCTAGTGGAGTGCAGTGTGTAGGCCTATTCTCAGTAACTGTTTCACGTTGCTTACCTACTGCTACAGTAGGCTACAGTATGGAGGAATCTAAAAGACGGAACATAACATTTAACATTTAACGTTTTACAGCTCAAACTTATTGATCTTCAATGTGACCTAAGGGCTAAAGATCGTTTGAGTAATACTATTAGCCTGGTTGAGTTTTACAAGGCTAAACATTAGCAATAATATCCACGACTACACAGGCTGGCTGTGAAAATGATTGCTATGTTTGGCTCAACATTTATATTTGTGAGCAACTATTTTCTATAATCAACTTTAATAAAGGCAGACATCGAACATCTGTAACTGATGTTTCATTACGATCAGTAGGCTACTGTTCTTTTCAGCTGCCAACAGCATAAAACCTCGTTTTGATGTATTGATAAATAAAAATATAACAAAATGATATTGTACATTTAAGTAGCTATAGAATTTCTATTATTTCTGTAAAATAAATATTTCTTTATTAATTAATAATAGTCCAAGATAGTTTTGCAAACACTGAACGGGAATTCATTTCATAAACACTCTTACTAGTACTGTGGTTCCTTTTATGTATATTTTGTGCGAGATCATCTCTTCTTCCAGTTCACCCTTATACAGAGCGCAGCTAATATCTGCATTCCGCTCATGAGCTGTGAGCCGGCTCGGAGAGCGCAAACCTTGTTCAGGCCTGCTCTAGAGTATGCCATTAGGAAAGTCCAGGATAACGGAGAGGGTTTGGAATTGAACGGGTTACATCAGCTGCTTATCTATGCGGATGACGTGAATATGTTAGGAGAAAATCCACAAACGATTAGAGAAAACACGGGATTTGTACTGGAAGCAAGTAAAGAGATAGGTTTGGAAGTAAATCCTGAAAAAGACAAAGTATGTATATGATTATGTCTCGTGACGAGAATATTGTACGAAATGGAAATATAAAAATTGGAAATTTATCTTTCGAAGAGGTGGAGAAGTTCAAATATCTTGGAGCAACAGTAACAAATATAAATGATACTTGGGAGGAAATTAAACACAGAATAAATATGGGAAATGCCTGTTATTATTCGGTTGAGAAGCTTTTATCATCCAGTCTGCTGTCAAAAAATCTGAAAGTTAGAATTTATAAAACAGTTATATTACCGGTTGTTGTTTATGGTTGTGAAACTTGGACTCTAACTTTGAGTGATGAACATAGGTTAAGGGTGTTTGAGAATAAGGTCCTTAGGAAAATATTTGGGGCTGAGAGGGATGAAGTTACAGGATATTGGAGAAAGTTACACAACACAGAACTGCACTCATTGTATTCTTCACCTGACATAATTAGGAACATTAAATCCAGACGTTTGAGATGGGCAGGGCATATAGCACGTATGGACGAATCCAGAAATGCATATAGAGTGTTAGTTGGGAGGCTGGAGGGAAAAAGACCTCTAGGGAGGCCGAGACGTAGATGGGAAGATGATATTAAAATGGATTTGAGGGAGGTGGGATATGATGATAGAGACTGGATTAATCTTGCTCAGGATAGGGACCAATGGCGGGCTTATGTGTGGACGGCAATGAACCTCCGGGTTCCTTAAAAGCCAGTAACTAAGTATTACACGTTTACTATGTCATACTACTTTTGATCAATAAAAGGTACTGAACGACGTGTTTAAACTAATTTTGGCTGCCTATCCTACAGTTTTTATCACCTCCCTACCATTTATTTTTTATCACCTCCCTAGTTTTTGTTTGCTCTCAAACATATTGCCCTGGCCATTCTGTCTTCAATGAAGAGATTCCTCTTGCTCATATGACGGAATAGGATTGACCTCTGTGCTTTCAGCCACAGATGACGTGCAACATGGCGATTTCAAATGAACATTAATTATTTGAGTCGTTGGACTAATATTTGCTACAAATGTATGAATTATCTGCCAGTGTTACTCAGTTACAATGTTGGGAGTTTCATGTTAAAATTATCGTGAATCAATTAGTTAGTCGCCATACTAATTTGATAGTACCCGCGGCGCTTAACTGCCCGATATCTGATGCCATGTAAATTGAAACCACCCATACTTTTCCCCCTGTGTCGCTATTTCATGTAAATGAAATTTTACTGCCTTGGCTACTACCACAAGGAAACTACACTACTTTGTTGTCACTCAAAATCAGTTTATTATACGAGGAAATATCTGAAATTTATTATTTTTTTTTTACTCCAGCATTATAAATAGTCTTTATCTTTAGTGAAAATCGTGCATAATATGCCAAATTATTGTACCAGAGCAGTAAAACATTACTATGCTAACTAAAACGTCATAGTCACCTCGGTGGTTTCGAGGCTAGAGCACTGGACTTATAATCCTGAGGACCCGAGTTCGATCTCCGGTATACCTGTGATTTACACCTTGTGTTGGGCAAGCCCGTGATCCAGGTAACACTTTTATAAATTAATAAATATATTCTATATAATAAAAATAAATTACAATGTGTGCAGTTCTGTGTTGTGTAACTTTCTCCATTCTCCTGTAACTTCATCCCTCTTAGCCCCAAATATTTTCCTAAGAACCTTATTCTCAAACACCCTTAATCTCTGTTCCTCTCTCAGAGTGAGGTTCCAAGTTTCACAATCATACAGAACAACCGGTAATATAACTGTTTTATAAATTCTAACTTTCAGATTTTTTGACAGCAGACTAGATGACCAAAGCTTCTCAACCGAATAATAATACGTATATCCCATATTTATTCTGCGTTTAATTTCCTCCCGAGTGTCGTTTATATTTGTTACTGTTGCTCCAAGATATTTGAATTTTTCCACCTCTTCGAACGATAAATCTCCAATTTTTATATTTCCATTTCGTACAATATTCTAGTCACGAGACATAATCATATACTTTGTTTTTACGGAATTTACTTCCAAACCGATAGCTTTACTTGCTTCAAGTGAAATTTGCGTGTTTTCCCTAATCGCAACGACAAAAATAAAATCAATGTTTGCAATGGACGAAGCTTTCACTACAGATGGAAAAAATAGTAATGTGTCAAGTGTGCGGTAAAATTGCCGGGTGCTCTATGAAATCACAACTGGAGTGTCTTACCTACCGTATACCTGCCAGATATTGATATTCAGTTTATTTTTCTTACATAAATATGTACATATTTCAAACCTTGATATTACATAAAAATCCGGTCCCTAGTTATGATGTAAATGTTAGTGGCGGACCAGGGTCCATTTGCCGCGAATTTCAAGGTCGAAAATTTTAGAAAGGAAATTGATGTCAGAAATTTTTTTACCCAAAAGGAATAATTGCACAATAAGTCTTTCAGATATGTCTAACTCTATACCAAAATTCACTGATTTAGTCAATCCATTCCGGAGTAATTAATTTTTTTCCACAAAATATACCATTTTTCAATAAGTTTTGTTCCTTTTCTTCTTCTTCTTCTTCTTCTTCTTCCTATCACGTATTAAGCCTGGTGGTCTGTTACGGTCTCACTCCATCGTTTCAGTCCAAAGATCTTGTTCCTAAGGGGCGGTAATTTAGTGCTTGGCGTGGTATTCTTGTTCCAGGCATCCTGAGCATACAGTAAGAGATTTTCATTTCTGTCTATAATTTTTAATTTTCTTTAAAATTTCATCAATGTTTAATCATTTCAAAATATCCTAATTTTTATTCTTGTCTAATCTAATATAGCCAGAAGTTCTTCTTAAAAACTTCATTTCATTGGCAGTGATTCGGTGTAAGAAGTTTCATAATAAATAGTTATTATAATATAATCCACAGTTTGGAAGATGGACAGATTGGGTTTGCAGTAAAATCTTCACTTTTCACAGGCATTTGGTCCCTATATAAACACATAAGTATAAGGACAGGCGTGAAACATCACTTATGGAGGGGTGTCCTTAAACTTTTGATAGCGGCTGTAAGTCTAAGCTGACGTTCCCACTCGTAACGGTTGCGTTATGTCCACAGTAACCAGATTACGATAGGAGTCGGGCGTTGGGAGGTATAGAAGTGCAAAGCAAAGTAAAACAAACATCCCAGGCACCGCCCCTTATGGAATTGCTGCTGGTTCTGGAAGCGCCTGGGCGCCCTGCGGAAGGGAGTGGTAGTGGCAGTTGCCACAGGCACATAGCACAGCACATGCAGTTGTTCAGAACTTGTACAGTAATCCCCCGTGGGAGATAAGTTCCGAAACCTGCCTCGAGTACACGAAACCGGAGATAATAGCGGACATGATACAGACGGTAACTCAGCGTCTACCCTGAATAGGCCTATTATTACATTAATTATACCTTCGCAGCAATGATTGTCGGGATATGTCGAACATTTCAGGTCTGTGCTCAATTTGATTAAAAGCAGTTAATCGCACAATCAATTCATCCCTGGAGTCAATTGAGTTGGCGTACACGACATTCTTCACATGCCCTTCAGAAAAAAATCTAGGGGCGTTAAGTCGGGTGATCGTGCTGGCCACGCAACAGATCCCGCATCCCTGTACATTTCTTCCAATATGTGTTGTTCTCGTGATCGTACAACCAGGTTGAAATGCGGTGGACGCCATCATGCTGGAACCACATGTTCCTGCACATCGCAAAGGGTACATCGATCACGAGCAGTGGAAGCATGTGCCGAAGGAGCTCAAGATAAATTTCGTAATGTAATCACCAACACCTTTCTTCCCACCATAATCTGAACACACGCTCTCGCCATGACACAATACTAACACCTCTTCATACTCATCCTCTTTCACAAGAAAGAATCCAGTATAGGGCAGTTTAGAAAGAATCCAGTATAGGGCAGCTAAATTTGTTAAAGGTAAAAGAGAAAATGGGAACGATACGATAAAAGAACTTAAATGGGAAACTTTGGAAAACAGACGTAGGAAAACTAGAATAACATCATTGTATAGAGCACATCTAGGTCAGAAAGCATGGGTAGACATAACGGCTCGGTTACAAAAGCCAACGTACTATGTTAGGAACGATCATGATTTTAAAATCAAATCTAGGAAACAGAAAACGGATGTAGGTAAATTCTCATTTTTAAATAGAACTATAAATGATTGGAATGACCTACCTGCAGCGGTCTTTGAGGGCTGTCCTTCCTTAAGGAGATTCAAGAATAATTTAAAGAGTTGTGTATAAAGTGAAAATTAAAATTAAGGTGACATTCAACATTTAATTTTTAAGGTGACATGTATTTATCTAGCCTGACGAGTTTACTTCCTTGGTTTGAATTGTAAATTATTTAAAAATAGCGTGTAAGAGGGCCTTAGACTAGAAATGTTTAGTTTAAATGTAGTTCTGTTTATAAGTATGCATAAGAATGCAATTATTTGACTTATTTGAACTGTTGTATCAGTGAAGCGAGGTGAGTCAGTGAAGTTATGGTTTTACAGTGCAGTGAACAGTTCCGATCAGTGATAATTTATAGCGTCAATGAAATGTGTTCTATAGTGTCAGTGAAATGTGTTACAGAGTGTCAGTGAAATGTGTGCTAAAGTGTCAGTGAAATGCGTCATAGTGCCACTACAGGGAATGAGATGAGAGTTAAGTGAAAGACTATTAAAAAGTTATGTAGGACCTATACATAATTATGTAGGTTGTGTTGTAAAATTAGGTGTTTTATTTTATGTTTATTATTATTGTGTTAAATTGTATTGTGTATTCTTATTGTATTGTGTATAAAATTGTATATGTGTTGTAAACTGTATTATGTATTGTAAATTTTATTGTGTATAGCTTATCATTTTAACTGTGTATTGTTAATATTGTATATACCACTGCCACCGGGTGCTTGCCCACTTGCAGTGTAAATAAATAAATAAATACATACATACATACATACATACATACATACATACAATAGTCCTGCCAAGACTCTGGAATTCGCTACCTGCTAGCATCAGAAACTGTCGAAATAAAATTGAATTCAATCGCAAACTTTCTAGGCACTTGGTCAGTAGTTGAGACTCGTTCAGATATGGTTTCTTGTAAATAGTTCTCTTATTTTATCACAAAATATTTCAATATCCGGTAAATTCATCACTACATAATTTTATTATTCTAAGTTTAATTTGTACTCCAGTACAAAAAAATATTTGTTCTTAACTTCTACAATAAATTGTCTAGCCTTTATTAATCAGCTAATATTTTCGTACTTCGATTTTTATTGTAATTTTAATTGTAAATTTAATATTAATTGTAATATAATTGTAGTTGTATTCTTCATATATTAGTTGTAATCTCTTTGTAAAGGGGAAGAGAAGGCGTAATAGTCTCATATCTTACTTACTTACTTACTTACTGGCTTTTCAGAAATCTGGAGGTTCATTGCCACCCTCACATAAGCCCGCCATTGGTCCCTATTCTGAGCAAGATTAATCCATTCTCTATCATCATATTCCACCTCCCTCAAATCCATTTTAATATTATATTCCCATCTACGTCTCGGCTTCCCTAAAGGTCTTTTTCCCTCCGGCCTCCCAACTAATACTCTATATGCATTTATGGATTCGCCCATGCGTGCTACATGCCCTGCCCATCTCAAACGTCTGGATTTTATGTTCCTAATTATGTCAGGTGAAGAATACAATGCGTGAAGTTCTGTGTTGTGTAACTTTCTCCATTCTCCTGTTTTCTCTTCTGTAGGGGCATGAGCATTTATAACTACGATATCGCACCATCTACCTTTAAGTACTAAATACGATAACCTATCACTGATAAATTCGATCTTTTTTACTGCTGATTTTATTCTTTTATGAATAAAGAATCCTGTTCCTAATTGGTGATTATTGTTTCCTTCCCCATAATACAACAAATAATCTCCTATTTGTGTTATGCCATTCCCATCTAACCTAACCTCCTGTACTCCCACAAAGTCTATTCTATATCTAGCTAGTTCTTTTGCTACTAATGTTACCCTTCCTGTTCTATATAGACTTGTACCATTCCAAGTACCAAATCTCAAAACCTTATTCCTTTGCTGTGGTCGTGCCAGAGAATCAGTCCCATTCCGAAGCTTATTTGAAGGATTCGTAACAAGCTGTTTTTTACGGTGTTGGGTTGTTAGCCCTTCGCCCAACCCCCAAGCTGGAGGACCACCCCTCATCGGCTGTCCGCGACTTCTTATTCAATATATTCGCACCTACCCTCCATATCTGGAGGCCGTCTCCTCGATCCGGAACCTGAGGACGCGCCATGCCGTGGCTATAGGGACCCACAATACATGGGGTCTCATATCTACCAGGTTAAATAAATAAATACTAAATAAACAATTCTACCCCTGAATGCACGGTAAGCCTTTGCTGGCGACAGATCTGAAATGTTTCTACCGCTTTGTTAAAAAACTAATTAAATAAAAATATAGCTGAACCTATAGTAGTGAGTGGTCCTTTCTTAAAGAATTATGTGTCTTCATATTTTGTAGTAATGACTGGTTTTGTATTCGCGTTTGCATGTTCATAAAATATTGTTCCTCTTGAAAGGTTCGTTATTATATTCTTGTTCGTTCATGAACAAGTATGCAATGTATTTAAAATTCCCTGAGGTGGTTTGGTGGTATAAATTATCAGCTTGTTACGCAGGCGGTTCGGGTTGGAATATCGGTCAGATCTGGGATCTTTCATTGAAAAATCCATAGTGGCACTTGGGCGGACAAGGTCGGAGTTGGGAATTTTTCTCGCCGTCAGTCATTTCCCCACGTTAGAAATCAACAACAGAGAAGATTGAGATACTGAAGATGATAGTATTTGATGACAAAGACGTATACAACAAGAGATATGGCCATGGATGGGCAACTCGTTCTTACAAAGTGCTAAAAGCCTTGAAAGAGAGAAAGACAGACGGAGCCAGCCGCAGCAGTTACAAGTTGTTTGCAATTTCGCTGGAAAAGCAGTTCATTGCCACTGTGTGCTCATGCAGGTGGTCGTGATTCTACTCCATGATTTGAATTTCAGAATGACGCATGATACAATAATTATAGTGATTTTAGACAGACTGTACCTAAGCACACATAACAAAATTACATTATTTCCTAGCTTGTAAATTAGTTTAGTACTGGAAACACAAACTGAACACAACCTTTTCAAGATACAACAAACACAACTTCAACGCTTATTATTTATTACTGCGCTATTTGTTAATATTTCTTATTATAAGTCTTATTTGGAACATAGAACGCGAGAATTTTCAAGTCCTTATACATTAAAGAGTATTCCTCTGTTCTCAGAAAGGTAATAGTTTTATTCGCAAATTCAAGGAAGTATTTTTCACATGTCACGGCAGATGAAATAAACTTACTACTAAGCTCTTTCTGTACATTGAGACCTTTTATACTTCTTTCTTGTATTAAACTCTGACTCAAGCATATACAATATATATGGAACCAAGGAGTATATTTGGAAATTCTGACTTAGGCAGCATTACGAACAGTTCGATCTTTACTAAACCCTTTACTGTGTTTATTTGTAACATAAAATCTGCAGTGCTAGGGAAAAGTGGCATAAGTGAGTTTTCACAAACATTTTTTATTAATTTATTGACAACTTACGGAACATCTGCTCGCTTGGGAAAAGAGACATAAGCATTTCTCCCATTACAATAATTCATACAGAAGAAAATCAAATCGACATAAACCAGTGTGAAGACAGTTTTTTTCCTTCGCCTGTAAAATTAACATTTTTGACTTGTGCCACTTTTCCCGAGCACTACAGAAATGTCATACTAAGAAAGTGTAATAGAACATAATACAAGCTTTGCCTCCCTTCTTAGTGAAACCTGTCTCTCTTTCGACTCATCATTAAAGGGAAATGATCTGGGGATTATATTGTTTTTCACTTAAAACGAGCCGCCACTTACTGCAGACGCGAGCAAACTTGTATACAGACACTACAGTATAGAGTCCGTTCTACCTGCATTGAGGATGTGTTCACAATTCGAGAGCACGAGTTGCCCACCCATGGATATGGCCACTTTTTAAAGACACTCGTACAAATGGGCCAACTATTTCTCAATTCTCTCATTTTCTGTTAAGAATCTTTTTATGGTTGTTTTATTGATGGCGGGTACTTAACTATTAGTCATTCCCCCATATGACGCTCTGTGTAGACCAATTTACCGACAGAGTCGTTCCCAGTATTCGCCATAGGAGGCCAGTCAGAGGTACGCCGGGGATCGAAACCGGGTTCACAGGATTATAAGTCTATCGCTCTAGCGACTAGATCACCGTGGCTGTTTGGTGTTTATGCCATCAATAAAACTGTTTATAACACAAGGACTAACAATATATATCAACAATGAAATTGTTATCATAGTTACCATAATAGTAGTGCTTCTCTATCAAACAAATGAAATATTGCATAAACAATATTCTTTCGGAAGATATTATAAAGTTATAGTGCATTATTTAAAATGTACTCGATAACGTCGTAACTCGCACAACAATAGTCACAAAAAATGTTATTTTCATAAAAATAATCCTCTCCAAATACAGGGACATCATTTTATTTTTACTAACATTTCTAATATTAACCTGGCTAAATCTTTGAATTAACAGTTGAGAACCGGAAACACTGTTACCCCCTTCCACGACTGGAGTTCGATGATATTGGCTTAAAATACAAATAAATCACTTTACTAGGTATAGGAGGGAAGAAAAGTAGTTAATCCATTTACGTAAAGTAGGAAATATCGCGATTTTGAGTTTGATAATAATTTTAATTAAGTTTTTCTTTAATCAAAATATAGTACTGTATTAACACGAACTGAGCTATCAAGTCGGACGTATTCATTAGCAGTGTACTTTACACTGTCTACAGTACATTAGCGTACAATATAGAGAATGAAGTTAAATTGAAAAATAATCATAATATGAATATTTAAACACAAATTTGAAAATAGTGGCCGTTCATTTCGATACAGGCTTCAGTTTCTTTTTGCATATTATCGCACTATAGACTATTGTACCTAATTCCAATTAGCAGTTTCGTCCTTCGTACTAGTAACTCATGTTTAAATAATTCTGTACCTACTCTATAAAAGAGTACCTTACGTACTGTAAATTCAATCTTCACTTCTGTCCGATCAGAAAAGATAAAATTACTCTGACATGCTATCTACTGTCCGTCTGAGTGGTTTTGTCGCAGGGTCGTAGAAAGGAGGGAAATCACGTGACATTTAATTAATTAACGAGGCCTTTTTATTTAAGTTATTTTAAACGGTTGCATAATATTACGTAGACGTCCAATTTCTAACAGAAATTAATGTTTTCAGAAAAGAGCTAAGACAGCCCAACCACTAACCTTTAGAGAGGTAAGCAAAAGCGGATGGGGGAAATGGGGATGCGACATAGGCAAACGGACGACAGTACCTGTGCGAAAATATGATTCAATGTTGAAAGCTCTTTCGTCACTGGAAAACGCGAACATATTTCTGGAACGTACTATACTCACTAACTCAGTACTGTTTGTGTTTATTATGACCGTGAGGCGACTTTGACTGTATACTCTTGGTTCTGTGTTGAGAACGGTTGGAAGTTTACTAGTAGACGGGGTGGGAGTGAAGTACATTCAAAAACTCAGGTACAATAAAAATTGAAGTAAAAATAAAATGATGTCCCTGTACAATATTTGACGTATCTGAGCTCTTTGTCCAAAATGCTCTGGTTCAGTTTTGATTATAATTACGTGTTACTTTCAAAAAAACCCTGTGTGTATCGTATAGCGTCTACCACCGATGTCATCTATCATCTAAAAAAAAAAAAACGAAAGCGAGAAATAGCAATATGGTGGACGTCCGATTCGGTGTTACGGAAACACAGGAGATGCCCCATTTTTCGAGACGGAGACGATAATGAAAAAAGGAAATGGCAGGTTTTAGCGGAATTACGAGGGAGAATTGGTAGAACATCAGAGAGATCCTCAGAACCTTGGATTTGTTCACCATTAATACAGGGACATCATTTTATTTTTACTTCAATTTTTATTGTACCTGAGTTTTTTAATGTACTTCATTCCCACCCCTTCTACTCCCACCCCTTCTCCACACAGAACCAAGGCCGCAGTACTGAGTTAATGTTTATAGTACGTTTCAGAAATATGTTCGCGTTCTCCAGTGACGAAAACTACCAATATTGAATCATATTTTCGCACAGGTAGTGTCGTCCGTTTGCCTACGTCGCATCCCGATTTCCCCACCTGCTTCTGCTCGCTCCACTGTAAATACTGGTGGCTGGGCTTTCTTAGCTCTTTTCTGAAAACATTAATTTCGTTAGGATATTATGCAACTGTTTAAAATAAATTAAATAAAAGGGCCTCGTTAAGTAATTAACTATCACGTGGTTCTCCCCCTTTCTACGATTCTGCGACATAACCACTTGGACGGACAGTAGATAGCATGTCTGAGTAATTTTATCTGTGCGGGTAGGGCAGAAGTGAAGACTGAATTTGCAGTACGTAAGGTACTCTTTTAGAGGATAGGTACAAAATTATTTCAACATGAGTTAGTAAGTATGAAGGACGAAACTGGTAGTTGGAATTAGATGCAATAGTCTATAGTGCGACAATAGGCACAAAAGAACTGAAGGCTGTATCGAAATGAACGGCCACCATTTTCAAAAATGTGTTTAAATATCCATATCATTATTATTTTTCATTTTAACTTCATTCTTTATATCGTACGCTAATGTGCTGTAGACAGTATAATATACACTGCATAATGAATACGTTCGCATGGATAACTCAGTTCGTGAGTAAAAACACTTATTGTTAATACTGTACTGTATTTTGATTAAACAAAACCTAATGAAAATTATCACACTCAAAACCGCGATTTTTCCTACTTTACGTAAATGGATTAACTACTTTTCTTCCCTCCTGTACCTAGTAAAGTGATTTGTTTGTATTTTAGGCCAGTATCATCGAACTCCAGTCGTGGAAGGAGGTAGCAAACGGTGTTTCCGGGTTTCAATCATTAATCCAAAGGTATAGCCAGGTTAATATTAAAAATGTTAGTAAAAATAAAATGATGTCCCTGATACAATTCTGTCATCGCCGAGATATGAACTTGAGGTCATGGTCGGCTTAAGCCAGCGCTCTGCAAACTGAGCTATTAAGCCTGCATTCCATTCCGTTTTCCGATAGCCGACTAATGTTTAGAGGGAGTTGATGTAGGGACCGGCTGGCTCGCCTGCTCGAAACCAGAATACTCTGAACACTTTATCGTATAATTGGTGTGGGTTGGGAATGCGCCCGGCCGGGGGGTTAGCGCGATAGGTAATCAATGGTCGCAGCGCCACGTCATAGTGCCCTACCCCAAATAACATAATATAGTTATAATGTCATTATAGGAGATAAATATATTACAAATCTGTAGCATAGTAGAGGAAGCAAGACCTGTCCTGTGACCTTATCATGTACCGTGGCTATATCACCAATGTGTATCGAGAGAGAAGATAAGTTCTAGTCTGACAAGCAAACATTTTTTTCTTCCACCAAGTTAATAATGTCAAAAGAAGTGTTTATATAAATTTTGGCCACTCGACCGCAATTACGAGGCCGTCCAGAAAGTGACTTTCCCTGGGCCGTTTACAGAAAAAAAGCTCAATTGCATGAAAAAAAATATTGAAACAGATACAGCAATTGTTGCGCTATTTGTCAGCATATCTCCCACTGGAATTGAGACATTTGTCATACCATGGGATCAATATTTGTGTCCTTGTGTCGTAGAAGTCAGCTGCCTGGGATCGGAACCAGCGTTTAACAGCCGTCTGCACCTCTCTGTCGATCCCATGACATGACAAATGTCTCAATTCCGGTGGGAAATATGTTGCAAATAGCTCAACAATTGCTGCGACTGTTCCAATAACTTTTTCCAACGAAATTGTGTTTTCTTTCTGTTAAAGGTCCCTGGCGAAATTATTTTTACGGCCCTTGTAATGACGGTCGAGTGGCAAAAATTTGTATAAGCAGTTCTTTCGACATTATTAACATATTGAAAAAAAAATAATAACTTTTTTATCTGCCTCCATTAGAATGTTTGCTTGTGAGATTAACTTCCGTGTCCTGAAACAAACTCTCTTTCTGATAGCTCATTCTTCGCCTCTCGTATAGCTCACATGCCAGGTCTTGCTCCTCATCTGTAGTAACTGTTAGAAATTAATTTATTGATGATTCCATCTGTAGATATGTTAGTATTTTATTCAACGACGCTTCCATCTGTAGATTAGTATTTTATTTAACGACGCTTCCATCTGTAGTTGTGTTAGTATTTTAATCAACAACGCTTCCATCTGTAGATTAGTATTTTATTCAACAACGCTTCCAACTGTAGAATAGTATTTTATTTAACGACGCTTCCATCTATAGTTGTGTTAGTATTTTATTTAACGACGCTTCCATCTGTAGATTAATATTTTATTTAGCGATGCTTCCATCTGTAGTTGTGTCAGTATTTTAGTCAACGATGCTTCCATCTGTAGACTAGTATTTTATTTAACGACTCTTCCATCAGTAGTTGTGTTAGTATTTTATTCAACGACGCTTTCATCTGTAGATTAGTATTCTATTTAACGACGTTTTCATCTGTAGTTGTATTAGTATTTCATTTAACGACGATTCCATCTGTAGTTGTGTTATTATTTTATTTAACGACTCTTCCATCTGTAGTTGTGTCAGTATTTTATTTAACGACTCTTCCATCTGTAGTTGTGTTAGTATTTTATTTAACGACTCTTCCAACTGTAGTTGTGTTAGTATTTTATTTAACGACTCCTCCATCTGTAGTTGTATTAGTATTTTATTCAACGACGCTTTCATCTGTACATTAGTATTTTATTTAACGACGCTTTCATCTATAGTTGTGTTAGTATTTTATTCAACGACGCTTCCATCTGTAGATTAATATTTTATTTAACGATGCTTCCATCTGTAGTTGTGTTAGTATTTTATTCAACAACGCTTCCATCTGTAGATTAGTACTTTATTTAACGACGCTTCCATCTGTAGTTGTGTTAGTATATTATTCAACGACGCTTCCATCTGTAGATTAATATTTTATTGAACGATGCTTCCATCTGTAGTTGTGTTAGTATTTTATTCAACGATGCTTCCATCTGTAGATTAGTATTTTATTTAAAGACGCTTCCATCTATAGTTCTGTTAGTATTTTATTCAACGACGCTTCCATCTGTAGATTAATATTTTATTTAACGATGCTTCCATCTGTACTTGTGTTAGTATTTTATTCAACAACGCTTCCATCTGTAGATTAGTACTTTATTTAACGACGCTTCCATCTGTAGTTGTGTTAGTATTTTATTCAACGACGCTTCCATCTGTAGATAAATATTTTATTTAACGATGCCTCCACCTGTAGTAGTGTCAGTATTTTATTCAACGATCCTTCCATCTGTAGAATAGTATTTTATTTAAAGACGCTTCCATCTATAGTTCTGTTAGTATTTTATTCAACGACGCTTCCATCTGTAGATTAATATTTTATTTAACGATGCTTCCATCTGTAGTTGTGTCAGTATTTTATTCAACGATGCTTCCATCTGTAGATTAGTATTTTATTTAACGAGTCTTCCATCTGTAGTTGTGTTAGTATTTTATTCAACGACGCTTTCATCTGTAGATTAGTATTTTATTTAACGACGCTTTCATCTGTAGTAGTATTAGTATTTTATTCAACGACGCTTCCATCTATAGATTAGTATTTTATTTAACGACACTTCCATCTGTAGTTGTGTTAATATTTTATTCAGTAATGCTTCCATCTGTAGATTAGTATTTTATTTAACGACACTTCCATCTGTAGTTGTGTTAGTATTTATTCAACAACGATTCCATCTGTAGATTAGTATTTTATTCAACAACGCTTCCATCTGTAGATTAGTATTTTATTTAACGACGCTTCCATCTATAGTTGCGTTAGTATTTTATTCAACGAAGCTTCCATCTGTAGATTAATATTTTATTTAACGATGCTTCCATCTGTAGTTGTGTCAGTATTTTATTCAACGATGCTTCCATCTGTAGATTAGTATTTTATTTAACGATTCTTCCGTCTGTAGTTGTGTTAGTATTTTATTCAACGACGCTTTCATCTATAGATTAGTATTCTATTTGACGACGTTTTCATCTGTAGTTGTATTAGTATTTTATTTAACGACTCTTCCATCTGTAGTTGTGTTAGTATTTTATTTAACGACGCTTTCATCTGTAGTTGTGTTAGTATTTTATTTAACGATTCTTCCATCTGTAGTTGTGTTAGTATTTTTTCAAAGACGCTTTCGTCTGAAGATTAGTATTTTATTTAACGACTCTTCCATCAGTAGTTGTGTTAGTATTTTATTCAAAGACGCTTTCATCTGTAGATTAGTATTTCATTTAACGATTCTTCCATCTGTAGTTGTGTTAGTATTTTATTCAACGACGCTTTCATCTGTACATTAGTATTCTATTTAACGACGTTTTCATCTGTAGTTGTATTAGTATTTTATTTAACAACTCTTCCATCTGTAGTTGTGTTAGCATTTTATTTAACGACGCTTTCATCTGTAGTTGTGTTAGTATTTTATTTAACGACTCTTCCATCTGTAGTTTTTTTTTTTTTTTTTTTTTTTTTTTAATTTTTCGTAATATTTATTTATTTTATTTATTTATTTAATAATAACATACATAAAAACGTTACATTAAAATACCCCGAAAGAGCAAAGCTCGTGTTCGGGGACAGTTCCGTTACATAGATACACATACTTTGTAGACAAAATACTTAAGAAAAAAGCTCACATAAAGATTGTAATAAAATTAGTAAATAATAATACTAATAATAACTGAGTGAAAAAGAGACGATGTTTAGATTGATGGATTAATATTAAATTATTATTAGTAGTATAATTAGTGCAGGTCATGTTGACATAGTAACCAAGATAAAATAGAAAAATACACTTAGGATAGAAATAAACTTGTTTTACAATACATGGTACATAATATATATATATACAGGGAAGTCTGTCATATAAATTTTTAATTCTGGATCTGAAAATTTCATTGCTTAAAGTAGTCAATTCTGGATGAAATTTTATTATCGAATTATATAGCCGTGGACCATAATTTGTACTGTGTAGTAAAGCAGCAGATGTGAAATATTTAGGTTCAACTAATTTAAGAATTTCATTTCGTCTCGTATTATGAGCATGTGGCTGAGCTACAAATTTCGTTCTATTTTTATGATAGAATTTCATTAAAGAGTATTCATAAATTTGGTCAATTCTAAAAACATTCAATTCAGAATGGATCAAATTTGTTGGATAATCCAGTCGCCTTTTCAAACAAATTTTGATTATACGTTTTTGCAACATAATTAGAGGAAAAAGAGCAGTTTTTGTAATGCCTCCCCATCCAATTATACCATATTGGATAACAGATTCAACTAGAGCCAAATAAACCAAACGTAATACGTGAGTAGGCAAGTAATGGCGAAGGTTTACAAATTTGTAAATTGTTTTACGTATTCTGTTACATAAAAAGGTGATTTGTCTATCCCATTTCAAGTGCTGATCAACAATAATTCCCAGGTATTTCACATCTACAGATTCTTTCAGGCAAGGGCATTTACAGGTTGTAGAGAGTTTACAAAATGAGTTGTGGATTATTAATTTTAAATGAGAAAGTGATTTCAATTTGTTCAATCCAGAGACTGTTAAAGAAAATGGCACCAAAGTAGTTTTAGTTATATTTAGAGATAGCAAATTTGCATCAAGCCAGTTTTTGATAAAATTTATACCTACATTGGCATGTTTATAAGTGTCCTCCCAAGTTAAACCACTGAAAATCACCACCGTATCATCAGCGTAAGAATAACAGGAGCCATTATGTACTTTCAAATCAATGTTTAATAAATCATTAATATATATTAAAAATAGAATAGGACCTAAAATTGTTCCCTGAGGGACACCTATATCAATATTTACATTTTCACTGATATTATCATCAATTTTGGTTACCTGAGTTCTTTTGTTTAAGTATGATTGAAATAACTTATGCGCAATACCCTGACTCCTATATCAAATAATTTGTCCAGAAGTAAACGATGGTTCACCGTGTCAAAAGCTTTCCTTAAATCTAAGAAAATCCCTAAACATTTAGAACCGTTATCCAACTCCTGCATAATTTTACCAGTGACTTCAATAATTGCGTCATCCGTAGATAATTTATTTCTGAAGCCATACTGATGTTTGGAGAGAATTTCATTTTTCTCTAAGTAATTTACTAATCTGTTTTTAAACATTTTTCTAATATCTTTGAGAAGCTAGAGAGCAAGGATATAGGTCTATAGTTATTCAGACTTTTTCTTTCCCTGACTTATGGACCGGTACAACTACAGCATTTTTCAGAGATTCTGGGAAAACTCCTTGGGTGAGACATAGATTGAATACATAAACAAGCGGTTTTAATATATGTTTAATGATAATCTTTAATGTGTTATTTGTAATTTTGTCGATTCCCGGTGAGACATTATTTTTTAAGGATTTAACAATATTATAAATTTCTTCTTCGGTTACTGGTGATAAAAACATGGAGGAAGATGCGTGCTTATTATGGCCACTGCAATAATTTTCGTGTTAAATGCCGATTTGTTGATGTTCGATGCAATGCTATGTCCTACTTTTGAGAAATATTTATTAAATTCATTAGCTATGTCTTTTTTTTTTAAATATTTCTCCCTCTTCATTTAAAATCTCTGATATGATACTATTTTGGTTCACATTTACGTCTGTGGCTTCATTAATAGTTTGCCAAAATTTCCTAGGATTATTTCGATACTTCTGAAATTGAGATTGATAATACTGAGTTTTCATGTTTCTTATAATAAGAGTTAAAGTATTTCTGTATTTTTTGTAATAATTTATTAGATTTATATTATCAGGTTCTTTTCTAATATTTCTGGCTAATTTGTCTCTTATACGGATTGACTTAACGATACCTGTGGTGATCCAGGGTTTTATTTTTCTTAATTTAGAAGATATTTTAAAGTAAGATACATCTGTGCTTATGTCTATATAATTAGATATTAAATTTTGGAATACTTGAAAGCACAATTCAGCATTTTCACAGTTAAGCACGGAATCCCAATTTTCTTTTCTATAAGCGAAATTAGCTTATTGTAATTTATGTTTCTTTTTATATGGAGAGGATACTGAGATGTATTAGAGTTTTTAATTCCAATTTCGAATAATGCAATAACTGCATAGTGGTCGGTAATAGCACTACACAAAACAGCAGGTACAAATTTCCAGTTACTCTTTGTTTTAAAAATATGTGATCAAGGCAAGACTTAGAATCAGGCCGAGTGATAGAGTGTAAAAATTTGACAAAACCATATTCGTGTAAGATATTCATGTACCTATTGCCAGTACTGTCTAATTTGTCTTCTAGAATTTGTATGTTAATGTCTCCAACAATGATTTGATTGCTTGTGTCTTTAGAATTAAACAAAAATAGTTCAAAATTGTCTAAAAATTCATTTATACAATTGTTTGGGGATCTATATATCGCCACAATGGAGAATGGAGTATTATTACATATAAAATTAAGATGAATAGAATTACATTGTGGGATATCTACATGTACTATTGTGACATCAATATTATTTTTGCAGTAGACAACTAAACTATCGCATTTATTATATTTATTCGTTTTGACAAACTTTTTATAACCTGGTAAATCATAGCCAGAGTCATGATTTAACCAAGCCTCCGTCAATATAATGAAGTCGAAAGGATTATTAAAATTTTGCATAGTGGCACAGAATTCCAGGAAATGTTTATTTAAGCTGCGTATATTTAAGTGAAATAATTTAAAATCGTGTAAATTGTTACCAATGTAACTGTTGCAAGAGTTAAAGTCTTCCAAAACTGCTGTGCGAGTGTTATTATTAGCGGAATAATAATTTAGCTCATTTATTAGACAATCCATTGTTTAGAAATATTAACATTAAAAAGGATAACAAAATCAGACAGTAAGACAATTACAATGTAATTAAGTCTTGGAAAGAATTTATCTTATAAGCAGGGCTCGTTTCATCCTTACGAATAAATACCTTGCAATCTCTCGTCCATACAAAACGGTACCCTTTCTGATTAGCTGCCTCTCTTGTTTTGTTTAGTAGGTCACGGGTGGCAATTGTCAAATGTTCACCAGCAGTCAGCCTCCCATCAGGTAGCAAAGGGTTGATCCTTTGTAGCGGAATTCCTGGGCCTTCTGGGTGTTTCCTCGCTTCTAACTTGAATTTCTGGAGCCATGTGTCTCGACTAATTCTTTTGTTGAATCTGACGACAATAGGCTTCGTCTTGCCGGGTTTTGCAGGTAGCCTATGTACAACACTTAAGTCAGCGACAAGCTCCGGTCCTCCGATGACTTCCGAAATATTTTGGACAATCATAGGAACGGATTCTTCCGGAGTTTCCGGAATCCCAAACACCAGTAGATTGTCTCTACGCGTGTACTGCTGGAGTTCATTTATTTGTTTCCACAAGAGTTCATTTTCCTTTTTTAGATCATGCACTTGCCCCTGTGTTGTTTTCAGATCTTCTTTCGTCTTACACAGCTCTTCGCTAAATGCATCAAACTTGTTTGACATGAACTGAACTGATTGCTGTAATGCACTTATCTCCAATTGTATACTTGATTTAAACTCATCAAACATTTGTTTTAGAGTAGATATTACTTTGCTGTCTCCACTCGTTGTGTTAGTATTTTATTTAACGACTCTTCCATCTGTAGTTGTGTTAGTATTTTATTTAAGGACGCTTTCATCTGTGGATTAGTATATTATTTATCGACTCTTCCATCTGTAGTTGTGTTAGTATTTTATTCAACGACGCTTCAATCTGTAGATTAGTATTTTATTTGACGACACTTCCGTCTATAGTTGTGTTAGTATTTTATTCAACGACGCTTCCATCTGTAGTTGTGTTAGCATTTTATTTAACGACATTTCCATCTGTAGATTAATATTTTATTTAAAGACGCTTCCATCTGTAGTTGTGTTAGTATTTTATCCAACGACGCTTCCTTCTATAGATTAGTATTTTATTTAACGACACTTGCATCTGTGTGTGTGTTAGTATTTTATTCAACGACGCTTCCATCTGTAGATTAGTATTTTATTTGACGACGCTTCCATCTGTAGTTGTGTTAGTATTTTATTCAACGACGCTTTCATCTGTAGATTAGTATTTTTTTAACGACGCTTCCATCTGTAGTTGTGTGAATATTTTATTCAACGACGCTTCCATCTGTAGTTGTGTTAGATGTTATCCAAAGAAGCTTCCATCTGTAGATTAGTATTTTATTTAACGACACTTCCATCTGTAGTTTTATTAGTATTTTATTCAACAACACTTCCATCTGTAGATTAGTATTTTATTTAACGACACTTCCATGTGCAGTTGTGTTAGTATTTTATTCAACGACGCTTCCTCTGTAGATTAGTAGTTTATTTAACAACTCTTCCATCTATCTTAGTTGTGCTAGAATTTTATTTAACGACGCTTCTTCTGTAGCTATATAACTATTTTATTCAATGACTCTTGCATCTGTAGATTAGTATTTTATTTAACGACGCGTCCATCTATAGTTGTGTTAATATTTTATTCAACGACACTTCCATCTGTAGATTAGTATTTTATTTAACGACGATTCCATCTGTAGTTGTGTTAGTAGTTTATTTAACGACGCTTCCATTTGTAGTTTTGCTAGTATTTTATTCAACAAACTTCCGTCTGTAGATTAATAGCTTATTTAACGACACTTCCGTCTTAGTTCTGACAGAATTTTATTTAACGACGCTTTTTTCTGTAGTTATGTTAGTATTTTATTTAACGACGCTTCCACCTGTAGTTGCGTTAATATTTTATTCAACGACGCTTTCATCTGTAGATTAGTAATTCATTTAACGACGTTTCCATCTGAGTTGTGCTGGAATTTTATTTAACGACGCTTCGATCTGTAGTTGCGTTAGTATTTTATTCAAAGATGCTTCCGTCTATAGTTGTGTTAGTATTTTATTCGACGACGCTTCCATCTGTAGGTTGGTGGTTTATTTAATAACAGTTCCATTTGTAGTTGTGTTAGTATTTTATTTAAGGACGCTCTCATCCGTAGTTGTGTTAATATTTTATTAAACAGCTCTTCCATCTGTAATAATTCCCAATTCAGTGGGTCTTAATAATGTACCCAAACGGAGAAAGAGTAGGCATAATATCGAATACGCATGTATGTGAATATAGACAACACAAAGCTCAAACAAAGGCAATACAAATATCTACGTCAACTCGTCCTATACTACGAGCATATTATTGACAATGTAAAGTTGTTTTAATGGAAAAGCTAATATTTAATGTTTTTAACGTTGATCCTGGAACCAACGGACCCTAATCATTCTTTTTTTTGCCTATTTACTACATTTCTATGTAGTGCAAGAGGTCATATATGTTTTAATTAATTCTAATACGGAAATCGAGCCACGGGCAGCTGGATTGAGAAGAGTCCGCACTTTTCACTGAACTGTAATTGCAGATTCAAAAGATTACACTGGAGTCAAATCCTAGTTTCAATGTGGGGATCGGCAGGTATCTGAGCTTGACCTTTGCTGGGTTTCCCATTGCTATGACATCACTTCGAGGAAGGAAATGTTACAGCTCTCATTGGATTCTAAGTCAGTTTTTCGTTGTCTGAATGCCCATTAATTAGTTGGGAGTAATTAGTAGGGAGTAACGGTTTGTGTGCATCTTCAAAGGAAAACCCAGCGCGACGAAATGATGTCCAGTTTCAGATCTCAACACTAAAGTTGTCGTCCCATACCACATGCGGGCCTGTGGGCTTACCTACTTATACTACAGGGTGCTTGTGTGTGGCTTTTAAAACGTGACTTGAATTACTCCACCACTACCCATAACGTGCACGTACAGCATTTCGTTCCGATTACGGAGAGAGTACTGGGCAATTCACCTCATTTGCGACACCTGTCTAATATTTCTGCAGTAGACTGTTCTCTATGGACAGAAATCAAATGGACTTCCTGCAAAGGAGATAGCTCCACCTTTGCAAAGTTGTGGAAAACAACAAACATATTCAAAAAAATTAAAATATTGACTGATGTCATTTCCTTTTCCAGAGTATATTGTAGGTACCTAAAAGTTTCATTTTATCACTCACTCTTTTATTATAATCAACAATTCAGCAGCGATAAAATATACAGAAATAATGCAGCTACTTCCTTTTTGGGATAAAATTGGATATAATTAGTCACAGTTTGTAATGAACACATATATTGTGCAAATATCATAAATTACAACACAAGATATGGGATGTAGAGTCGCCCTCGGTAGCGTAGTTGGTACAGCGCTGGCCTTCTATGTTCGAGGTCGCGGGTTCGATCCCGGCCGAGGTCGATGGCATTTAAGTGTGTTTAAATGCTACAGGCTCATGTCAGTAGATTTACTGGCATGTGAAAGAATTTCTGAGCGACAAAATTTCGGCATACCGGCGACGCTGATATAACCTCTGCAGTTGCGAGCGTCGTTAAGTAAACCATAATTTAAAATATATATATATATATATATATATATATACACAGAGTATTTAAAAATACGGGGCATAATTTCAGGTATGTATTTCCCACATGTAGACAATCAAAATAGTTCATTACAACATGTGTCCGGAAATGCTTCATTTCCAAGTTATAGCCTTCACAACATTGAAATTCACCGGAACGTTTTTCTTTCCGCAGGTCGTTGTCATTAAAGAAGATGTTCAAAATGTCCACCTCCTGCTTGAATACAGACCTCACATCGATGTCTCATTGACCTGCGAACACGATCCCAAACTCCAGGAGTATTGCGTATGTCCTCAGAACATGCCACAATTCGATTCCGAAGGGATTCCAAATCAGGCACCGGAGACGAATAAACCAATGATTTTAAATGGCCCCACAAGTAGATATCGAGAGAGTTCAGATCAGGTGAGCGTGGAGGCCAAGTAATTGGGCCACCTCTACCTATCCATCGATCAGGAAACCTTCGATCCAAGTACCGGCGAGCCGTACGACTGAAGTGTGCAGGAGCGCCATCATGCAAGAAGTGAATGTGTTGACGATTGATCAGTAGAGTGTCTTTCTAAAACATGAGGTATGGTGTTTTCCAGGAAGTTTGTGTACGCCTGCCCCGTAAGTCTGTTTACAAGTACATGGGGTCCAGCTAATCGATCACCAATGATATCGGCCCACATGTTGAGGGAGAACCGCACCTGGTGATGAGATGGAACAGTTGCACGTGGGTTTTCATACGCCCATACATGCTGATTGTGGAAATTTGTTATGCCATCTCGTGTGAACTGTGCTTCATCTGTAACTAATACTAAGGCAGGAAAGTTCGGATTTACGCCACACTGCTGCAAGAACCACTGTCAGAACCTAACTCGTGCAGGGTAATCTGCTGGTGACAGGGCCTGTACACGTTGCAAATGATAAGATACAATTGATACTCTTTCAACAGTCTCCAGACAGTCGTATGAGGAACATTGACTTGCAACGCTACCCTTCGTGTGCTGATAGAAAGAGTCATGTTCACAGCCTCCAGAATCTCCTCCTGTACTTCTGGAGTTGTAGATCTTGGTCGTCCCCTTCCCAAACCAGAAGAGTTAAATTTTCCATACTCGCACAGACGGTAATGGAGACGTACAAATGTCTTCCGATCTGGACATTGTCGCTGTGGGTACCTCTCCTGCAGCATTGCCGTCCGCCTTACCGTACATGAAGTGTATCTCTGCCAGCTCTTGATTTGAATACATGTCGCACAGTCTAACGCCTACACAACACTGAATGTAACCTTCGCCTCGGAATGAACTGTCAGAGTGCCCTCTTAATGTCTCCTTTGACGGCAACGACCTGCGGAAAGAAAAACGTTCCGGTGAATTTCAATGTTGTGAAGGCCATAACTCGGAAATAAAGCATTTCCGGACACATGTTGTAATGAACTATTTTGATTGTCTACATGTGGGAAATACATACCTGAAATTATGCCCCGTATTTTTGAAGCACCCTGTATATATATATATATATATATATATATATATATATATATATATATATATATATATATAAGTAGAGAGTCAACCGTAAGTAATGTCATTGATTTCAGAAGGTTACACTTTGAGATATTTCAAACAAAAAGAATTAATACAATTTTGTTAGTTTTTGCTTCTTTTTGGAGATAAAAATTGTTTTGTATGAAACATTACATGGAGTGTTTTGGGAAAGTCATAGTTTTAATTTCCAATATACTCAGTAAGAGAACAGTGTAATATAATAATAAGTGATTGAAAGAATTTTAGTTTTGTCCTTTAAACTTGAAGAAATTCGATCCGAACAAATTTAACTTTTCAAAATTTTTTTTCCGAACAAAAAGTTACATTTGTTCGGCTCAAATTTCAAATATCTGTTGTAGTACATCTGATACTTTATTCACATATCTAGACCTTTAAATGTGCAGAAATTTTATCTGAAAAAAATGTAAATATCGTTCGGAAAAAAAATTTTGAAATGTTACATTTGGTCGGATCGAATTTTTGCATTTAAAGGACAAATCTAAAATTATTTCAATAATTTATTAACATAATACATTGCTCTCTTAAATTCACTGAGCATATTAGGAATTAAATCAATGACTTTCACAAAACATGCAATGAAATGTTTCGTACAAAACAATTTTTATCTCGAAAAGGAAGCAAAAACGAGCAAAATTGTATTACATTTTTTGTTCGAAATATCTCAAAGAATAACCCTCTGAAATTAATGATATTGCTTAAGATTCGCCCTGTATAGATCGTATGCGGAGACTAAGAGGAAGGGGAAAATAGGGACATTGGAGAATGTTGGGTTTGCAGTGAAATATCTACCCTAAGGCAGAAAACTATGAGTTATATGTAGACAGTGGATGCGGGGTGATTTATCGTTGAATGTAAGTGCACATTTACTATATGTTACATTTTTTTTCATTCCGACCATTGCCATTGGTTGAACAGGTTTTAAACGTAAACAGACAAGTCAACATGCTACAGTCAGAAGGAAAAGAAAAATAACGTACTGTAGTACTGTAGCACATACCTTGCAAGTTCAGTCCTCGTCATCATTAATGCAATTACCAGCGTTGCAGTAAACGACGATATATTCTCGCAAGTTGTCGAAGCTGAATCGTCTTCGCCTATCGCTTAAACAGTTTTTGTATCGAGAGAATTTCTGAAGAAAACCTCTAAAATAGGGATCACTCAATTTCTTTAGAGGAATATTTGTACTGAGCATCATGTTGCACGTGTCGTTAGACTCGCACAACTAAATGATGATGATGATGATGATGATGATGATGATGATGATGATGATGATGGTGGTGGTGATGATGATGATGTTGATGATGTAGATGGTTCCTCAGATTTCATTTCAACGCATTTCCTGTGCGATGTACTGTTGCAATGTTTCTCTATAGCCTGAGTTGTTCTGGTTTTTATTTCAATTTTACATACATTACACACAATATTGCCTTCGTTAATAAATAAAATGTCACTCTCAGACTTCTTAATTGCATTTCGTATCTCTGAGTGAATTTAACGTTTTGCCATTATGAATGGATAAGCACAACATATTCAACGCGTACTAAATACTTGAGCAGGATAACACAACTGCACACATTGCGTTGCAGTGTTACTATGAACAGATCGGGGTTCATTCGTTTTGTACGCTGCTGTACTCGCCAGGTACACAAAAGACGGACGGCGCAGCACGTGCCATATACTCTGATACGAAACAACTTCACTTTTCCTTAAGTCATCCCGCATCCACTGTCTAATTATATGTCACAAAATAATAATAAAATGTGTTGACTTTATCACATCTCTTGGGTCAAGCAAAGAGAAATTTACAGCAAGGGATTTAAAAGAAAAGACTGACATATCCACATTACAGTACGCCGGAAATCAAATTTTAGTACGCTGTCGCTGGATTATTAGTTAACAGCGGAAGAGTATAGCGGTATAATTGTATTACAGTGTGCGTGAGTGTGGTTTGTCGTGAAACTTCACAAGCGGATAAATTGCTGTCACAACGGAAAGAAACAGCTGTTGTGGGCGTGGCAGTAATCCAATGCATTCCCATTATCAAAATGAACAGATCCCACACATCTCAATGCACTAATTACATGGTTGACGGCCTCTTTTTACACGTCGCAAACAGGAACATCATTGTCATAAATCCATTGTCCATTTCCACGGTAATTAATTTTACTGTTACCGAAACAAGGCAGCAGAAGATACCAATAGGCCTACTAACACGGCGCCTCCAGGAGCTCAGTATTGGAAAGCCGGATTTTCATTCCGCGAACACGTGGTCGACTCTCAGTTTTGTAGAGAGAGGAACTAGTGGTAGACCGAAGAATGAGGATTTTTCCTATGTTAATCTGTTTCTCTGAATATTACGAATTACATTCCACTAAAACACTCCCTTCCACATTATTTTACATCTCTCATTTAATCACTAAGTATTTTTAAACGATTGAATGAATGAATGAATGAATGAATGAATGAATGAATGAATGAATGAATGAATGAATGAACGAACGAACGAACGAATGAATGAATCAATCAATGAACCAATAAATAAATTAATCAATGAATGGATAAATGAATTAATTAATAAGTGACTGAATAAATAAATAAATAAGTAAATGAATGAATAAATAAATAAATAAGTAAATAAATAAATGACCAAATGAATAAATAAGTGAATGAATGAATGAATAAATAAATAAATAAATAAGTAAATAAATGAATAAGTAAATGAATGAATGAATAAATAAATAAATAAGTAATGAGTAAATAAATAAATAATTTAATTAATTAATTAATTAATTAATTTATAAATAAATGAGTGAGTGAATGAATGAGTAAATAAGTAAATTAATTTATAATTTAATGAGTGACTAAATAAGTAAATAAATGTGGGACTAGAATAAATAAATGAGTCAATAAGTGAATAAGTGAATGAGTGCGCGAGTGAGTGACTGAGTGAGTGAGTGAATCAATCAATGAACCAATAAATAAATTAATCAATGAATGAATAAATGAATTAATTAATAAGTGACTGAATAAATAATTAATTAAATAAATAAATAAATGAGCAAATGAATAAGTAAATGAATGAATGAATAAATAAATAAATAAAAAATAAATAAATAAGTAAATGAATGAATGAATAAATAAATACGTGAATGAGTAAATAAGTAAATTAATTAATTAATTTATTTATGAATAAATGAGTGAATGATTGCATAAATAAGTAAATCAATTAATAATTTAATAAGTGACTAAATAAATATATAAATGAGCGACTAAAATAAATAAATGAGTCAGTGAGTGAGTGAGTGAGTAAGTGAGTGAGTGAGTGAGTGAGGTGAAATTCTTAAACGGAACACTGAGAAGTCCCAACTTCTTGTCCAGCTTACCTATCGTCGGTTTCAAAATTTCTCATCTTTCCACAACTTTAACACCCATTCTCAACAAGAAACTATTAAGGTAAGCGTGTACTACATCGTATCGTACCCATCGGACGAATCGCAAGGATCGGAAAAAGACAATCTTTGCTGTAATTGATATGTAACCGCTACATCGTATGGCACGCATCGGCTCTCGGCAAATCCGTCCACGTTTCTTGGATGAGCAACTTTTCCGATGCGTGCGATCATGGTCTTCTTTAATAAATCAATTTTAATTGCTCAATTGTTACTATTATGTTGTGCCATGTTCAGTGTCGCGCCAAAATGGCAGACGGAAAACTTATTACGCTTGTAGAAAATTGCGAAGAATTATATAATTTGAGGCATTCCCATTACAGTAATCAAGTCGTTTCTTACATATATATTATGTAACCAATATCTCTTTTGTTTCTTCCTCTTCAATTAAGACGCATGAAGCAATTACACATTCCTATTCGCTAACACTCATAATTAATAGACCTAACCTCAAACTCCTCAGCAATGTCAATATCGTACGACGTCATGTTTTAAACAGCTGATTCCGTTGCGTGCGATTCGTACGAAGAGTGCGATACGAAGTAGTGAACGCTTACCTTTACTCTTACACCTAAGCACAGAACATGCTGTTATTCTCAATCTTTCACGAAATCTCCAGCTCTCTGATCTGGAATCTTCTTCGTACCGATATTGGAACCTATCGGACGCAAATTGCATTTTGACGTGTCAGTTACCTATCCCAGTAAAGATGAATATGAGTTTAAGTATATTATCACACTTAGAAACAACGATCTGAATGGCGCAATAGGTTAGTGTGTTCGACTGTCATCCGAGAAGTTGGATGTTCGATTCCACCAGGGGGCAAAATATTGTATGGTTTCGGTATAATAATTACGTATTCTAGTAAAGATGAATATCAACTTACGTATATCAAACATCATTACAGTGGCCTCCGTGGCGCAATAGGTTAGCGCGTTCGGCTGTTAACCGAAAGGTTGGTGGTTCGATCCCACCCGGGGGCGAAATTTTTTGGTTTTGATACATTCAATATGTATACTAGTACAGATGATTATGAGCTTACATATATCAGAAAGCATTGTACCGGCCTCCGTGGCGCAATAGGTTAGCATGTTCGGCTGTTAACCGAAAGGTTGGTGGTTCGATCCCACCCGGGGGCGAAACTTGTTTGACTTTGATACATTCAATATGCATCCTACTAAAGATGATTATAAGCTTACGTATATCAGAAAGCATTGTACCGGCCTCCGTGGCGCAATAGGTTAGCGCGTTCGGCTGTTAACCGAAAGGTTGGTGGTTCGATCCCACCCGGGGGCGAAATTTGTTTGATTTTGATACATTCAATATGTATCCTACTAAAGATGATTATGAGCTTACGTATATCACAAAGCATTGTACCGGCCTCCGTGGCGCAATAGGTTAGCGCGTTCGGCTGTTAACCGAAAGGTTGGTGGTTCGATCCCACCCGGGGGCGAAATTTGTTTAATTTTGATACATTCAATATGTATCCTACTAAAGATGATTATGAGTTTACGTATATCACCAGGCATTGTACCGGCCTCCGTGGCGCAATAGGTTAGCGCGTTCGGCTGTTAACCGAAAGGTTGGTGGTTCGATCCCACCCGGGGGCGAAATTTGTTTGATTTTGATACATTCAATATGTATCCTACTAAAGATGATTATGAGCTTACGTTTATCACAAAACATTGTACCGGCCTCCGTGGCGCAATAGGTTAGCGCGTTCGGGTGTTAACGGAAAGGTTGGTGGTTCGATCCCACCCGGGGGCGAAATTTGTTTGATTTTGATACATTCAATATGTATCGTACTAAATATGATTATGAGCTTACGTTTATCACAAAACATTGTACCGGCCTCCGTGGCGCAATATGCAAGCGCGTTCGGCTGTTTACCAGAAGGTTGGTGGTTCGATCCCACCCGGGGGCGCAGCGTTATTAATTTTGATAATTCGTTACGTATCCTTAGTAAATACGAATATCAGCTTACGTATATCATACATCACTACAGCTGCCTCCGTGGCTCAGTAGGTTAGCGCGTTCGACTGTTAACCGAAAGTTGGGGGTTCGATCCCCCCCGGGGACGAAATTTGTTTGATTTTGATACATTCAATATGTATCCTACTAAAGATGATTATGAGCTTACGTATATCACAAAGCATTGTACCGGCCTCCGTGGCGCAATAGGTTAGCGCGTTCGGCTGTTAACCGAAAGGTTGGTGGTTCGATCCCACCCGGGGCGAAATTTGTTTGATTTTGATACATTCAATCTGTATCCTACTAAAGATGATTATGAGCTTACGTATATCACAAAGCATTGTACCGGCCTCCGTGGCGCAATAGGTTAACGCGTTCGGCTGTTAACTGAAAGGTTGGTGGTTCGATCCCACCCGGGGGCGAAATTTGTTTGATTTTGATACATTCAATATGTATCCTACTAAAGATGATTATGAGCTTACGTATATCAGAAAGCATTGTACCGGCCTCTGTGGAGCAATAGGTAAGCGCGTTCGGCTGTTAACCCAAAGGTTGGTGGTTCGATCCCACCCGGGGGCGAAATTTGTTTGATTTTGATACATTCAATATGTATCCTACTAAAGATGATTATGTGCTTACGTATATCAGAAAGCATTGTACCGTCCTCCGTGGCGTAATAGGTTAGCGCGTTCGGTTGTTAACCGAAAGGTTGGTGGTTCGATCCCACCCGTGGGCGCAGCGTTATTGATTTTGATAATTCGTTACGTATCCTAGTAAAGACGAATATCAGCTTACGTATATCATATAGTATTACAGCTGCCTCCGTGGCGCAATAGGCTAGCGCGTTCGGCTGTTAACCGAAAGATTGGTGGTTCGATCCCACCCGGGGGCGAAATTTGTTTGATTTTGATACATTCAATATGTATCCTACTAAAGATGATTATGAGCTTACGTATATCAGAAAGCATTGTACCGGCCTCTGTGGAGCAATAGGTAAGCGCGTTCGGCTGTTAACCCAAAGGTTGGTGGTTCGATCCCACTCGGGGCCGAAATTTGTTTGATTTTGATATATTCAATATGTATCCTACAAAAGATGATTATGAGCTTACGTATGTCACAAAGCATTTTACCGGCCTCCGTAGCGCAATAGGTTAACGCGTTCGGCTGTTAACTGAAAGGTTGGTGGTTCTATCCCCGCCGTGGGCGAAATTTGTTTGATTTTGATACATTCAATATGTATCCTACTAAAGATGATTATGAGCTTACGTATATCAGAAAGATTGTACCGGCCTCCGTGGCGCAATAGGTTAGCGCGTTCGGCTGTTAACCGAAAGGTTGGTGGTTCGATCCCACCCGGGGGCGAAATTTGTTTGATTTTAATACATTCAATCTGTATCCTACTAAAGATGATTATGAGCTTACGTATATCACAAAGCATTGTACCGGCCTCCGTAGTGCAATAGGTTAACGCGTTCGGCTGTTAACGAAAGTTCGCCGTGGGCGAAATTTGTTTGATTTTGATACATTCAATATGTATCCTACTAAAGATGATTATGAGCTTACGTATATCAGAAAGATTGTACCGGCCTCCGTGGCGCAATAGGTTAGCGCGTTCGGCTGTTAACCGAAAGGTTGGTGGTTCGATTTTTGTTTGATTTTAATACATTCAATCTGTATCCTACTAAAGATGATTATGAGCTTACGTATATCACAAAGATTGTACCGGCCTCCGTGGCGCAATAGGTTAGCGCGTTCGGCTGTTAACCGAAAGGTTGGTGGTTCGATCCCACCCGGGGCGAAATTTGTTTGATTTTGATACATTCAATATGTATCCTACTAAAGATGATTATGAGCTTACGTATATCATTGTACCGGCCTCCGTGGCGTAATAGCGCGTTCGGTTGTTATTGTACCGGCCAGCGTTATTGATTTTGATAATTCGTTACGTATCCTAGTGGCGCAATAGGTTAGCTGCGTTCGGCTGTTAACCGAAAGGTTGGTGGTTCGATCCCACCCGGGGCGAAATTTGTTTGATTTTGATACATTCAATATGTATCCTACAAATGATTATGTGCTTACGTATATCAGAAAGCATTGTACCGGCCTCCGTGGCGTAATAGGTGATTATCCCACCCGTGGGCGCAGCGTTATTGATTTTGATAATTCGTTACGTATCCTAGTAAAGACGAATATCAGCTTATATCAGAAAGCATTGTACCGGCCTCCGTGGCGCAATAGGTAAGCGCGTTCGGCTGTTAACCGAAAGGTTGGTGGTTCGATCCCACCCGGGGCGAAATTTGTTTGATTTTGATATATTCAATATGTATCCTACAAAAAGATGATTATGAGCTTACGTATGTCACAAAGCATTGTACCGGCCTCCGTAGCGCAATAGGTTAGCGCGTTCGGCTGTTAACCGAAAGGTTGGTGGTTCGATCCCACCCGGGGGCGCAGCGTGATTGATTTTGATAATTCGTTACGTATCCTAGTAAAGACGAATATCAGCTTACGTATATCATGTAGTATTACAGCTGCCTCCGTGGCGCAATAGGCTAGCGCGTTCGGTTGATAACCGAAAGGTTGTTGGTTCGATCCTACCCGGGGGCGAAATTTGTTTGATTTTGATACATTCAATATGTATCCTACTAAAGATGATTATGAGCTTACGTATATCACAAAGCATTGTACCGGCCTCCATGGCGCAATAGGTTAGCGCGTTCGGCTGTTAACCGAAAGGTTGGTGGTTGGATCCCACCCGGGGGCGAAATTTGTTTGATTTTGATACATTCAATATGTATCCTACTAAAGATGATTATGAGCTTACGTATATCACGCACCGTTGTACCGGCCTCTGTGGCGCAATAGGTTAACGCGTTTGGCTATTAACAGAAAGGTTGGTGGTTCGTTCCCACCCGGGGGCGCAGCATTATTAATTTTCATATATTCGTTACGTATCCTTAGTAAATACGAATATCAGCTTACGTATATCATACAGCACTACAGTTGTCTCCGTGGCGCAATAGGCTAGCGCGTTCGGCTGTTTACCGGAAGGTTGGTGGTTCGATCCCAACCCCCGGGGCGAAGTATTGTTTGGTTTTGTTACATTCTTTACGTGTTCTAGTAAAGAGAAAGGAGAAGGGGGATAGGATGAAATATTATTTGATTTTCATGCATTCATTAACCATCTTGGTAATGATGATTATGAGCTCACGTATAGCATACTGTAGAACCTCCTTGATGGAATTGGCTAGCGCGTTCGCCTGTTAATCGAAAGGTTGGTGGTTCCATCTTACCCCACCGGTTGGCAAAATATAGCTTCCTTTTCCTAAATCTTCATTATGTTCCTGGTAAATGTGAATACCATTTTGTGTGTGACGCACTGTATTACAGTATCTTTAGTGACGCCGAGTGTTAGCTCATTCAACTGTTAATGGAAATGCTATGTGCACTGAGCCCATCCTTGGGCTAAATATCTTTCGCTATGATACATTAATAATAATTTTGTATCCTGGTAAAGCTTGATATCAGTATACTTAAGTATGTAGCATCATATATTTTAAAAATATCCCAGTCGAAATATTTATTTAAATTAAATTTAATTTGAACAAATTAATAGGCCTATGGAGCAGGAAGTTTAAGACCAGTTTTGATTACATTTTAGGTTTCACCCCTCACCCTCTTCACTTCCTTTGAAATTTCAAATGTCGCCCTTACATTTTGAGACTTAAATTTAAAAGAGTATTCACTTGTTTATACATAGGCTATAATTAATTTGTTCTAACATCTTTTGTTTCTTATCGTCGACTGACAACCTGGATTATTATTATTTTTTAACTTGGTTGTTTAACGACGCTGTATCAACTACGAGATTATTTAGCGTCGACAGAATTAGTAATAGTAAGATGAGGCTGAGGATTCGCTATATATTACTTGACATTTGCGAATTTAAATACTATTATAGTCACAATCATGCCATGGTATGAAAGAAAAATTTCACAACCTCGAGCGGGAATCGAACCTGCGACTTCCTGTTTTCCGGTCAGGCGCTCTACCACTGAGCTGTCGAGTTCGTTTGACGCCAAACGCTTGGAATTATCCTTTCATACTGGCGACCCTGTTATAGAATACTGTCCATAGCGTCTGATCTAGTCAGCACCTACTTATGGGTTGATAGAAACATTACAAATGTAATCTTCATCTTAAGATGTTTGGTGACGTATGCACGTCCGTTGATATGACATATTAATGAATTTAAATACTATTATAGTCACAATGATGCCATGGTATGAAAGAAAAAGAAAGAAAAGGTTCGATTCCCGCTCGAGTTTGTGAAATTTTTCTTTCATACCATGGCATGATTGTGTCTATAATAGTATTTAAATTCATTAATATGTCACATCAACGGACGTGTATACGTCACCAAACATCGTAAGAGGAAGATTACATTTGACATTTGCCTTACGGTTGGGGAAAACCTCAGAAAAAAAAAAGCAACAAACAGTAATAATCAGCCCAATAATAACCCTTTGGTGGAGGTGGAACTTAAACTGAGAGGATTCAATCCGGCATCGGAACTGGAATCCGGTGTGGCTTAGTGGATAAAACGTCAGCACGTAGAGCTGAAGGCTCGGTTACGAGTCCCGGTGCCAGAGAGAATTTTTCTCTGCTGCACCCATCCTTCATCATATGGTAATGTAGAATTCCTGCACGGAAATATGATACGTACTTCGGTACATCACAATAATGCTAACATCTTGACCACACGTCCTCTTCGCCGGATGCCGGAGCTCTCTGCCGGTCGCAATTGCCGCAGACAGATCAAACACCTCGAGGACGTATTTGTGCAGTGGTCAGGAAGGTTCCGCCTTTTTGGGATATCTCGGAGACTGAATCCTCAAATATCCGGACGAGGCAGTTTGTTCAAGAACAGGTACACTGCTCAGTCCTCCCGCAGGAGCATCCTGTTCGATGATATCGTAACCACCAAAAGAGATGAAGCGAACTCAGCTAACACAGGCTGTTTTAGAATAACATTAACACTGTTTTCTGCTGTCTACAAAATAATGGTTTCTATAGCAGCAGAAGTAGCGGTAATTGTTCCTCACCGTCACTTTCTTAATCTTTTTTGTTTGAGTCTTCTTCTTCTTCTTCTCTTATTTTTATTATTATTGATATATTTCGTTATCGTGTCAAATTTTATGTTCTTATGAAAGGCAAGAGAATTTTTGCAACACAAAATATAAATGTCAACAGAGGGCAGATATCGCACTCTTCATTTTTACTGGGATAAATAATAAAGACTTTTTGCAAATGTCTCCGTTTTTTTTAATTGTCGGTTGGTCTATTTTTGTATAACTCTGTCCAATTGCTGAGCAATACATCGGAATACATCAATGCCATCAAGATGTCTTGCAACGTCACTGCAGTGAGATCTGTCCCTGGCAGAACCTTCAGTACTACCCGTTGTCGCCATCCCGGCTGCAGCGAGACTGAAACACTTGGCCACGTACTGGGTTCTGTAAGAAGGGAGAGCTACCGCGTAACAACAGACACCATCGTGCCCGTACAGCAATTGCCAACCTGCTAAGAAACAGAGGATGGGAAGTACACGAGGAGATTCATTGTGTGTCTGAAGATGATTCTCATAGAACAGTCGATATAATTGCCATCAATAGAAGAACTCAGAAAGCGATGGTCTTAGACCTTACGATTTCCTTTGAACGAGACACGAATCAAGCACTGCAGGTAAATGATGACAAGCGAGCTAAATATGTACCTTGTCTTCCATACCTCAGTGAAAAATATGGCATTTCGCTTCACAACTGGGATGTTACAGGCTTACCATTTGGAGCGAGGGATTGTTTATCAAAATTTACATGTAATATCCTTAAATCCTTTAAAATTCCCTTTTATGAGGTTGAGAAGATTGTAATGGAAATTCTGAAGGCCTCTCTTCAAAGTCTACACTATCATCTATATGTTAACACGTAAATTTTTTGTTTTAATGTACAAATCGAATCATTATTTTGCTCATTTCATTTCCCTTTATCTTTTATGTTTGTTAATTCCGAATCCCAGTGGTCAACCTCACTTAAGGACGGATGATTTAAAATAAACATATTCAAAGGTTGGTGCATAAGTTGGCTGGTGCATAAGTTCGCAGCTTTTTTTTTTCAAAAGTTTTTTTTTCAAATACATCAGATACACACAAGAGAAGGTTAATCATCAATAATATATTCTCCTTCATTATTTACAACGATCTGGAGTATTTTTTCGATCCCACGCCTGTATAAATCGCGTGGTTTTGAGTTGAAGACGTCGTCAAGCATGTTCGGAGCGCATTTTCATCCGGAAAGGAAGTTCCTTGAAGGTAGTTCGATAGAGAGCGAAAAAGATGAAAAATTGAGGGCGCAAGATCAGGTGAATAAGGTGGGTGCGGAATGACTTCCCAACCCAACTTCTGGATAGTGTTTTGTGTCAGGTTAGCAGAGTGCGGACAGGCGTTATCGTGGAGTAGCATCACTTCACGCAGTCTTGTTGGTCGTTTTTCTTGGACTGCGTGTGCAAGACGTGTCAGTTGGTGGCAATAAATGTCGCACAATGTTGGAATGGCCATAGTTCATCACATTTGCCAGTTCTTGGGTACACTGACGTGGGTCATTGTGGGTTAATGTGTTTAAACGGTCTTCATCAAACCACGAAGGTCTTCCTGAACGTAGTGCCTCACTAATATCAAAACGACCCTCCTTAAAACGAGAAAACCATTTTCTTGCCGTGCTCTCTCCAGTAGCATTGTGCCCTTACACGGCGCAAATGTTTCTGACTGCCTCCGCTGCTGTCGCCTCTCTGTTGAACTCAAAAAGAAGAATATGTCGGAAATGTTCCACTTTCTCCATTTGATACTCAATTTTCTAGCGTCCACGGCTCCACTCACTATCTGCAAAAGTATGTAACTTCAATATGTAAACTAAAGCACAACAATTGAACTTAAAATAAAAAAAATGACAATCGAAACAAAAACGCTATGAACTTATGTACTAATCTAATGTCTACAACAGACGTCTCCAAAAGCGTACTCGCGAGTAAGCCCCTGAACGGAACCGAAGCTAGTACGTAATGAGCGTGCTCCGCCTCACCCATCTCCACCTGTACTGTACTCAATGTTTATGCGCAAACGAAGAGCAGTGGCGGACTGCCATTATCATTGTGTTGGTCGGAGTGTTCCACCGTTCCACAATGTCTTCTAATCATGGGCAGAGTACTCGTACGTTCAAGGATGAATAGGAAGAGAAATTTTTTGTGTTAGTGGGGAGAATGTGAAATGCTTAATTTATTAGAAAATTCTTAAGCGTGTGTTAAAATTCAATATGCAACGACAATACTCGACTCTTCAGAAAGAATATCATAGGCACGTTGGACATGTGAAAATAATTTCTTTGGGGCTATCTGTATAATTGTTGGTTATACATAATAATCAGTATATTGCAATACGTTTACACTCAGTTCCGCATGACAAACATATGTTTTTCGTTTCACTTTTGGTGTAATGCATAGGCCCACAAACATTTTGATAAATATAAAAGAAGAAAATACAAACACAAATCACACACGTGTCCTCAGTCTGAAACAGAAAAAGCTTCTTGCTAGCTATGCTCTAGCTTAGAATATTGGAAAATCAATGAAGCCCTTTACAGAAGCATAATTTGTAAAATACTGTGTCCAGAACAAAGTCAAAGTTTAAGAAAATTAAAATGTTTCCAATTACAGTTCAGAGAAGGAATTTCAAGATTGTAAATATAATTAAATCTGAAGTCGAAACTACAATTAACCAGTTTGTAACTTACTCACATGCATTCGACGAAAGCACAGATAGAAATGACAAAGCTCACCTAGCCATTTTCATCCGAGGAGTTAACGAACATTTTACTGTGTCTTCTAGATGTAATTACAAAATACAACTGGAGAAGATCTTTTCCAGGCACTGAAAGGCATCATAGAACAGAAGAGGTTGAATTTGCAATGGCTTGTGTCAATAGCAGGGCTCCAGCTTCACAGTATTTCAAAATAATATACAAACGTATGATATTTCTTATTCTTTTCATGTTATTATCTGTAAACATAAGCAGTCGTTGCCGCCATCCCCCACTGATCGCTCCCATCTGTTGAGGTACGAGTCTCTCCCCCTTCTCTAGCCTTACAGCACACTGTGTTCGGCGGGCAGCATTGAGAGCACGAATGACGATACGCTTTTTGGAGACCTCTGGTCTAAAATAATGTGAACGGTCACATTATGTGCATTCTGTATCAAGTGACTGAATAATTATACAAGAAACAACCCACTCTAAAGAATAGACGAATCAGTCAGGTTCTCACATACTGAAGGGATACAATCAGTCTTTCCTTCATTTCTTTTGAAGGACTTCTGACTTGTTCAGCTAAAGATTTTATGAGCAGTGATTCCTTGTGCGACTTTCCTTTAGTTGAATTAATGAACCAGTTACCATGGAGATTTGTGTATAGGTTGTCGCATATAGTGGCATTTGTACTACAACGAATGAGTGAATTTGTTACCTAATGGGCTATGACAATTTCAGCGAACAAGATGAAAACGTCATTAATGATACAAGAGACGGAAAAAGTGTACTTCCTTCGTACTTCTTAATACAAAGGCTGAGACACACTGTGGTACGGAAAAAAAGGAAGAAGCCAAGGGGTATGAGAAAAGAATTATATATCTCTATTCTATCATATGAAGAACGGGAAAAGTGTTACCATACTGGAAAAATTGATTGAAAGATTCCAAGAAAATTTCTGTATCCAGCATCTCTGCTTCAGTGATATTGTTCCTTATCAATCCGAAATGTGAAGAGAAAATTTTGTGATGCAGCTAAAAGCGAAAAAATAGTTTTCAACATTTTGTCTGCTCACAGTGATTTATCTTGAATTATTGAATGGATTTTGGGTCATAATAATATTGTATATAGTGGTCAATTCAACCGAAAATTATACACCTGAAATAATTCTTACTGAAATCTTAATGTCTTCATTCTTTATTTCTTAATTTTCCTCATTTCATACTGTCTTACAATCCAATTCGATATGGCAGTATATTTTTGAACTATTAATAGACATAATTATAGCTATTAAAGACCTCCCCTATCATGTGGTCAGCACAATGCAGGACACAGCATAGGCAAAATATGTAAACTATGTAGACGAATCAGTAAGTTATAAATCGAAGTAGACGCCTGCCTCAAACTATCACCACTAGATGACAATATTATCCACGTGTCAAGCTGATTGCTATGCATACAAGTGACACGACGAAGTAGCAGTTGGAAGATGGCGGTACCTCTGCATGAGCGTACTGTTGTCGAGCAGCGCTCCGTTGTGCGATTTTTCTGGGCAAGAGCTCTGACAGTAAAGGATATTTATAAAGAAATTCTACTCGTGTTTGGTGAGCTTTGCCTGTCACGTCACGCTCTCTACAATTAGTAATATTCTTCTTAACTGTTATGATAGTATTCTTGGCCAACTGAAAATTGAATTTTTAGACAATATTAGAACTCAAGTCTCATACAAACCTAGAGATATAATTAATTATTTACCATCTAAGATCTATGTAGTTCTTGGGAATATCTAGAAGTCAGTTCTTAACAATTTCTAAAGATTAATTTTCTTCTCCATTCATGGAATTTTAATTTTTCCCAGCACTATGAACTGAACTCTTGAAATAAAACATTCTGAACAGTGCCAGGAATCGAATTCTTGGACGTCTGGATGTTTGTCTTTCATGTTCCGCAAGGAACAGTCCTTGAACCGATTTTATTTTTAATATATATTAATGACCTTTTAATGATAGACCTTAAAGAATATGAAGGTGATTTATATTCGTACGCTGATGATACTGTTTTACCTTTTCGTGGAAAAACTTGGACTGATGCTTATTATAATGCAAATTGCGGCTTAAAATTAATAGAAAAAGGTTCGATTTAAAACCACTTGTAATTAATAAAGATAAAACAATAGTTATCCCATTTTCTTTAAATAATAAAGGTAATAAACCAATTTCATCTATACTACAAATTAAAATGCATAATTCTGATTGTTCCGATATAAATTGCAATTGTTCAGTTATTAATGAAGTTAATGAGGTTAAATACTTAGGTATAATTATTGGTAATCATTAAAAATGGAATAATCATATTCATTATATTTGTAATAAATTACGTAAAACATTAGGTTACTTTGGTATTCTAATAAATATTTTGTCACTTAACTGTTTACGTGTAATTTTTTTAGGATTATTTCAATCTATATGTATGGTATTACAGGTTCGGGTGGAACTTATAAATGCAACCTATATCCGTTAATTTTACTACAGAAAAAAGTATTAAAAATTTGTTTAAAAAAGCAGAAAAATTACCCAACTGAATTGTTGTTTGAACATTTCAAAGTTTTCAACATTAAACAAATTTATTATTTTATTTTATTAAAGTATTTTCATAGAAATTTTAATAACTTTGAAAGGTATATACATAAATAAAGAACTAAAAATATGAATTCTCTACATTTGTCTGAACGAACCAATGCAGCTTTTTATCATAGCATGAGTCAAGATCCAAGATTATTAAACAAATTTTATTCCAATAATATTTCAAGCACGAATCCTCTCAAAATAAAAAAATAATAAAAAAATTTGTATTGGATTTATAGTTTGGGTTTAAACATATTAAACACTATTTAATTTGTATTCACTGTCAATTTTAATGTTATTTTTGTCTGTATTGGAATCCCCTCCTGAGCACGAGTCTTACTCATTCAGGAATGGGCTACTTTATCTTTCATTGTATTTATTAATTTGTATTCATTTCACACTTACTAGCAATAAAAATAAATAAATAAAATAAGCATCTAATTGTGAACACTAAACACTAGACAACTCTCGGACTCGAATACTTGACAATGACGGCCCACAAGAGTGTTGATCTGGTTGAAACTTTCTGTATTCTGTTGAAATATTTTCAATTGGAGTCTATAATTCAACATGGCACATGCCCGGTGAAGAGTCTACTGACGTTATTCAGCCTAGCCACAATGTGTGCTGAGCTATCAGACATAAAACCATCTCCCGTAGATGGAAGATGCTAAGTAAACAAACACCCGGTACCCGCGAGAGTGATAATTGTAGTTTAAATATGCTTTCATGCATCTTCTTCCGTTTTAATTAAATCCCGCTCTAATCTAATCACGCTGGTTGTAACTGAAAACTGCATTATATACCTTCAAAATTACGAAAAGTTTTCGCAAAAATCTCATAATAAAACTGTAACAACTATGATTTAATTAAAAGAAGAATTTCTTCATTATACAGGGACATCACTTTATTTTTACCAACATTTTTAACATTAACCTGGCTATACTCGGAAACACTGTTCCCCCCTTCCATTACAGGAGTTTGGAGTTGCTAGTGCAATATGTAAACAAATCATTTTACTCGCTATAGGAGGAGAGAAAAGTAGTGCATCCATTTATGTTAGAGGGAAATATAGTATTACGATTTTCAGTTTAATCATTACTTTTACAGTATTTTATCAAAAAACAGTAGAATAGTAACATTTTTTTTTCACAAACTCAACTCTTCAGGCGGTTTTATTCATTATGTAATGCCTACTTTATTCAGCATATTACTAACCTAATTTATTCCTGAGAATTTTGTGGGCACTTCCGTAAGAAACCGCAATTTCTACAGCTAACTTCTGACCGACTCATTAGGACCTCCCTCCATCCTTTCTCTAGCATCTTCTACAGAATCTTCTGTCACCTTTGTTGGCCATATTACAATTTTCTCCCTTTTGTACACTCTGTTGCTCTAAGTTTATCTATCAGATTAATGACATTTCTACGAAAATATTCCATAATGATATAATCAGAAAATTGTGAAAAAAAAAAACTGTTGTTCACATTCGGTTATATTGTAATTCCAGTTTCAGTCATCGTCCTTCATACCTACAAACAGTAAAACAAAACTCTTGTTTAAATAATGCTGTTAAGTACCGTACCATATTATAGGGTACCGTACTTTGGGTAACTCTAATCTTCACTTGTGCTCAGTCCACACAGATAAATTCAGTTATGCCACACACCATACCTGTGTGAAAATAAACTTCAATAATATAAGCTCTATCTTCTATATAAAATTCAACATATTTCTGAAACACACTGTACTCTGTACTGTTTATTTCACTGCTAGCAACAGCGGCCATAAGTTTGTGTGACTGACGTTAGCAAGGACATTAGTGAAAGGGGTGCGAGTAAAGTACATTTAGAAACGCAGGTACAATAAAAATTTAAGTAAAAATAAAATGATGTCCCTCTATAATTATCAAACAAACCTTCAAACCATAATACGTGCATAAACTTGCTTTAAAGTCTCTCTGGTACAACGATCGTGGTTTTGCATTTTAAGTAGGAATATTTAGGTCGCCGGTGATGTGAAATAAATAACATGAGCATGCTGATGGCAATAAAGAGTATCATGTATGTATATGTATGTATTGCGAGTAATTTGACGGCTGTCGCCATCTCCCGCTTCTCAACTTCCAGGTACTCCGATTTTGTCAATCGCCCACTTGTAGACCCCTGCAGACCATATCCTCCTGAACCTCCTTGCTCCATTTTTTCATTGGCCTTCCTCTTCTCTTTTTTTCCGGGGGAGTCCAGTCGAAGACCTTATTAGGCCAGCGGTTGGCTCTGACATTCTCTGGAGATGCCCATACCAAATCAGGCGTTTAGTTTCCACTGATTGTACAGAGTGATTTATATAGAACTAACACATTTCTTTCTTTCTTTATTTAAAAACGAATGACGCTAGCCACAATTTGTTATATCTCAAATGTAGAGTGTCTTTGGGAGATTGCTAACCTCTATAGCAAATGTTGAAAATTCATTATTTATTCTACTGGAAATTCACTTAATTACCAGTTTTTAACGTTAAATTAAGCAGGAGTTTTTATTCCCTGTCACGAGATGCGCAGATGCTTATTCTTTGTTCTGTATATTTATTGTCATTAAAATTATTATTATTCTAGATTTCAAGTTGTTTTCAATTTGTTTACCAGTCCCAGTATTGTTTCTTCGGGGGGAGGATTACGAACACCAAATTCTCTCTGGTATGCCCTTTGAGTAGCTGTAATTGAATTCGTAATCCAGTATTGCTTCACAAGAAAGAGCCGTTGATTTAATGTGTACTGCATTTTCAGTGATTAAAACAAAATGTTGAAAACAGATGCCAAAAATCTATACTAATAATAAATCTGCAGCCGAAATTTTTCTGGTAATTTTCGATTTTCCAAAAATAATTGGTCCTAACATATATAATTAACCACCCTGAAACCGAAAATCGCTTTTTTGAAATTTTTGTTTGTATGTCTGTCTGTCTGTCTGTCTCTCTGTCTGTCTGTATGTTTGTTACCTTTTCATGCGATAATGGCTGAACGGATTTCGATGAAAATTGGAATATAAATTAAGTTCGTTGTAACTTAGATTTTAGGCTATATGGCATTCAAAATACATTATTTAAAAGGGGGGTTATAAGGGGGCCTGAATTAAATAAATCGAAATATCTCGCTTATTATTGATTTTTATGAAAAATGTTACATAAAAATTTCTTTGCAAATCATTTCCGATACGTTTTATTCTTTGAAAAATTTTGATAGGCCTGATATTTAATGTGATAAATGAGTTTTAAAATTAAAATAACTGCCATCTAAGGCCGTGTAATGAAATAAACAAATGACTTCGTCTCTAACACCTTCCCTCCAGTTACTTTCATGGGTGCGTCTGAAGGAACGAAGAACAATACATTCACTGTTTCTTCTATTTAGAATCATGCATACTTCTACTCCGAATTATCTCTTATCGCGCTTTCAATTTCTTACAACTCTTCGAAACCGACATCAAGCACTTATTTCTATCCCTCATCATAGAACGTTTCTATACTCATCCTCCTACACTGTAGAAATACCTCGTCTCTGGAATTCGCTACCTAATGATGTCAGGGACTGCCGGACTTTATCACAATTCAAAATTAAATTGGAAAATTTTGTCTTGTTTCATGCTTTTTAGATATTGCTAGAAGCGTTGATTTGTGTTTTCTACTCCAGATTAAAATCGCAAGTTTCTTGTTTATGTTAGTTAATTAGGATACAATTAATTATACTTAATCACTCATTTAAAGTTTGTGTGACTGCAACCTGTGTATATTTTTGTGTGACTTTACTTTGTTTATAGTGTTTTTTTCCCTTTTTATTTCTGTTATTGTATTTGTATTCCTGGTGTTGTGGAAGAGAAGGCCTGATGGCCTTAACTACACCAGAATAAATAAATAAATAAATAAATAAATAAATAAATAAATAAATAAATAAATAAATAAATAAATAAATAAATAAATAAATAAATAAATAAATAAATAAATAAATAAATAAATAAATAAATAAATAAATATAAGGGGCCTTGGTCAACAACAATCGAAAGCTATGAATCATAGCCTACAGAAAATGTTTCTGTGTTTGTATGAAGCAATATCGGAAGCTAAATTAACCGATTTGTATAATTAATTATTATTTCACCATTGGAAAGTGTAGTTTCTCTGTATGGACATAATGCTATAATGTTATTACAGTAACTTCTGAGTGAATTGAGGACAGGTAAGATTAAAATAGCTTCTTATGCACAGAAAACTTGATAGGCTATTCTGTGTATTCGTTTCCTGTATTTCTTAAAATAATATTTATCTCAGAGAATTAACGAACAACGAGAGTGTATTGATTTAGTATGCAGTAATAACATGTTGCTTAGCATTTCATTATTTTATAATCCAAATTTTAACTATGCTCAATTGAATCGAGTTTAAAATACATAAAATACATATGCATTAAATGCAATGCAAAAATTTGGGTAATGAGCCAAGCAGATTATGTTGCCCTGTTGTAAAATAAAATTTGTTCCTCCTGAGATTCAAGAGCCCCCATAACAAATTGAAAACTTACTTATCGGGGTACATCCGTTATTAACACACTTTTTATATAATATAATATAATATAATATAATATAATATAATATAATATAATATAATATAATATAATATAATATAATATAATATAATATAATATAATATAATATAATATAATATAATATAATATAATATAATATAATATAATTTAAGTTATTTAAGTTATTTGAAGGGTTCAGAACCATAGTGGGCCAAGCGCCATTTACTGAATACGTAGAAAACTAGAGTTAAAATTAAGTTATTACCATAATTCAATGGAAACATATAACAAGTAAAATAAAGTATACACATTAAATATAAATGAGTCAATCTTCATTAAACTATGGTTGCATGTAATAAAAATTAAGAAACATGTTAAAGGAATTGTCATTGCACCAAATGAGTGTCTCTGGAGCAAAATGATCGCATTTTAATTATTTGGAGGCAATTTAAATTAAGTAACATATTAAACGATTTATCCTTCTATCAAACACGAATATTCCCTGGATCAAATGTCCTATCTTAATTATGTAATTACTTTATATTTATTTCTAATGGGTGCAGCGGAGCGCACGGGTACGGCTAGTAAGGAATAAAGAATAAACATATGCGCATCTCGTGACAGGGAATCAAAACTCTTGCTTAATTTGACGTTAAAAACTGGTCATTAAGTGAATTTCCAGCCGAATAAATAACGAATTTTCAACATTTGCTATAGAGGTTAGTAATCTCCCAAAGATACTCTCCATTTGAGGTATAACAAATTGTGGCTAGCGTCATTCATTCTGAAATAAAGAAAGAAAGAAATGTGTTAGTTCTATATAAATCACTCTGTAAGATATCTCCTGATACTTGCATTATATTTCGGACATCCTGATTCCTAATGTGGTCCATCCTCGAAATTTGACAACTACGGCGTCAATAATCAATTTCTAAAGCCAACAATTTCTTCTTCATCCTGTCTCTGATTTCCCAAGTTTCAGATCCACAGGTACATATACTTTCTATTATAGTTTTATATATACTTGTCTTAGTTTTCCTTGTTACCTTGTCATTCCACAGGAGTATATTTAATTGTATTATGGCCCGCTGTCCTTGACCAATCTTATTATTAATATCTTCATCACTTTTGGCCTGACTGTTCAAGGTAACACCCAATTTTTGAAAGACTCAGAATTTTCTATTTGTGTATCCCCAGTGTCTAAATTTACCTTGCAGCGACTACCCACAACCATGTATTTTGTTTTCTTTAAATTAATTGATAGGCCCCCTTCCTTATAAGCCTCATTCAATTTACTCAATAAAGAGTATCATATGCAATGGAATTACGGATTGTTGAAATAAGAGTAAATTTTCCTGCAACATTTAACTTACTCTTAATATTGCAAGTTTAGGCTAACCGCAAAAAAAATACATTGTCCTCTGCCTGTTGAAAATCTTCTTCTGTTTATTTTACCTAGCAGCCTTTTTTAAAGTGTATCGCAAAAGATTTTTTTGTACACATCTGTTAGTTTTAATTAGATGGGATACACATATTGCATTATTATGTAATAAATTACGCAAAATTGTTTATAGATTTGTTACACTTCGTTCTTATCTCACTATTAATATTTTAAGATTAATTAATTAATTATTTTTTATTTTATTGAGTTATTTTACGACGCTGTATCAACATCAACGCCTGAATGATATGAAAGTGATAATGCCGGTGAAATGAGTCCGGAGTCCAGCAAGTTACCCAGCATTTGCTCGTATTGTGTTGAGGGAAAACCCCGGAAAAAATCTCAAGCAGGTAACTTGCCCCGACTGGGATTCGAATCCGGGCCACTTGGTTTCGCAGCCTGACGCGCTGATCGTTGCTCCACAGGTGTGGACTTGATTCATTTATCCTTGGTGCAATTTATATTATGTTATGGCATTGTCGGTTGGGACAGTGATTCTAAATCCATAGGAAAGGCGCTGGATTTAAGCTACTACAAAATAGAATAATCAAAATTTGTCTGGAAAAGTGTATTGATTACCCTACTAAACTTCCCTATTCGAATTTCAGCATTTTGAAATTGGAGCATATATATAAACATACATTATTAACTTTCTTTCATAAGAACAGGAAACATTTCAACACATATTGGCATAATTATTGTAATAGGAGAAGAAACATATTATTTCATTTCACAGAATCCAGACGTTCAACTGCTGCCGGTATGAAACATGGTTTCAAATGTGGCTTAAAACTATACAAAGAATTAATTTCCCAGTACCCTGTTTTAGCTAACATAAGTACGATTAATTTTAAACTGAAAATTAAAGAAATTATTAAGGGAACTTAACATAGATAATTAGATAATTAATTGCTAAATATTTGCCTTATATACTTGCGAATATTGGTTATAAACATTTTCAGTTGTGATTGTTATTTATCATATAGGCTCCTAATTGTGCTATTTTATTGCTTATATTAATTTCTTTATTTTGTCTTCTTCTTCTTTCTGATTATCTACAGTGTGGTTTTGAACTCCCGACCACGAGCGGTTGCTCATACGGGGGTAAATTTTTGGATGGGTACCGACTGCGCGCGAAAGGATCAATTTTTGCCCAACTGCGCGTAAGCGATTGAAGTGTAAACAGGCCAACTGCGCGCGAGCAGGTGTACCACAAATATGTCAAAAACTTGCCAGTCTTTCTCATGTAACAGAAGTGTGACAGCACTAGTAGTAAATAATGTTAGTTATTTGTTTCGAGAATAGTTGTGGCTATAGAGGTGGTAGCACTGTTAACGACTCGATTTTTCCGAGTGTATTTATAATGGAGTGCTGTGTATGCAACGATGTTGAAATAGATTTGACATCATATCGTCTTTAACATACGAAAATCACTCATTTTTCCATAATTTATACACTATCGATAGATTTTTTTTTATTTATTTATTTACTAGCCGTACCCGTGCGCTCCGCTGCACCTGTTAGAAATAAATATAAAGTAATTACGTAATTAAAATAGGACGTTTGATCCAGGGAACATTCGTGTTTGTTAGAAGGATAAATCGTTTAATATGTTACTTAATCGAAATTGTATTTAAATAATTAAATTGCGATCATTTTGGTCCAGAGACCACTCATTTGGTGCAATGACAATTCCTTTAACATGTTTCTTATTTGTTATTACACGCAACTATAGTTTAATGAAGATTGACATATCATTTAGTTTTATTGTGTATACTTTATATTACTTGCTATATGGTTCCATTGAATTATGATAATAACTTAATTTTAGCCCTTGTTTTCTACGTCTTCAGTAAATGGCGCTTGGCCCACTATGGTTCTGTGAAACCTTCAAATAATTTAAATAGTGATACAGCATAAACAGTGATATGTAATTATACTTCTTTCTTTCGAAAATGTAAGAATTCACGATCTCCTATGTACCATTGCCATGGAATGAATAAATGTGTTTTTTCTTCCTACTCAAAAATGTTATATTTTGCACATGGGAATTACTGCAGGAACAGCAACGCTACAATCTGAGGCGGCGGTGAAAACGTATTGTATTATTATTTTAAAAGTCTATCAGACCTACCAAATTTTGCATAGAATAAAACTTATCGGAAATCATTTTTAAAGAAACTTTTGTTATGTAACATTTTTCACAAAAAACAATAATAAGCGAGATATTTCGATTTAATTCAGGCCCCGTTAAATGAAGTATTTTGAATGCCATATAGTCTAAAATCTAAATTACAACGAACTTAACTTATATTTCAATTTTCATCGAAATCCGTTCAGCCATTATCGCGTGAAAAGGTAACAAACAGACGGACAGACAGACATACAAACAAAAATTTCAAAAGAGCGATTTTCGGTCTCAGGATGAATAATTATACATGTTAACACCAATTATTTTTGGAAAAGGGAAAATTACCAGAAAAATTTCGGCTACATATTTATTATTATATTATATTATATTATATTATATTATATTATATTATATTATATTATATTATATTATATTATATTATATTATATTATATTATATTATATTATATTATATTATATTATATTATATTATATTATATTATATAAAAAGTGCGTTGATAACGGATGTACTGCGATAAGAAAGTTTTTAATTTGTTGTGGGGGCTCTTGAATCTCAGAAGCAACAACCTTTACAACAGCGCTACATAATCTGCTTGGCTCATTACCCAATTTTTTTTTTGCATTGCATTTATTGCATATATAGTCTATTTTATGTATTTTAACACGATTCAATTGAGCATAGTTAAAATTTGAATTATAAAATAATGGATTGCTAAGTTAACGTACTATTACTGCATACTAAATCAATACACTCTCGTTGTTCATTAATTCTCTGAGATTAAAATGAGTGTGTACATAAATATTATTTTAAGAAATACAGAAAACGAATGTACAAAAAAGCCTATCAAATTTTCTGTGCATAGGAATAGTTTAATAACTTTCGATTGTTGCTGTCCAAGACCCCTTTTTCGATTGTTGTTGCCCAAGGCCCCTTATAGACGAAGTCATTTGTTATTTCATTGCACCGTCTTAGATGGCGTTATTTTAATTTTAAAACTCATTTATCTCATTAAATATCAATCCTATCAAAATTTTGTAAAGAATAAAACTTATCGGAAATCATTTTTAAAGAAACTTTTGTTATGTAACATTTTTCATAAAAATCAATAATAAGCGAGATATTTCGATTTATTTAATTCAGGCCCCCTTATAACCCCCCTTTTAAATAAAGTATTTTGAATGCCATATAGCCTAAAATCTAAGATACAACGAACTTAATTTATATTCCAATTTTCATATAAATCGGTTCAGCCATTATCGCGTGAAAAGGTAACAAACATACAGACAGACATACAAACAAAAATTAAAAAAATGCGATTTTCGGTTTCAGGGTTGTTAATTATATATGTTAGGACCAATTATTTTTGGAAAATCGAAAATTACCAGAAAAAGTTCGGCTACAGATTTATTATTAGTATAGATTTATTTATTTATTTATTTATTTATTTATTTATTTATTTATTTTGCTAATAATTGTAACATAAGATACAATATATACAGAAAAAAAACTTTAGCTCACCCTGAAAGAGTAGAACTCGTGCTCAGGGGCGGATTCCTGAATTGAAATTAATAAATAGCCTATATAATACAATTTGTTTCATGTCTACTACACAATATGAATATATAAATTTAAATTTACAATTTTTCAATTTTTATAAAATCCATACATAACTTTTTAAATTTAATACTAGAACTATAAGAATTGACAAGATTAGGATATTTAAACATAAATTTGTTATAAAGGGTGCGTCAGAAAGAACGGATGAATTTCAAACTATCGATACGCAACGAGGAGAGAGATATAGTGAGGGGGACCACGACTGTTGGGTCAGCCATAGAATGCAGTTTCAGTTGAGAATATGGTGTTGGTCTGGTGTACAACGTGCTTTCATCGTAGACACATTTTTGAAAAATGAAGAGTCTGTGATCGCCACTCAGGACTCATTTCGACATCGGATGTCACGCTAGGATTCCAACTCGGAATACAATTTTGCGGTGGGTGGCTTCATTTCGTATCACAGGTTCAACATTAAAGAAGAAATCACCTGGACGAAATTCTATTGCACTGAGATTGTCCGAGGCTACGGTAAGATCTCGCGCCCTGCGACTTCTTTTTTGGGACCATTTGAAGGCGTAAGTTTGTAAACATCGATCACATACACTGGACGAAATGAAGACAGCGATTCGCGAAGAAATCGTGGCAATTGCACCAGCTATGACTGTGAAAGTGATGGCGAACATCAGAAAACGCCTCGATGCCTTATTGAAAGCCAAGGTCATCATATGGATAATGTTGTTTTCCATAAATAAACTGCATGTATTGGTGAATATGTTGATAACAATAAATTTTTGATTTGATGAATCTTTACAATTTTCTTGCCATGTGAAATCCATCCGTTCTTTCTGACGCACCCTATATATTCTTGGGCCTAAATTACTACTATGAATAAATACTGTAGCAGTGTTGCATTTTGGTTCAAATAATCTTAAAGAATTCATAACTTTTGTTTCATAACTATGAGAATACAATTCAGAATTATTTCGATTTTTATGTATAAATTTTATTAATACAATATAATAAATTTGTCTTGTTTTAAGAACAGTAAAGTCTGAAAATAATTTTTGAGATGGAAAATCAATAGGTTAAATTACGCTGCATCAAGTACTAGCTTATTTAGTGTCGATGGGATTGGTGACAGCGAGATAGTATTTGGCGAGATAAGGCCGAGGCTTCGCCATAGATTACCTGACATTTGCCTTACGGTTGGGGAAAACCTCGGAAAAAACCCAATCAGGTAATCAGCCTAAGCGGAAATCGAACCCACGCCCGATCGCAACTCCGGATCGGCATGTAAGTGCCTATCCGACTGAGCTACGCCGGTGACTTTATAGAATATATTACTATCCTTCGTTATTCACCTCTCATTTTTATTCCCTCACGTCTCTTTCTTTCTTTCTATAGGCCTACCAGTTTATTGGCCGCTATCTTACTTAACTAAATTTTCCCATCTTTCTTCCCGTTTACAGGCCACTATTTCACTTTTATGCACTTTCCTCACCCCATTCTACTTTCTCCTCTCTAGACACCAGTTTCTCAGGTTGCAAAATCTCATATTTTCCATTTTTCCTTTACTTCTGTCTGGTTTCTTTCGGCGACAAAACCCACATCTCATCTCTCTCTCTCTCTCTCTCTCTCTCTTTTTCTCTCGAATTCTTATTATTCACTAATCCCCTTTCTCTTTATAGAACAGGAAGAGAAGGCTTTCTTGTATTGTCTATGTATCGTAAGTCTGTGTACAATAATAGTGTAAGCAGCGTATATTAATGACTATTTGCGGCGATGTTTGACAGAGCCAGTGGTGTGATATTACACAATGAGTTTAATTACAGTCAAAGCTATTCATTACCGGTATAGCACTCCGCGTTTAACCAGCTAAGACATGAAAGCCACAGACTAATGCGACAGCTTGTTAATTACCTTTAAGAAGGGGTATACAGTTTAAGTTATATCTTTGTCCATAAAGTAATGGAATTGTATTCATAGACGTCAGGTTTGACCTGCTGACATGCCTCCCTCATTTTCAAGATACTGACTAGCTGTCAAGTGCAGTTTTATTATTCAGTAGCTAATAATAATAATAATAATAATAATAATAATAATAATAATAATAATACTTATGGCTTTTAAGGAACCCGGAGGTTCATTGCCGCCCTCACATAAGCCCGCCATCGGTCCCTATCCTGAGCAAGATTAATCCAGTCTCTATCATCATATCCCACCTCCCTTAAATCCATTTTAATATTATCCTCCCATCTACGTCTCGGCCTCCCCAAAGGTCTTATTCCCTCCGGCCTCCCAACTAACACTCTATACGCATTTCTGGATTCGCCCATACGTGCTACATGTCCTGCCAATCTCAAACGTCTGGATTTAATGTTCTTAATTGTCAGGTGAAAAATACAATGTGTGCAGTTCTTCGTTGTGTAACTTTCTCCATTCTCCTGTAACTCCATCCCTCTTAGCCCCAAATATTTTCCTAAGAACCTTATTCTCAAACACTCTTAATCTCTGTTCCTCTCTCAAAGTGAGAGTCCAAGTTTCACAACCATACAGAACAACCAGAGGTATAATTGTTTTATAAATTCTAACTTTCAGATCTTTTGACAGCAGACTAGATGACAAAAGCTTCTCAACCGAATAATAGCAGGCATTTCCCATGTTAATTGTGCGTTTAATTTCCTCCCGAGTGTCATTTATATTTGTTACTGTTGCTCCAAGATATTTGAATTTTTCCACCTCTTCGAAGGATAAGTCTCCAATTTTTATAGTTCCATTTCGTACAATATTCTGGTCACGAGACATAATCATATACTTAGTCTTTTTTTGGGGATTTACTTCCAAACCTATCGCTTTACTTGCTTCAAGTAGAATTTCCGTGTTTTTCCTAATCGTTTGTGGATTTTCTCCTAACATATTCACGTCATCCGCATAGACAAGAAGCCGATGTAACCCGTTCAATTCCAAACTCTCTCTGTTACCCTGAACTTTCCTAATGGCATATGGTAGAGCGAAGTAATAATAATAATAATAATAATAATAATAATAATAATAATAACAACAATATTATTATTATATTAATATATTATATTATTAATAACTTATATATATTAATTATAATATTAATAATATTAACATAATAATAATAGTATTATTATTATTATTATTATTATTATTATTATTATTATTATTATTATTATTATTATGTAATGACAGTGTAACGGTGTCTATAAAGACTAAGACGATGACAATGACAAGGAGAACTGCGAAGACTACGATGATGACAGTCAGTACAAGGTGACATCATGGCTACGAAAAAGATGACGATGACTATGAAGAAGGACGATGTGAATGAAGAAGGTGCGACACTATGACTACAAAGACGACGATGATTATGATAATTGTAACTACGAAGACGACAATGATAGTGAGGGTGAGGCGACACTATGACTACGAAGACAACGATGACTACGAAAAAAATACAGTTTCGGATTTTGTGTGATTAACCCTTCAGCGGGCGTGTCTTTTCTGGTAACACGATCAGGCGCGCGGAACACAATGTGTGCCACACAATTTTTCATTAAAGAACGGCCTTTTCTATAATGTTAACTGAATATTTTTATACATCTTGATTGCACAACTTTTAACACTGTATCACTTCGGGATATGTGTGATAAGAATTTTCTGTGTTAAATTTTAACGTACCTTGTTAACATGTTCCGACCTATTTTGGGTCATCTTCAGAACTGGTCGTTGTTGGTCTTGGCGCCTCTTGTTTCCTGTGAGGGTGCGTTCGTAGTGTAGAGTCAAAACAAAACCACAAAAACAGAAGAATACAACACAAACACAAGAACACAAAAAATACATAACACTAACATACGGAAACAATACATCATTATTCAAGAAATTAAATTAAAACATCGCATACAGAACAAATAACACTCTACAAAAACATCTCAACACACAAAAACACAAACAAACAAATACAACCACACAGGCGTATACGAAGTCAAATGTAACACCTGCAACAACTTCTACATAGGACAGACAGGCAGATCATTTCAAACACGTCACAAAGAACACATCACACCCATAACAAAATTACAAAACACTTCCACATATGCAGAAAACATCACAAATGCCAACCACACCTACAGAGACATCAACACATACATGGAAATACAGCACATCCAACCAAAAAGCCAGAAACTCAACACACTAGAACAATATGAAATATACAGACACACGAAAACACACCCCAACGATATTCTCAACACACAACCCAATTTCAAAAACACATACACTCTTTGACTCTACACCAGGGGCGGCCCGTCCTTATGTGCTACAGTGCTACAGCACAATGATAATTTTTGCTCAAATAAAGTGTTTACAATACCACCATAGTATTTGATCTGCCATTTGACAATTTCCCGTTGTTATGTTCATGACGCGTTATAGAGTGTTTAATCTTCGCTCTTCGCTCTTTGGTGCCTCAGGGGGTTCGTTGTGCTACTCAAAACTTACATGAGAATGTAGACAGTTAATGCGCATGTGCGAAGCTGAAATAACTGCTCTGATTGGCTATTTTTACGCGGGGAAGTGCTGTAGTGAGCTTCAGCACAACACAGCTTGGAGATTGCAAAAGTAGAGCGTAAGGGAAGAATGCTTGTTTGTGGAGGAACTCGGAACTATGTACAATGTATTTGGTAATTCAAATGTTCGACTGCTGCTGCCATCTACCAGTTTTTGAGGTTCTTCCTGAATCAGTCAGCAAGCGACGGAAAATTGAATCCCAGAAAATTGATGCCAAGGAGGTATTTAACAGTATAATTCAGGAAACTACCCATCGTTTCCAATCTTTAAGCTACCTAGACGCAACAAAATTGTTAAACAGCGAATTTTTTGACAATCTTTTGCATAATTTTCCTGAACGCGAACTTGAAGTTGTTGTCAACAGCTATACTGTACTGAACAAAAGAATGTTAAAGACACAACTTGGAGTTCTATACGGAAGATCCGACTTCCGAAATATAGATGGCTGTTCAATTGTTACAAAACATAGTCTCCAACAACTCACGGGATCCATTCTGTGAAGTAACGAAGTTGTTAAATATTTTGGTTACAACACCAATGACCACTGCTGAGCCAGAAAGATGTTTTTCTTGCTTGAAGCGCATAAAAACGTTTTTAAGGAACACTATGTCCCAGGATCACCTCACTGCTCTTGCAATACTGTCAATAGAAAAGAGTATAATGTTCAGAATGGAGGGGTTTAACGTTTAACACCAGGGTAATTGACAAGTTCTGCAGTAGGAAGGAACTCCATATTTCGTCACTAGGCGAGTCTCAAATTAAGATAAATGCATATAAGTGTATACAGTAGGCCAATATAGAGATTGTAGCACACTCATTATTTTGACCACCAGCCGCTACTGCTCTACACTACGAACGCACCCGCACAGGAAACAAAAGGCGCCATCACCAACAACGACCAGTTCTGAAGATGACAGAGAATAGGTCGAAACATGTTAACAAGGTACTTTAAAATTTAACACAGAAAGTTGTTATCATACATATTCTGAATATTTTTAGAGCGTTCTTATACACTTATTATTATTATTATTATTATTATTATTATTATTATTATATTTTAATACAAAGAGAACACTCGAATAGAGGAATAGGTGCGCGTAGAAGAAATAGGAACTTATCCCCTCCACACACAACCGGAAAATCACGACATGGCGCACACCGTGTGCCGCCGCGCCAGCCGGAGGGTTAAGTTACGTGAAAGTGGACTTTTGAGTTTCATATCCTTTCATCGTTAGCTTATCCCTCTGGATCGTACATTTTTAAATTTAGGCTTTAAACAAACATTACATATTATAATATAGGGGAGAGTCTCCCAAATTGGACCAATTGCAACATTTTTTATTGTTTTGCCAAAACGGAAACACTTAAAATTTTCACTTTATCACGAAAACATACCTTGAAATTTAAAAAAATACACATATAAAACTACAACACGTGTGATGTAACAGCTTAGACAGTACCAAACAAAATGTAATGATCTGCACTCGGTCCAATATGCAAGAAAGGTCTTCTAAATTGGACCCGAAGTTTTAAAATTGGACCTCTTTTATCAATCTTATGGTTTAGTTTATTAATGAGCTGCTTTTTACATGTATTTAATTTTAACGATTATAGATCAATTTTATGTTTGAACACTTGAACACATTTTGCACAAAACTACTGAACACACTTTGCACAAAACTGCTTGTTATACTAATTTTACTTTCGTCTTCATTTTAATTATCTCCGTCTTCACTGTCGTTCTTGGTTTTATCTTCATCTTCGTCTACGTCTCCGTTTTTATCGTTGCCTTGGTGTTTATTTTACATCGTCGTATTTGTTATACATCTCCATCTTCATCATTTTGGTTTTCGACATCATTGTTGTCTTGGTCCTCAGCTTCAGTGTTGTCTTGCTCTTTTCACAATTGTTTTTGTTTTATCTTTGTCACAATTTTTATCTCGTATGTTGTCATTTTTCTTCAACTTCATAGTCTCCGTCTTCATTTTCCTTCCCTTTATCTAATTATCTTTAATTTCATCTTCTAAGATCCGCTCGAACGCCTTCCGAGGTCAGGGCCGCTTAGCTGAAAGTTGTATAATACCTGCTGCGCTGTATCTTATGAGATGAATTTCAAACTAGACTTTACTAGGGCTAGTTGTTACTTTTGATGTGAAACACTTGCGCATTGTTATTTGAATTCATACTTTCATTACATAAGCAAAACACAATGTTATAAATAAGTCTAATAACGGTCCAATTTGCAGGAGACAGTAAATTTATTTCTCTAGACACCCAACAAAACTTAAAAAAGAACTAGAGTTATGTAACTTTGTGAAAAGTTGCGTTGTTCTACATACTACCGCATAGTATTAATAAAAATTCCCTAACTCAACTGTCTTTTCTTAAACATCTTACGATAATGGTAACGACAATAACATCAGCAGCTTTAAAAAAGAATTAAACGGTGTTTCTAAGTTTACATGATTGCCAACCGCACAATATTTACATAATTAAATGAGGGAAGCTCGTAGTTCATAAATCTGCCTTTATACGGCAGGTATTGCATTAGGTTACTTGAAGAAACGATCGGTCCAATTTGTATGCCGGTCCAATTTCAGGTACTCTCCCCTAGGACTAATAATATTATTAAAGCTTCTAAAGATATGTACTTGTAACAGAAAACGAAAATGTTTTGAAATGACTTTTAAAACAACTGTATGAGCTTGTTTTTACTCTCAAAGCCTTCATTTATAAACTCCCTAAGGGTATTTAATTATAAAATATCATCAGAATTTCATATAATGCTCATCATTAGTTGTAAACGTATTTGAATAATGAAGGCCTACTTAAAAAAATAAGTAATACAGTGGATAATATAATTTTGAAATGCTAGAAAGTAAAGATTGTTAGTCTAAAGTTTTCATGCACTAATGTGACGCATTAACAAGCAAATAGTCAATTAACCAAATTGTAATATGTACTACATACAAAGATGTTGTTTCCTTTGTGTTTCGCTCCTGTAACGAGTTATTTAAAAATGTAATGTAAATGAACAAAAACAATAACAATAATTGAAATTTTTATTCCTTTCATTATACGGTGTATAAAGTGAAAATATTGTAGTCTTGCAAAAATCCATTTATGAAATTATGATAGGTAAGAAACGGTTTTCATTTTGTCGACAAGTTCATGAGCGCTCGTTAATTCTGTGGCTCAAAGGCAAAATGTGATGTCTTTTTTAGCAGTTTATTCAGGAGCGAACATTTAAAGGTGAATGGCCGCATAAAACCAGAGGTATCATATTTCATAACAACGGGTTAGAAAGAAAAATAATAGAGATATGCATGTTACCTTTTGTCAACAGTAATCTCACTAGAGGTTTTGATTTATCTAGAGAAAATCAAAATTCGAGTGGGATTTAATTGACTATTACACGATTAGAAGAAAGTATATAAAGATTAGAAGTAACAAAGTACTCCAATACAATAAAATATTAATTGACTTACTAAAATACAACTGTCTTCAAATGTATTATTGTACCATCTCAACATTACGCTAGATAGCAGTAGTGTGTTATGATTAGCTGTTTTCTTGTTATCAGTTGTGCCAACAATGAAATCTTCATTGAACTCTGTGGACGGTTACTAGTCAAGAAGGCTTTGTTGATTGAGTTTCATTTTTATTAAAACATTTGCATTCCACTTCAATCAGCCGGATCCCAGTAATCAATGTCACTTGACAGATGATTTTCAATAAATCTTAGTATTAAACAATCTCTGATACGTGACTATCCATAATATCATATAGCAGAAGCTATAACAAACATAACCTAAATAATATAAACGAGTGTTAGAAAAGTTTTAATTAGGGATGATGAAATAAACAAGAAACGTTTTAATTAACGACGATGAAATAAAAAATAAACATGAATAATTTTAAAAGAAACAATTATTGAAAGTACAATTTTCAAATTTGAATGTTTTAGTGGTTGATGGTTCAGTTGATGTTATATTGGACGTGTGCGTAAAAGAAGTGAACTCGTTGATGTACATGGTGTATCCCTCAACTTATTCAGAATTTCCTAATAATGGTGCTCTTCATATGCCCAGTGATCTTTATTAATTCTCGTTCTTGAATGCCAATGCGAATCATATTTGAAAGTGCTGTGCATCGACTGGAGTGGTTTGTAATTTTCTGTTTTTTGACGTCCAGACCAGTGCAGTTTGAAATGTTGGCAAACAAAGAAACAAATGCTAGGGTAGTGATAAAATTAAACAAATGCTAGGGACGCGTTAAAATTAAACAAATTCTAGAGACGCGATAAAATTGTGCGATAAGCAGCCATGATTGGTTGAAGGAAGTCCTTTCGTACCGTATTATTGGTCAAAAGTAGTGTGACGTAGTAAAAGTGTAATAGTCACAATAAAAATGTCATCAGGATGCACAACATATCGCAAAATCTCATTTTCGCCAAAAATGGTCATATCACCTTTTTGTCTTGGAAACACAGAATTTATGCAAAGAAATTGAAATCGCCGTGGAATATTTAATACGACTATTCCATGATTAGTACGTAATGTAATTGAAGAGCAACTGATCAAAATACATTTTGTCCATCGGAGAGAAAAAAATTGAGGATCTTTCTTTTTAATTTTATACCACTTACATCTTCTATATCTTTCCACATTCAGATTGCTTGAAAATGTGTATTCTCGCATTGAGAAAGCATTCCTGTAATCAGAAGTTCCAATAGCCTAAATCATGTTGTGTCCATCACATTTCATTTTAAATTTTTTGTCACAAATTTCTTTCAAGGGACATTACTTGCTCCTATGACATCATCATCATCATCATCATCGTCATGGTTTAGGCTTGGTAGCACGTTCTTGCTCTAGTTTTTAACTGCTCTTTCCATCTCTGCCGACTGTTCTTGTCCCCCTT